>CM060702.1:120948156-121370656 GCA_030686995.1 Artemisia argyi
TAGAATCACACAACACATAGACATATCGTATGATTATTGGAAGACTTATCTTTATTCAAACATGGATGAAAGAAGGGTTTAAACCCTTGCAATATGATGAAAATTCGATCTAGGGTTTGTGGTAAAGTTCCTCCAAATGTTCCACACACTTACAATGAAAAATTGGAAAAATATATATAGAGAATACATCCTGACGGCGTCACATTATAGTGTCTGACGCCGTCAACTCGCCGCCAAATTAATGGTCGTATTGCCTAGATCCAGTCTTGACGCTGTCATGTAGAAATTAAGCTCTGGGCCGTCACTTGTATTTTCCACTCCAACCTTTTTTGCCAAGCTTGACGCCGTCATGTGTGAAGTCTTGACGTGGTCAGGTACTGTTCCCAGCAAGGAATTTGAGACTTTGCCGTTTTATTCACTTTTATGCTCCAAAAACGTCCAAAATGCTTCCTTTTCCAGATTTCTCCTCAAAAGTACCTAAAATGACAAAAGGAACGATTTAGGGTAGTAATTGATCAAATAATCATGAATTCGGGCTTAAATGACCCCTTAAAAGCGGTACACTTTTTGCCTCATCAATACTCTTACACTTGAGATTTGCTTGTCCTCAAGCAAATGCGCTTTTATTCTAATTAAAATACAAGTTTGGGGTCATTTAACACTAATATAAAAGTAATTACAACAAAAAATCGTTTCACTAAAAACCAAAAACAAGCACGGAGGTCATACACTAGCACCTCACAAATAGTGTTTAGATACTCACATCTCTCGATTGTAATAAATTATATATCACAATATGGAAATGGAAAACAGCTCTCACTACCTGTCATAGCAAATAGATTACCATAGGCTTGGGAAAGGATCAAACCTCCACCATTTGGCGTAAGCACCTAGGATAAACTATCAAAGACGTCTTTTAAAGGGTTATAACGTTAGGTGTAGGGATATGGAAATCACGGTTTTATTGGATAAAGGTAATATTTACAGGTGGCGAGTTAATCATCTTAGTTAATTACATGTACAATATGGCGTTGCTAAGCAAAGACTATACTTGACTTAAGCTATTAAATCAAAAATAACAAAAACATAAAATAAACATAGAATGAAACGGGATGGTAGTCCGTATAGTCCGTTTTTTTTTTTTTTTTTTTTTTTTTTTTGCGTTGTATACACTCTTACCCTACCATCCAAAATAATACATCATAGGGAATTCACATTCCCCTTACACTTGAATTTTTACATATTTTACAATAAATTACTCTAATGATTCGAATTAAAATAATCAAAACACTTGCAATACTTTTTAAAATTAATGCACATATGGGGATAATATATGATGTTCTTCCCCATTACTGCATAACACTAGTACTTTACCCATGAGTCCCAATCGTCCCAAAACAATCTGTACAAGATATGACTCGACTTAGCAACCATGTAATCAATTAGATAATTAACAAAGGGCTTAAACATGTAACAATAATGCACTAAAGATGAGTGCATACACGGAAGGCTAAGGCGATTTGGTTGCACATTTGGGGTGGATTGTAAACAAATTCTTCCTTTAAGTAAAATGCTTAAAGTTAGAAATGAAAAAGATAGGCTCGGAGGGGTGTACTAGGGGTATCGTGTTCTAAAAATGAGTACAACGCAAAGGTGTGGGAAAAATTAATTGACTTTGCTAGTCAAGGTAATTGACTTAAATGGTCAAGTAATTATGATACGTGTTTAACACAAGGGTCATCCTAATGCCTCTTATCATGTAGTAAATCCTACTACACGAATGTAGTCTCACTAGCGGTCTTGGGATGCATCACTAACGCAAGTTCTAGAATCTAAATACTACTGGTACACTCATAAGCACTAATAATGAATGCTTTTCCTAACAAATCTAAAGGCGAACCTCACGTATTTGGGTGGAAATTTTTTTAAGTGGTATGGTTTTTGTGCTAGTCATACAACTCCTATCCATGAGACGCTTGTTAAGGTTAAAGTTTCACTCCTAAATGTGGTAAAAAAATATAAATTTGGCACTAAAATTGCCCTTGCAAGTATTTCTCTTAGTTTTTTTACACACCTACTATCGAACAAATAAACTCAAGCGCAATTGTATCCTATAAGGTATCATCATTTACCCTCCCCTTACACTTAGGATGAACATTGTCCCCAATATTCGTTCGGTGTGAATAGTATGTCAACAAGGTTAGATCTTCCTCCAAGGAAATGAACTTTGAAAGCTTCCCTCCAGAAATATAAATCATCTTCTTGTCATATATAATCTGTTAAACCTGAGGAAACAATCAAGGCAAACCTCGCGTAAAATCGGCGACAATCTATATATATATATATATATATATATATATATATATATATATATATATATATATATATATATATATACTAAAAAATCCTAGAATACAAATTAAGATATAATGCTTGTGGAATGAATGTTTGCAGATTTCCTGGAGTTTATAAAACTAAAGAATCAACAAAAACTTTAAAACTCCGGTTTAAACAAAACTC
This sequence comes from Artemisia argyi, assembly GCA_030686995.1. Lineage (NCBI taxonomy): Eukaryota > Viridiplantae > Streptophyta > Magnoliopsida > Asterales > Asteraceae > Artemisia > Artemisia argyi. Next base: position 120,950,677 of record CM060702.1, read on the forward strand.
GCAAAATTTTTCAGAATTTTAGTACATGATGCCGTCAGGTTGTGACTCCTGACGCCGTCAGAATGTTCCTGGAAAAATCTTATGTTAAGTTTCCAGAAAATTTCTGGAAAAACTTATGCCTTATTTCCTGGAAAATCCTGCAAAACATCATTATAACTCGATACAAGCATTTGACTCAAACAATTACTAATACACATGCTCATTTAATATTGTAGTGGATCATGCTCATTTTCGTTCTTATAAACAAATTTGGATTTCCCTTACACTTAGCTTTTGGAAAATACCTTTATATGTAATTAAGACGAAGTTAAAAACAAAATAAAGCATTTTCACAATTTATTTTGAAACATGATTTACCAACAATAAAAATAAGACACGCATACGGAAACAAATAAAATCAAACAAATAAAACTAATAAAACAACCACAATAATGAGAATCCTAAATGCATAGAAGGAAATAGTAATAAATATCCAATGGCCAACAGAGGCCAAATCCTATACTATTACAGACCGAGTTGTTCAAATCATACGACCAAAGATAAATTGTTCAGAAACCATGACACTACCATAAAAACATCACTTGGGAGGGGGACCAAAGCGGTAATCATAACCAGGAGGGAGATGTCCTGTGTACCCATAGGGTGGATAATCCTGCTCACGACCGGGGAATGGGTCAATCTGCAAGTGAGGCTCGATGTGATCATGGGTCGATAGATGCTGCATCTGGCAGATCGTGTGATCGTACATCCAGTCAAACCTCTGGTTAGTAGTGGCCCTCCATGTGTCCATGTGACCCATCCAAGCCCCCTGATGAGCCTCCCAATCCCCCCGACCCATGTGCCAGTAGTAGTCCGTAGAGCCAACCTCATAATCCCCATACTGCTGCTGTTGGGGTGCTCCCTCATCATTATCCTCATCATCATCAGCAGCAGCAGCTGCTCCCCCTACAATATACCAAGCATAAGACCCGTCCCCCAACTCCATCACAATACTCATTTGCTTGAGGGACTTGACCTTCAACACCCTGCATACACCACAATCACTCAAGTATCCCATGATCTCCGGCACAAGGATCCCATAAGAACGAGCCAGGCAGGTCACAAACATCCCGCCATAGATCTTATCACCATCCCTCTCCCCTACACTCGTCTTCAGATAACTCGCCACCCAGAATGGGATGTTACAATACACATCCTCTGAAAAAATGGTGTACAGATAGAAGAGGTCAGAAGTAGTGACGTAGTGAGTGGAGCTATGGCGTCCTGCTAAACTGTAGGTGATGCATCTGTGGGCTAACCTGACCCTAGGATCCCTAATGGAGGCCGCCCCAGTAGTCGAGGTATACACCCATTCCCTATACTCGGCCAAAACATAGCACACCTCAAGTCATTCCTCAGCGTCTCACCACCCAACAGTCTCTACATAAACCTACCCTGAATTGCCTCATGCTGACTATACAAACCCAATCTCCAACCAAACTCTGTAACCGAGCAAGTCCTAAGCTCTCCCCCAGCCTAAAATAAATGGTAGTACCACCCATATCAGTTCTATCCTCAGCCAAATCAAAATGAAAAGTAGCAAAGAATTCTCGCACCAACTCACTATAAACTGGTTCCCTCATCCTGAACAACCTTTCCCATTGAGGACCGGTAAATGAATCAGTTTGGAGCCTTTCAAGAAAAGCATTCTCGAGGCCCTGGGCCCTCAAGAAGTCCCAATCCATCACTGCTCCCCTGTCAATCTGGTGGTAGAGCAATTCAGCATATTTGGTCGTAGAGGCATTATCCTCAAACACACCCCAACTATGAACCGTGTAACCCAAGTTCACGCATTGAGATCTTGAAAAACTCCATCGGTGTTGTCGGGTACGCTTGCTCATGTTCCTGGAAAAAGATTGAATGGAATGGAAGTGATTAGAATAAGAGTTCAATGAAGTCAAGCTGTCAGACCCTTCTGACGCCGTCAGACCATAAAGACTGACGCCGTCAGACCCAGTAGATGTTGAGTCATGTAATTACGAGGGAAAAATCAATTTTCAAAGACTAAATCTACGAGCCAAACACCCTTTTTTACAGAAAACATGGGTGGGGGATCAAAAAATTCGTGGTGTGAAATTTTTTTTCGCAATTGACTCATGAACCCTATCAATCACTACTACCCAATGCCTTAATTATGGTTACACAATACCTATAGAAGGGCATTATGAGTTCTAAGAATGAATCAATGTTAGGGTTTCGGATGATGGGGGTTTCGATAGCCTTGGTGGGTCCTAAGGACAATTGAACGAATAAGGATGAAGAAAAGTTACTTACCACATGGAGATCGGCTATGGAAGATGTTGGATTTGATTTTGAAAGCTCGGTGGTGAAGTATCAATTGGATATGGTTTGTGGGGTATGTGTTGAAAATGATGGATATGAGGTTAATATTGCTGAGAATGCGAAGTGACGGTGTCAAGAGTGAATTCTAACGCTGTCAGATGCCTGGATTATGGATACTTTGCGACAATTTCAAGTTTAGTCCCTACACTTTTGTTAATAGCTAATCAAGGGTATAAACTATGAATAGCCATTCCCGTTAGTGGAGTCTACCAGGGTCAAACATTTTGTTACTGTCACGAAGTGAGGTGTGGTTATGAATAGGGCTGGTCACAATCCCACTTAGGTCGTAATCTTTATATTGTTAAATAGTAGGTAGGGGAAGGAGTTGTTCCATAGAGGTTCCTGAAGCTGAAGTGTTTTTGAGGCGCACCCTTTTCACACCAGGTTTAAAACCAAAGGAACGTTTCTTATGCAAATTAGGGAGCGTGACTTGCACACTTCCAATGAAGATGTTGTGAAATTACAAGTTCTTTTCTTCTTGAGGAAGCTCATGGAAGTAAGGGGTAATTGAAGGTGAATCACTTGGAGAAGTTCTTTCATTATCCCCTCCGTCACACAAAGGGGTTGGGAGTTCAAAGATTTTTTCGATTTTCCTCGGTGTGGATTTTTCTCTAATCTTCTCCTTAATTCTTGATATAAACTTATCAGTCAAGTTCATAAAAGCATTCCTAGTGCTTTCCATGCGAGTTTCTAAGTGCTGAATCTGTTTCTCTTGATTATTCATGAAGGTTATCATTATCCCTTCGAACTCCTCTTGTCGTAAACGTTCAGGAAAAGTGTATTTGCTAATTGCACTCATATGTCTATCAGGACTCACTTCGGCTTCAGCTGCAGGTATTTCAGCCCTCATTAATTCCTTAACCTTCTTCTTGATATTCTCCAATAACTGTTCTTGGGTTGCGTTTACGTAATTTAGATTCCCTTCTTTCAAGAACATCGGATCCTCCCATCCTTCTTCTTCGTATGGTGCTAAACCCTCAAGAACTTCCCAGCACTTATCAATGCTAAGTTTGTTTTGTCTACCATTGGCAGCATAATCTATGGCCCTTCTCGTTTGATAATTAACTTTATCGTAAAAGAATTGAATTTGGAGCCAAGGTTCTATGCCATGATGAGGGACTTTTTGGAGTAAGTCCTTGAAACGAGTCCATGCTTCATAGAAAGTTTCACCTTGATGTTGTTGGAATATCAAGATGTCATTTCTAAGCTTGGTAGTTCTCCCCGGTGGGAAAAATTGAGCAAGGAAACGAGAAGTGAGATCATCCCAAGAGGTGATGGATCCCGCGGGTAAACGTTCAAGCCATTGACTAGCTTGGTCACGTGGAGAGAATTGGTGATGCGTGGGAATCGCACCTTGCTTTACCTCTCGAGGGATCCCGAGAAGCTTACAACCCCCACCAGGCAGTGTACCTGATCATTGTAGTATAGTATAGTGACAAGTACCGGGGGATTGATCGTTCAGCTTAGGAATAGTGTCGCTAGGATTAGAAAGCCTAATTAAAAGTTCTAGAGATGAAGGATGATTATTTTTGTGTTTTTATATTTTATGAAAGCAATTAAAATCTCGGGTTTTGAAAGAGTGGGCGGAATTAGTTGCTAATCAACTAACCCAAAAACTACTTTGTAACTAATTAAACTAATGAAATAAAATTAAACTAATATTAAAATAAGGTTGTGAGCAGTATTTGGAGAAATTGTGTTTACTTAGACTTCATTACTCCCTAGATATCTTTTACATGTCAATTACTTGTTACACTTGTATGAATGACGGGTTGTATTCCTTAATACCATTCGTGGAGTGGCATACATAACTCCCCAACTCTATGAGCTCTTATCTCCTCCTACACCATGACCCAGCACAACTATAGGGATTGTAAACAGTGGCTCATGCATTAAATACAACCAATAAAGACCTAGTACGCCTCGGTTCATGTTTCTTAAGACGTTCAAGCATGTTACCATTTGGAGATCTGCCAGTTTTCTTAAGCCTAACATATAAAATCATTCATTCAAAACAAGAATAGACAAGTAATCAACACATAATCAACATCTAGGTTTCATTAGATCTAAGCAAACACAAGAGAGATCTAGCCTAGCATAGTAGAATTAAGATAAGAACAAAAGATAAACAACCAACACATAGACATATTGATTGAATTAAGAGTATACTTATCTCAATTACAATGCAAGGTCTCAAGGGTTTGGAACCCTTGAAAAACCTGTAAAAGAGGCACCAAAATCGTCTTTAGGGTTTCACCAAAACTTCTCTCTTTTAATGAAAAAACTAGAAAACTATATATAGGAAAATCGTCCTGACGGCGTCAAGAGTTAAATCTGACGCCGTCAACTCGCCGCCATACACTTCCTCGGACGCCCTAGATCCAATCGTGACGGCCTATGTGACGCCGTCACCACCCACGGTAAATTATTCTTGGCCACTTTGACGTCGTCACCTCTCCATCTGACGCCGTCACCAGGTACGGTAAATTATTCTTCATGTCTGACGCCGTCAAGAGCAAACCCTTGACGCCGTCACCTTGTATTTCCAGCTTGGATTTTTGGTACTTTGTCGTTTTCTTCACTTTATGCTCCAAAAACGTCCAAAATAGCCTCTTTTCCAGAATTCATTCTCCAAACACCTAAAATCACAAAAGGAACGATTTAGGGCAATATTTGATCAAATAAATTCGGATTCGAGCTTAAATGACCCCCTAAAAACGGATCATTTTTCGCCTCATCAATTGGAATAGACGTAATCGGGTCGTCTCTAGAATTGCAGCATCAAGGTCTATGGAATCTACGATTTTTAAGAAATCCTTGAGATGTTGATTAGGAACTTTGGAACGAAGTCCATGGAATGCACATCCGCTTTGCACCAACCGGATGGTGTCGGATCGCAAGGGAGACACATTGGCTCCTTGAGTGAGCACAATGGTGTTTCGATAGCCTTGGTGGCTAGGACGGGAATACTCTCCTAAAGTTCGGTATCTAGGAGGTTGGTTTGCTAGTGGTGGGTTTTGTGGGTGGTTTTGTTGTGGTGGGTTGATGGGTTGAAAGATATTACCACCTTCCATGATGTCGGATGGTAAAGGTTGCGAACAAAGAAATGAAGAAATAAGATAGACTACAGAAAACCTAAAAATAAAAATAAAAATCTTACTAGAAAGGAATCTAGCAAGTAGACCTAATAAAAAGAAATTCTAACCTAGACAATAACTATTCCCCGGGCTGCGGCGCCAAAAACTTGATACGCGGCCTCGCAACAAGTTTTACCTCTCAAGGGATCTTGAAAAGCTTGCAATCCCCGCCAGGCAGTGTACCTGATCGTTGTAGTATAGTATAGTGACAAGTACCGGGGGATTGATCGTTCAACTCAGGAATAATGTCGCTAGGATTAGAAAGCCTACTAAAGTAGGTCTAGAGGTGAGGGATGATTCTTTTTGTATTTTTTATGTTTTATGAAAGCAAGTAAAATTTCGGGGTTTGAAGGAGTGGGTGGAATTAGTTGCTAGTCAACTAACCCAATTAACTAAAAATGCAATTAAAATAAAATAAAAAGAAATGAAAACTAATGTGGTAGAAACAATAATGAGAAAATATGTGTTTACTTAGATGTCATTACTCCCTAGATATCTTTTACCGGTTGATTAGCTTGTTACAATTGCATGGATGACGAGTTACATTCCTTAATACTAGTCGTAGGGCCGTGTACAATATTCCCTAACTCTATAAGCTCCTACTTCACTCCTATGTCGAGCCGACTAAAAGCTCCTAACATGGGATCATTAGAATTCACTTATTCTTACAACAAAAAATCGTAGTACACCTCCAATCATGTTTCTTAATACGTTCAAGCAAGTTACCAATGAAAGTCTGCCAGTTTTCTTAAGCCTAACATCGAATACAATCATCCACAACAATTATAAACAAACAATCAACCAATAATCAACATCTAGGTTTCACTACATCTAAGCAAACACAATAAAAATATAGCCTAGCATGTTAAAAGAAAGACAAGCATAAGATAGAATCACACAACACATAGACATATCATATGATTATTGGAAGACTTATCTTTATTCAAACATGGATGAAAGAAGGGTTTGAAACCCTTGAAATATGATGAAAATTCGACCTAGGGTTTGTGGTAAAGTTCCTCCTAATGTTCCACACACTTACAATGAAAAATTGGAAAAATATATATAGAGAATACATTCTGACGGTGTCACGTTGTAGTGTCTGACGCCGTTAACTCGCCGCCAAATTAAGGGTCGTATTGCCTAGATCCAGTCTTGACGCTGTCATGTAGAAATTAAGCTCTGGGCCGTCACTTGCATTTTGACCCTGACGGCCTTGGTGACGCCGTCAGGTCAATTACACTAAAAATGTTCTGGGCCGGTACGTGTATTTTCCACTTCCACCTCTTTTGCTAAGCTTGACGCCGTCATGTGTGAAGTCTTGACGTCGTTAGGTACTGTTCCCAGCAAGGAATTTTAGACTTTGCCGTTTTCTTCACTTTTATGCTCCAAAAACGTCCAAAATGCTTCCTTTTCCAGATTTCTCCTCAAAAGTACCTAAAATGACAAAAGGAATGATTTAGGGCAGTAATTGATCAAATAATCACGAATTCAGGCTTAAATGACCCCTTAAAAGCGGTACACTTTTCGCCTCATCAGAGGCCATCCTTTATTTGTAGCTATAGAGAAGAGAACCTGATTGTGTCAATCTTGGCTACAGGAGAAAAATTCTCAGAATAATCGATCCCGTACGTTTGAGTGTATCCCTTTGCAACTATTCAGGCTTTGTATCTGTCGATAGTTCCATCTTGCTTGTATTTTATAGTAAAGACCCAACGACATCCCATTATTTTTTCCCATCGGGAAGAATACATCTTTCCCATGTGTCGTTTTTGCTCAATGCATCCAATTCTGTTTTCATTGCCTCTCTCCATTCTTTGGACTTTAAAGCTTGTTCGACGGAGGTTGGAATTTCTTCGGAGTATAGAGAGGTGGTAAAGACCTGGGCTTCTTGTGATAAGTTCCCTTTGGCTATGTTTGCCATCGGATATATGGATCTTCAAGCTTCTTTTTCAGGAGTGTATCTTTTTGGGGGTACACCCCTGTTAGTTCTTAGAGGGAGTTCATACCTCACCGGTTCTTGGTCACTTTGATTATCTTGATCAACATGTGATCAATGTCGTTCTGTCTCATTGTTGGATGATTCAGGAGATTCATTATTCTAATATGTTTCACAATTAATGTTTGCATCAGAAAGAGTAGGCGAAACAGTAAGAGAATTAGTAGGAGAATCAAAACGCTCTTGATTTTGAGGATTACTTACCTTAGATATTAGGATGGAGAGATCATTGTTAGTGGTACTGTTTTCTGGATCTGTGGATTATGGTAGTGACGTGTGAAAAACTTCTTCTGATGATGGCATCCATTTCAACCAACTCAATGTGTCATTGTACTCCTTTCCCCCTAACCAGTGTGTTGGGTGTTGTAGAAGTATTCAGTTTCAAGAAAGTCATAGTTCATTGTGGTGAATATGTGACGCTTGCTCGGGCTGTAGCACCAGTAACCGTGTTGGTTAATTCCATATCCCACGAACACACATTTTTCAACGCATGGATCCATTTTGGAACGTTCCATTTTTGGTATATGAACAAAAACCGAACATCCAAAGACACGAGGTTCAAGGGTAAGTATGGATGGAAGTTTATGGAATTTGGATAGGGCTTAGATGGGGGTTTTCAAATCAAGGGCTCTTGTTGGGAGATGAATCACAAGCTAGGTTGCGGTAACAAGAGCTTCGGGCCAAAGAAACTTTGGGACATGGGATTCAATCATGAGGGCACGAGTTATTTCTAAAAGAAAACAGTTTTTCCTTTCAGAAACCCCATTTTGTTCGGGTGTATGAGCACAAGAGGTTTGATGAATTATTCCCCCTTTTTGACAGAACTCTTTCATGGAGGTATTTACAAATTCCCCTCCATTATCAGATCTGAGGATTTGTATGTCGCTTTTAAATTGGGTTTTAACCATGGCACAAAAGCTTGTGAATTTTGTAAATATGATGAGTGCTCAAACACTCATCATTTTTGGTCTAATCTGAACTGCAAAACATACAAAAACACTCAGAAATGCATCAAAATACCAAAAATATTTCAAAATTGTGTTTTATATGTTTTAGATGCAAAACGAGAAAAAACAGATGAAAAACGTATAAAGTTTGCAAAATTGGCAGTTTCAGTCCCCCAACTTTCATAAAATTACAAAATTAGTCCCTAGTCATTCAAAATATGGGAAATTATCACCAAAGGTCCTTTTACAATTATAAGTTGTCATATTTTGTCCTTTGGTGAAAAATCTGAAAAGTTTTGAGAATTTACAGTTTTGGTCCCTGAAGTTTCAAACATTGGCAGAATTGGTCCCTGGTGGGATATTTTTGGATGAAAAATCATTTTTAGTCCTTGGAAATTCAAAATGTTCAATATTGGTCCTTGGATAAAAGATTTTCACAAAATGGCAAGTTTAACCCCTAAACTTTCAAAAATGACAATTTTAGTCCTCGGGTATTTTAATTTTGGAAAATATTAATTTTTGTCCTTATAATATTCAAATGTTATCAAAATTAACCCCTGGTGGATATTTTCAGAAAATCACATTTGCAGCCCTCAAGTTTCATTAAATTACAAAAGTGGTCCTTGTGGTTTTTGCAAAATAAACAAACAAACAAACCAAACCACCCTTTTGTCCAATCCATGAACCTGATCCAACAAACACAGCCCATACCCCACTCACCTTGGCCCAACTCCCTTACCAGCCCACTCCCCGTTTATATTAAAACCACCCCAAGTCAAATGGTCAAATGGTCAACCCAGTCAACACCACCATCCCCAACCTCTTCCTTGGTTTTCTGTTGCCTGCTCCCCCCTCCTCTCCATATTTTCTCACCAAACACACCTTCTCATTAATATCATACACCAACCCAACCAACCCCCCCCCCCCCTCCTCATTTAATAACTTACCAAACCCCACCAATTGCCCCAAACCCGTTTTCCCGCCAAATTCCAATTTGAAGGCTGAGATTAAATCAAGACATCCTACAGCTGGAATTCCATGTGGGAAAGTAAAAGAAACTTCTCAGGACTTATAAAAGAAAAGAAAAGAGAGAAGAAAAGAAGTAATTAGTGTAGCAGTAATATAGTTGTAGAGTAGGGTAGTTTGTAACTTAGCTTAACCTTTCTTCATTATTGTAATTTTTATTAAGCTTTATATTAATCATCCTTTGTGCAATTAAATCTCAATTCAGTTGTTAAATTCAAGTTTCAGGTTATAATTTCTAATTTGCAGTTTTCAAGTGAATTTCAATTTCTTGTTCAAAAAATTATAAACTGTTGTTTCCAATTTGTTTAAGCTCATTTAGCTTACTTGTAAGTTTTCTCAAGCTTCTGAACATTTAAAAACAAGTTTAGTTTAAAAAATCAAAAAAATAAAAAAATAGAGGAAAATAAAAGAAAAATAAAAAAAAAATAGTTTCAAAGAAGAAGGAAGACAAAGTACCTTTGGATTTTGGATGTTTGTTCTTGTTTAGAAGCTCTTGGGAGCATTAGGATAGTGGTTTCAGGCTCTTGGTTCACAACTGCTTGATCTTGGATTAACTGTAAGGCATTTTCTTATTTTTCTTGCATAATCTGTGATTGAGGGTGATGATGTGTACTTGTTGTTGATTTTCACTTATTTTGTATTCATATAGGTTAGTGTAGGGTTCAAAGTCAGTTTCATGTTTTAAACTTGTGGTTTGCTTCTTAAAATCCAACACAAACAACAATATAGGGGTGTTTGGCACAGTGGTTTTGACCACTGTGCTTTGGTGTATTTGTTAAAATCTTGGTTTAGTTAACTCTTTTTAGGTAATACTAGCACAGTCAAAGGTTTAAACCCAGACCTTATTTGCAGAAAAGTCAAAGTCTCACCGTTTGTTTAATTATTGATCACAGTGAGAATTTTTAGGTAGCATAACAATATATCTGTGTCCATTTGTAGTTAATTTAGTCTACTTAAATCTTAATGTAGCTTAGTATCTTGTTTTCAGTCCATGAGATCAAATCAAAATCCATAAAAGTCAAGTTGTTAGTGTAATCTCAAAAAGTCAAAATGCATGTTTTCTGATTTTTCCAAAAGTTTGGTGAATTTTGTAGAATTTTATAATTGGTTTGAGACCCTAAAAATTCTTGGGTGTATTTTCCCCCAGCTGAACTCTGGATTCCCATGCTCATTCTATTTTTATGATTTTTGTGCTGAGTTCCACACAACCTCAAAGTCACTTGCAGGGCATATGCCTGCCCTGCATACAGATAAGCAGTCCAACACCCTCACTTCTATGCCTTCTCCTGAGCACATCTGTGGGCCCCACACTCTAACTCTTGGCTTATTGGAAAGCCAATAAGCCAGGGTTTTAGGTCTATAGCTTACCTTGGGTTTTGAACCTCATTTGATAGGGCTGCTTTACCCCTAAAGCTTGTCCCTTTTTCTGTTAGCTGTTTGGTTTTTGGTATTGCTTAATCAGCTTTTTGGCTTATTCAGGGTCCCACTTTGGTCTTTCTAGCTTATTTTAGGTCACTCTGCTTATTCATAGCTTATTCTACCATTGTGGGCCCCCTAGCTGCCTACATTGTCATTTTCCCTTGACAGTTGACCAAAGTCAACTGTCACTCTAATAAGCTTGTAATTAGCTTAATTTTAAGTTCTAAAAATCTTGTTTTCACAAAAGTTTGTTGTTTTTAGTTATAAAATAGTTTTCTAAAATAAGAATCCAGAAAATCCAATATATTTTTAAGTGATAGTTTCTATTTAATTTTATTTAAATTTTAATTTTCATTTTTATATTTTTATTAAGAACTTAGCTTTTTTATATTTTTCTTAAATTCCTCTTATATTAAAGTATTTATAATAATATTTTCAGATTTTTATTTTATCATTTAGTATTTATTAGAATTAATCTTATTTTTAGTAATTATTAATTAATAATTAGTTTAAAATAGCATAATTAGTTTTTATTAAGTAAAACCTAGTTTTTATATTTTTTATAGCTTTTATATGTTATAAAATATTTTTAGAAATTTTCTTAGAATTTTTACTGTTCATTTAGTATTTTTCTTAATTTAAAATAGTTTAATTAGGTAATTAGTAATTAATTAGTAATTAATTAATAGAAAAACCACAAAAAGACAAAAATACTTATTTTTAATTTTAAAATTAGTTTTTAGTTATTTTATAATTTTAGAAATTTTATTTTCATTTTTCTAGTATTTAATTAACATTGTATTATATTTAAGTTGTTTAAATGTTAATAATAAGTAATAATTAGTATTTAATTAATAATAAATAGTGTAAAAATTAATTTTCTTTTTCTAAAAATTTTATTTTATCTTTTAGTTTGTAAAAAAGTCATTTTCACCCCCTGGGTGTTTTCAGATTTTAGTTTTCACTTTCTATTTCGTACGTCTACGTTTTATTTAAACGTGAACGTACGCGTTTTAAGTTTTAAACGTTTCTGGTTTTCAAACTTTCCAGTCTTGTTAATATAGTGTAGTTAAGCCATTTTCTTTTATATTCCAGTAGTGTAATCATCACAACTCACTTATACCCTTTCCTGTCCAAATTCACCCGATCACATAACCGTTTTATAACCATCCACACCTCGTCGGGACATAACGACCCGGGGAAACACTATATTCCGCGGAGCATTGACTCTAGGCTTTTTGACCTTGTTGACCATTCCCTGGTCCATTTAGGTTGACCGTTTGGAGCCAATCAATTTTTGGCGCCGCTGCCGGGGAGGTTGTGTGCGTTTTCTAAACGGTTTTTCTGATTAGTGACTTTGGAATTCGTTCCATTGTACATTTATCCATCCTTTGTTCATATTTTCTATTTATCAAAACAAAACCATTCCCAAAAACTTTTTAAACTCAGTTTTCAACGAACACAAAAACACAAAAACATTTTCTTTCTCATTTGTACAAAATGTTTATCCAAAAACCCAAAAACATTCACCTTTACCCTCTCACATCTTTGATTCTTCATCCTTACCCCTCCCTAGCCTTTTGATTATTTCTATGTCTCATCCACACTTTCTGGTTTGCCATTGGTGTGGTAATCCTTATAATGGTGGCAATTGCCCCAGCTGTGGCATGGTAGGATCAGGAAACGGGTCTGTCTATAACCAGAATCCCTATTCCTACCAGGACACGACTGATTCATTCCATCAGTTACCACACCATGAGACTCAACAGTTTTACTGTTGTGAGTACTGTGGTGGTTCACACTACAGCTCTGATTGTCAATCGGGAAACACGCTTGTCTATGAGCAGTTTCCTGATAACACTTATGACTCTAGCACATACCACCCACAACCACATCAGTTTTACTGTTGTGATTACTGTGGAGGTCCACACTCTAGCTCGGATTGTCAAACAAGGAATTCATTTCCTTGTAACAATTACGACTATTCGTTTTCAGACCCACCTCCACAGTACCAAATGATTCACACAACTCCTCATGATACTGAGCAAGACCTTTTACTAAAGGCTCTTGATATTTTAAAAGAACTTAAGGAGGAGTTGGTTACTACACCGTTTCGAGACTCTCGTGAGAAATCTATGGCAGAATTACTTGCTGAAGAACGAGAGGCTAGAAACAAATTGAGCGTGGAAGAATTACTTGTCTTAGAACAAGCAGCCATAACACGTGCCAAATTTCGTCAAGCTGCCCTTCTAGACTGTGATGATGATAGTGATAATGAGGACACCCTTGATATCCTTCAATTTTATAAGGGTTCCTCAGATTCATCATTTGTGATTCCTCCCATTGAAAATCAGGGAGAAAATAATGAGACGGGGAAATTACTAACCGTTGAACAAATGGAACTTGAAAATTCCATGAATGCTAGCTCCTATCATCTCCCTCAGTCTATTGTTATCACACCCGAAGTTCACACTCACTCTCTAAACATGGGGGATGAGCATCTTAGCACTGTTCCTAATAAGGAATCGGACGAATTAATAAAGTCTAGTATTGAGATCCTTGTCCCAATCCCGAGAGAGTCACAGGGGACTTTTGACCAAGTGTGTGATATTCCTTCTCACCCTAATAATCCAAATGATCAAATTGAGACTGTCTCTGATTCCAGTGATGATTGTTTAACTTATGGAGACATTGAGTATGTTGATGCATCCCTTCCCCACTCTAATGTCGACTTTCTTCTCGAAGAGTTCGCCGATGAACTCACTCACACCAATCCACTTCCATCGGGACGTGATGATGATCTCTTTGATTTCAAAGATGATATGGAGGAAGTCGAAGCATTCCTTGCTCTAGATAGTTCAACTTCGTATGAAGTTGATGATAACCATCTTGATTCTGAGGGGGATATTCTGTTCCTTGAAAGCTTATTGAATGATGATGATCCATCACTCAATTCCTATCTCAATATCGGGCTTAGTGATTCACCCACTGATGAAAATTCTTTATCTTATGGAGACATCAGTGATGTTGATGAAATATCTTCTGAGCCCATCATTGATCACCTTATCATGACTCCTCCGGAGTATGATAACCCGGGGGGAGATGTACTCAATCTTGAGGATTTGCAAATTCCCAACCACCCTCCCGGGAAGTTTTTTAGCTTAACCCTTGAAATCCAAACTCAGGCTAATGAGCCTGTTCTCGTGGTTCCTTCCTCTCTTCTTCACTCCTTCGGGAATGAAGACACTATCTTTGACCCTGACATTTTGACGTATCATTATCTTGAGCCGGTACTATATCTCATCGGTGTGGAACTTCCACGTGCTTCAAATGTTTGTCCAAACATCTTGAATGAAAGTCCGATTGAGATTGTTTCTTCCACGTCATGCTTCCCCAAGGACAAATGAATTCGGGGTCGAGTCAAGCTAGCGACTCGGTAAACAAAAACAGTAGCATGCTTATAGGGTTTTCACCCTAAGTGTGGGGGAGTCCCCCATACTATGGTTACTTATGAAGTGAAAATACAAAATTGTGTTTTCCACGCTTAGCTTGTAATGTTGCCCTTTTACGTTCAAAATGTCGGCATAATAGCCGGGATTTTGAATATTGAGGACAATATTCATGCTAAGTGTGTGGGGGGGGGGGGGGGGAGGGGGGGTATTCGCTATTCTAGCGAATTTTATCACATTTTACTATATAATACCCCCGTTTTAGCCAAAATTTCAAAAATTTCAAAAAATTTTCACTGGTGCTTCAAAATTTTTGTGGTAATCAGTCCGCCTTGTCTAAACGACAAAAGGGATTGGCTAGTCCAGGAGCAAACGGCTCTTGGTAAAGACATCTCAAATCCGTTTACGGCTTGCAATTTGCCCAAAATTGTATGGTTCATCAACTCCCCATATCCCATAATGCAAATGAGTTGGCTAGCCCGCAAGATTATGGCTTGTGGTAAAGGCAGTGGAAAATCCATAATTGGTAATCAGCTCACCAACATGTTGACTATTCCATCAAGAGCTGGCTAGTCCAGAAGCAAACGGCTCCTGGTAAAGACAAATCAAATCCGTTGACAGCTGGTGGTTTGCTCAAAATCACACGGTTATCAGGTGTGCCACAGTTCTTACACCTGGCTACTCCAGAAGTGATGGCTTTTGGTAAAGAGTTTAAAATCCATCAAGTTTTCAAAACAGTATTGCTAGGGACTAGCAATAGTTTAGTGTGGGGGATTAATGAGTGCTCAAACACTCATCATTTTTTGTCTAATCTGAACTGCAAAACATACAAAAACACACAAAAATGCATCAAAATACCAAAAATATTTCAAAGTTGTGTTTTATATGTTTTAGATGCAAAACGAGTAAAAACAGATGAAAAAACGTATAAAGTTTGCAAAATTGGCAGTTTCAGTCCCCCAACTTTCATAAAATTACAAAATTAGTCCCTAGTCATTCAAAATATGGGAAATTATCACCAAAGGTCCTTTTACAATTATAAGTTGTCATATTTTGTCCTTTGGTGAAAAATCTGAAAAGTTTTGAGAATTTACAGTTTTGGTCCCTGAAGTTTCAAACATTGGCAGAATTGGTCCCTGGTGGGATATTTTTGGATGAAAAATCATTTTTAGTCCTTGGAAATTCAAAATGTTCAATATTGGTCCTTGGATAAAAGATTTTCACAAAATGGCAAGTTTAACCCCTAAACTTTCAAAAATGACAATTTTGGTCCTCGGGTATTTTAATTTTGGAAAATATTAATTTTTGTCCTTATAATATTCAAATGTTATCAAAATTAACCCTGGTGGATATTTTCAGAAAATCACATTTGCAGCCCTCAAGTTTCATTAAATTACAAAAGTGGTCCTTGTGGTTTTTGCAAAATAAACAAACAAACAAACCAAACCACCCTTTTGTCCAATCCATGAACCTGATCCAACAAACACAGCCCATAACCCACTCACCTTGGCCCAACTCCCTTACCAGCCCACTCCCCGTTTATATTAAAACCACCCCAAGTCAAACGGTCAAATGGTCAACCCAGTCAAGACCACCATCCCCAACCTCTTCCCTGGTTTTCTGCTGCCTGCTCCCCCTTCCTCTCCATATTTTCTCACCAAACACACCTTCTCATTAATATCATACACCAACCCAACCAACCCCCCCCCCTCCTCATTTAATAACTTACCAAACCCCACCAATTGCCCCAAACCCGTTTTCCCGCCAAATTCCAATTTGAAGGCTGATATTAAATCAAGACATCCTACGGCTGGAATTCCATGTGGGAAAGTAAAAGAAACTTCTTAGGACTTATAAAAGAAAAGAAAAGAGAGAAGAAAAGAAGTAATTAGTGTAGCAGTAATATAGTTGTAGAGTAGGGTAGTTTGTAACTTAGCTTAACCTTTCTTCATTATTATAATTTTTATTAAGCTTTGTATTAATCATCCTTTGTGCAATTAAAACTCAATTCAGTTGTTAAATTCAAGTTTCAGGTTATAATTTCTAATTTGCAGTTTTCAAGTGAATTTCAATTTCTTGTTCAAAAAATTATAAACTGTTGTTTCCAATTTGTTTAAGCTCATTTAGCTTACTTGTATGTTTTCTCAAGCTTCTGAACATTTAAAAACAAGTTTAGTTTAAAAAATCAAAAAAATAAAAAAATAGAGGAAAATTAAAGAAAAATAAAAAAATAGTTTCAAAGAAGAAGGAAGACAAAGTACCTGTGGATTTTGGATGTTTGTTCTGGTTTAGAAGCTCTTGGGAGCATTAGGATAGTGGTTTCAGGCTCTTGGTTCTCAACTGCTTGATCTTGGATTAACTGTAAGGCATTTTCTTATTTTTCTTGCATAATCTGTGATTGAGGGTAATGATGTGTACTTGTTGTTGATTTTCACTTATTTTGTATTCATATAGGTTAGTGTAGGGTTCAAAGTCAGTTTCATGTTTTAAACTTGTGGTTTGCTTCTTAAAATCCAACACAAACAACAATATAGGGGTGTTTGGCACAGTGGTTTTGACCACTGTGCTTTGGTGTATTTGTTAAAATCTTGGTTTAGTTAACTCTTTTTAGGTAATACTAGCACAGTCAAAGGTTTAAACCCAGACCTTATTTGCAGAAAAGTCAAAGTCTCACCGTTTGTTTAATTATTGATCACAGTGAGAATTTTTAGGTAGCATAACAATATATCTGTGTCCATTTGTAGTTAATTTAGTCTACTTAACTCTTAATGTAGCTTAGTATCTTGTTTTCAGTCCATGAGATCAAATCAAAATCCATAAAAGTCAAGTTGTTAGTGTAATCTCAAAAAGTCAAAATGTATGTTTTCTGATTTTTCCAAAAGTTTGGTGAATTTTGTAGAATTTTATAATTGGTTTGAGACCCTGAAAATTCTTGGGTGTATTTTCCCCCAGCTGAACTCTGGATTCCCATGCTCATTCTATTTTTATGATTTTTGTGTTGAGTTCCACACAACCTCAAAGTCACTTGCAGGGCATATGCATGCCCTGCATACAGATAAGCAGTCCAACACCCTCACTTCTATGCCTTCTCCTGAGCACATCTGTGGGCCCCACACCCTAACTCTTGGCTTATTGGAAAGCCAATAAGCCAGGGTTTAAGGTCTATAGCTTACCTTGGGTTTTGAACCTCATTTGCTAGGGCTGCTTTACCCCTAAAGCTTGTCCCTTTTTCTGTTAGCTGTTTGGTTTTTGGTATTGCTTAATCAGCTTTTTGGCTTATTCAGGGTCCCACTTTGGTCTTTCTAATAAGCTTGTAATTAGCTTAATTTTAAGTTCTAAAAATCTTGTTTTCACAAAAGTTTGTTGTTTTTAGTTATAAAATAGTTTTCTAAAATAAAAATCCAGAAAATCCAATATATTTTTAAGTGATAGTTTCTATTTAATTTTATTTAAATTTAAATTTTCATTTTTATATTTTTATTAAGAACTTAGCTTTTTTATATTTTTCTTAAATTCCTCTTATATTAAAGTATTTATAATAATTTTTTCAGATTTTTATTTTATCATTTAGTATTTATTAGAATTAATCTTAGTTTTATTAATTATTAATTAATAATTAGTTTAAAATAGCATAATTAGTTTTTATTAAGTAAAACCTAGTTTTTATATTTTTTTATAGCTTTTATATGTTATAAAATATTTTTAGAAATTTTCTTAGAATTTTTACTGTTCATTAAGTATTTTTCTTAATTTAAAATAGTTTAATTAGGTAATTAGTAATTAATTAGTAATTAATTAATAAAAAAACCACAAAAAGACAAAATTACTTATTTTTAATTTTAAAATTAGTTTTTAGTTATTTTATAATTTTAGAAATTTTATTTTCATTTTTCTAGTATTTAATTAACATTGTATTATATTTAAGTTGTTTAAATATTAATAATAAGTAATAATTAGTATTTAATTAATAATAAATAGTGTAAAAATTAATTTTCTTTATCTAAAAATTTTCTTTTATCTTTTAGTTTGTAAAAAAGTCATTTTCACCCCCTGGGTGTTTTCAGATTTTAGTTTTCACTTTCTATTTCGTACGTCTACGTTTTATTTAAACGTGAACGTACGCGTTTTAAGTTTTAAACGTTTATGGGTTTTCAAACTTTCCAGTCTTGTTAATATAGTGTATTTAAGCCATTTTCTTTTATATTCCAGTAGTGTAATCATCACAACTCACTTATACCCTTTCCTGTCCAAATTCACCCGATCACAGAACCGTTTTATAACCATCCACACCTCGTCGGGACATAACGACCCGGGGAAACACTATATTCCGCGGAGCATTGACTCTAGGCTGTTTGACCTTGTTGACCATTCCCTGGTCCATTTAGGTTGACCGTTTGGAGCCAATCAAAATACTTCAGACTTATTTTTCAAAAGGTAAGTCCAAGTCATGCGTGTACAATCGTCAATAAATAGCAAAAAATTTCAGAAATTTTGTCCCCCTCCCCCAACTTTTGCTGGACCCCACACATCCGAATGAATTAATGAAAAAGGAGAATCAACCTTAGTATCATCTGATTTGAAAGTATGTCTATGACTCTTGGCCAAAACACATGTCTCACAATTTAAGACTTTATTTGTAGGAAATAACTTGGTAAATAAACGATGTAAGTAACCAGCAGATGGGTGCCCCAATCTTCGGTGCCATAACCAAGCCTCCCTATCCGTAGATCCATGAGCTATCATCACAGTTCCTTGTTGAGTCACTACTTCATCCACATAGTACAACCCTTGGTGTTCAGTACCACGCCCAATGATCTTCCCCGTCCGAATGTCATGTAAGATACAAAATGTAGGGTGCATTAGAACTATACAGTTTAGTTCTTTCGTAACATGCATGTTCGATAACAGTTTATGAGATAAGGAGGGGACATAGAGACAGTTTGATAATTTCATGTCTTGCGACACTTGAATTGTCCCTCCTCCTTCTACTTGAAGAGTCTCTCTATTTGCGGTATGAATACGAGATTTCTGAGGTTTTGACATTGCACATATGTCGGAAATCTCATAGGTCATTGTATCAGTGGCTCCGCAATCAAATATCCAAGAGTCATTTTTTTTACCACTAGTTGCCATGTTAACTTCTCCACTAGTGGAATGTTCAAGTATTTCATTGTTAAAATACCGTGGATTTAGATCTGGAATACCAAAAAATAAAGTGGAGTTTTGGGAAGAAGGATTTGAGAGATGCTTCTCAAACCCTATACCTGTTACGATTTCCTCCTCCTCTTCATCTCCTTTCACGGTTGTCATGAAGAAGTTTCCACTGTTCTCGTTTCCGGTACCTTTCTGATGGGTGTTACTGCCACTATAGCTGGTGGTGGTCTCTTGACTGCCCATGATGGCCGCCGCCTTGCCACTTTTCCGTTTTTTGTTCCCAACCCACCAGTCGGGATATCCAACAATTTCAAAGCATTGTTCTTTAGTATGTTTCGTCATGCCACGATTCTCTCATTTTAACTTAGTTTTATCGATTCGGGATGATGACGAATTAAACCTTTGGTCTGACCGACGGCCCTTTGAAACGAGCCCTACTCCATTTAAGTCATCAGTCAATTTCGCCCCTGATGTCGCCCCTTGTTGTGTACCCTCAAGAATATTCTGATGGGCTGTTTCTTTCCAAGCAGCTGCGTAGGCGGCTTCGGCTGTTGGTAAGGAGTCCACCGGAGTATCTCCCTTTTTATGGGATCATATTTCCGATCAAGGGCATTGAGAAATTGAAACAATTTATTTGCTGACCTGATTGTGTTGTATGCAGCAATGTCGGTAGGGCACATCATTGGGTTGGGATCTCTTCGTTCAATCTCTCCCCAGATACCCTGCATCACGATCCAGAATTCTTCTAACGGTACGCCATTTTGCTTCAACCCATTTGCTTTGACATGGAGATCGAAAGTTTGAAGCTTGTCCTTGCCGCTGCTATACGTAACCGTAAGAGCATCCCATAGCGTTTTTGCTGTCGGGAACTCTGTTAAGTTACTAGCAATGGCCGGCTCAATATTTTGAATAAGCCATGAAAAAATAACCAGATCATCCTGCTCCCACTGTTCATATTTTTCATCGGTGGATTCCGGTGGGCCTTTAGTGAGATGGTTTAGAAAGGCTTTCAATTTCCCCCCTATGGCGACTCGTATCATCCGAGCCCACAGAGGATAGTTTTGGCTTGTGAGTTTGAGGTTAATTTTAAGGCTATCGAACTGACTTGGTTTGGTATTCTGGATTTGGGTTTGATTTTGATTTTGAACTCCAATTTTAAGGAGGTTGGCAATCTGGATGGCCAGACTGTTGGTATCTTCTTCGTACATGTTTTGATTTTCGGTAGATGACGAGCACAACCAGGTTTTTGGATCACAAACACTCCTCTGATACCATGTTAACTTGATAATCAGAGGAATGATAAGGAATGGAATAGATAATCGTTTTTGTATTTCTCTTATGAAATTGAGGATCAATGTACAGGAAATAAATAGCCTACACAATGTTGCTAAACAAGGAAATAGAATAAAAGACATTGAAGAAGATTGGCTGTCAATTAGCCAAGCCTAGAAAACAGCCTCCTTGATTGTAGCGGGTCAATGGACTATTTCGGGAAATGATAGAAATTGATCCCAAAGAATATTTCAACAGCCACCCCCTTCGTATCTATGTAAGTCTCCTCCTCCTCCCTCACAGACATCGCCACCTCCATATGTGTACAAATCTCCCCCACCTCCTCCCTCACCATCGCGACCACCAACATATGTACAAGTCACCCCTCTACCATCAGCGTCCCCATCACCTTATATTTACAAGTCTCCTCCACCACCATCTCACTAACCCCACCTACGATATTACTATAAATCACCACATAAACCATTTAAGTCACACCCGTATCCGGCTTACTACATGTAAAACACTATTTAAGCACAATCTGCTTCAACAAAGCATTTTGAGACAACATTGACATGTTACATCTTCTTATAGTTGCCTTGCACCACCACTTTTTCGTTTTATGTCATTCTTAGGCAAGTATATTCTTGTGTTTATAAGGTCTCAAGATGCAACGACCTTCATGTCTGACTAACAAATCATTTTCATTATTCTTTCTATCTATATTAATGAAAGCAGCATCATAATCAATTGCTAGTTTCCTTTTCTGCTAAATATCGCTAAAAGAAAAGCATCATAATCAATTGCTAGTCTCTCATTCTCTTTAACACTAAAAGAAAACCATGTATACACGAGAGATCAGGGGGAATGGAGATGTTCCATTTGTACCGAGACAACCAAGTAACGTTTTTAAAACTTTTTAAGATGCACACCTACTAGATGAGTTATTTTGTTATGTTTATTAAAAAATCCACATGATGATAAACTAAGAAAATGGCATAGAAGATAAAAGTCAGTTAAGAATAATTACCAACGCATAACGACAACGGTGTCAAGTAAGATTAATTCAGTGCAGTTTTTTTTTTCTTCTTTTTTAATGCATATAAAAGTGTAGCGTAAAAAAAGTTAATGGTTGAAGTATTTATTAAATTGCATCAATTTTAATAAGTAAAGATATTTTAGCCTAACAACATAACTCATTTTTAAATTTTTTAGATTATAAGCAAATACATTTTTGCTTTTATATGTAGTACTAGAGATAGAGATATAGATTGTAGATCATAGCAGGTTCTGTTATAACTTTAAATAAAAGGGAAACAGATTACAGCACAAGATCAGTCATGGAAACCGATAACTTGAAAACTAAATCTGCAAATAGACCCTACCAAATATAGTAGCAAATCAAAATAAGAATAAAGATGATGAAATGGGATCCTGCTTGATAACGATCTTTCTTCGTTTGTTTCTCTTCATTCAATCAATCCGGCCTGAACTGTTGATACACTTACCTGGATGTTAAATAGACAACAGAAGCTAAATCAGTCAGTATTTAAAAGAGAATTTGTTGAGAGTTAAATCCTAAAACGAATAGAAATAAATTCAGTATACAAGTTTAGTCCTTTACGTTTATAAATATATATATAAATAAAAGAGAAATAAAAAGAATTACTTAGAACTAAAGAGAGAATCTAAAAATGAAGATAAGCATTGTTCAAAGATCTGAGTTAAGGAGCAAACTGGCACTACAAGTTTGGTCTATTACTTTTGATGATAAGCTTTACAAAAGAAGAAATGAACCAAGGAAATCCACCATCATATAAGAATATACCTAATTATGCAAAAGTTGCATAGGAAATTAGTAAACTCTGATAATTTTACTGACACACACTTGATATAAAAAATCAGTTCATGATACATACACTGATTATTAGGCGGACAGTTTTGCTTTGAGCTCATCTGCTACAGCATCAATAAATTCCTCAGTGTTCAAATAGTGCTCCCTGCTGAGCCTGAAACACATTAAATAAGTATTAGGGTATGTAAATAATTCTCCAGAAGGATCAACATTCACCAAATTAAGTATCACATGTGGCTTACTTGGATCCATGAATAATAAGTGCAAGATCCTTGGTCATCTTTCCGGCTTCAACAACACCAATACAAGCAGCTTCTAGCTTTTCAGTGAAATCCAAAAGCTTAGCATTGTCATCCAACTTTGCTCTGCACAAACCAATCATGCTTTTTACTTTCTTCATAGTTCATACATAAAAAGAAAACTCAAGAAGTACAACATAACCCCAAATAAAAAGATAAATGAGGTGCCTAATAAGGTGGGTCGGGGCTGGTAGGGGAAACAAGCTTGGTTGGGCTCGCCCGCTAATCTTAAATTTGTTTATCAATTTCAAATTTGCTTATATGTTTTTCTCAATATTTAAAGCCATAAACTGCAGCAACAAAAGTATTGCCTCTTTGCAGCCTCTCACCCGTTTATAAAAATCTAGATTGTTACTCCTACTTTAATAGTATAATTTTGGTAGATCACAGTTAATAATCTTCAGGTACTTCTTAAAATTCAAAATAAATATGGACGTAGGGTAGTTAACAAGTCAACACAACCTAATCCCTCCCAAAGATATTGACCTGAGAATTCTTATGCAGCTTTTAGCGCCCTTTTGGACCAGTTTGGATGTTTTGTTTTGCGCGAAAAACCACAAAAGACAAACCAAAAAAGCCCAAACTGACCCAATTTTGTCCATTTGGGCCAAAAGTGCCTCTTATAATAAATAATCATCTGTTTAATGATGAGAATTAAACACGACTACTGCACCTGTGGGCAAGCCCTCGGGTCCAAGCAAAGATTGAGGCTATGCTGTTTGTGCTAGTCTCACCACCCTTTTGGTGCACCCTGTAATGACGTGTCACAGTGCCATGGGCTGCTTCAGCTTCAATGGTCTTCCCATCAGGACACACCTAAACCACATATATGGTAGAGAAAAATCATTAGATATAGACACATTATAAACCACTGAAGAATAGTTCTTCTGGTTCATTTGTATTAACATAATAAGAAGATAGCATTTTGTTATCAGAAGCATGGTATAATAAGGAAAAGTACAAGACAGAAACACAAGAAGAAAAAAAATATTACCAGTACTGATGTCATTAATCCAAGAGATCCAAAACCTGTCAATTTAAAGTCAAATGACATCATCAAACCGCAGTTGTTTGTAAAAGAGGCCTTAATGATTACGCATCTTCCGAAAAATTACAGAAGACAGCAAGAGATGTGTAACAAAATCCTTTAAACACATACCTTGTGCTAACATATCACTTTGCACATCTCCATCATAGTTTTTGCATGCCCATACATAACCTCCGTCACTCTTAAGAGCATAAGCAACCATATCATCAATGAGACGGTGTTCATACCTATAAATGAATTACAAAACGGCAAGTCACAAAAATAAGGAAAGAAAGAAACTCCAAACCCTGCAAATTCAGCCACTCACCATATCCCAGCAGCCTCAAACTTCGATTTCCAGTTGCTTTCGTAAACTTCTTGGAATATGTCCTTGAACCTTTAGAAAAAGTAAAAGAAACTTTAAATACCATGTTTGATCAGAGACCAAGTAAGTAACTAGTAATAAAAATTTTACAATATTAAGCAATATAATTAACATATTCATGATAAATGTGATCATAGAATTACAATCCAAGAATGTTACATACCTTCCATCATACTTCTTTAGAATGGTATTCTTTGTGCTAAGATAAAGTGGCCATTTTTTCAGGTAGGCGGTGTTCATTGAGGCCTCAGCGAAAGATCTAATGGACTAATCATCCAAAGTTCATAAACTTCAGAATTGGTATTGATCGTAATAATAGGAAAAGGAGCTAACGAAACCCTAAAGACTTGCAAACATACCTCGTCGGTATTGTACATTGACAAAGCTACCCCTCCAGCACCAGTGAAGTTGTAAACCTCCAAATCAATGGTTTCACCGGCTCCTTCGGGAACTGAAAGATACATGGTCGTTATATAATAATCATATGGAATGATCAGTACTAAAATAACATCAAATGAGTTCATAATCATACCAAATACCATCTTCAGTTTTCCAGGTCCTTTAATCACAGCATCAGTAGCTTTGTACTGATCACCAAAAGCATGTCTTCCAATGCATATTGGCTTTGTCCAACCTACATGAAAAAGCCAATATCAATATAGCTTTTCTCGCTTTAGCTCTTACTCCCGTTTTGCGAAAATTAAGAATAAAGCCAACGCCAACACCAAATTCGACAATCACCTGGAACCAGTTTGGGGATGTTTTTGCAGAGAATTGGTTCCCTAAAGACGGTACCTGCGGCAAGATAAAAGAAACGAGCACAAAGCACGGATCATCAAAATACATCCATGCAACGGAAAAAATGGTATCACCCATCCCTTTTATGAGTAATATCACTAACCATTCAAAATATTCCTGATGGTCCCATTTGGACTCCTCCACATGCTCTTCAAAGTAAACTCCTTCATACGAGCCTCATCTGAAATAGGAAAATTTTTGTTATTTTAAAGATAAAAGAGTGCTAGTTATGTGCAGATTCCCTTATGGTTCAGAATTTGAATATACCTGGAGTAATGGTGGCGCACTTAATTGCAACATTGTACCTAAAAATAGTAATGCGCATATCAGATTGAGCAGCAAAAACTAAAGCCAGACCCACAAAACAAAACATGAAGACGAAATGTGCTAAGAAGTCATGGACTCGAATGTGAGACATAAAAGGGAAATGAGATTTATATTTAGTATAGGGTAAGCAAGAATGTAGATCCACAATGCTAAACAGAAGTGTCGTAGAATTAAAAGATAAGCAGACATACTTAAGAGTAGCTTCAGCACTTTCTACGGTAACCTTGTCATCGGTGGCATCACGGTTAAGAAGACCAAGGTCATAATACTTGATGTCGAGCTCTAAAAAGGGAAAGATAAGCTGCAAAACATAAACAAAACTATTAAGTACGAGCAATGATGGCCACGTTATGAAATTTGGACTAAAAGCAATGCAAACCTTATTCTTAATCGATTCCCAAAAGATACGGGTCATTTCATCTCCTGTACCAAAAATAAAATGAGTTACAGGTCCAGTCACTAGAATTTGTAAAAAAGAGCAACATATACTAATTATTACCATAAAGAGGTAGTCCATACAAAATTCAATCATTCTATCAAATGCAATATGACTAATGGGATGCAAGGGACATGTCTATGCCTTTGCACGATGACATAAAACCTTAGATGTCACATTAAAAAGATCTTAATCGACTAAGAATTTATTAGAACAATGAAAATCTTAAGGGAGTGTTTGTATTAGCTTATTTGTTGTGCTTATGAGGTTATGTAAATTTTGAAAAGGCAATGAGCTATTTTTTTCGTTTCTTTATTATTATTATTATTATTATTATTATTATTATTATATTTTTTTTTTTTTTTTTTTTTTTTTTTGTGGCTTGTTAGCTTATCAACTTTGAGCTTATAGCATACTTAAGTTCATTAGCTCAAGTTGATAAAGGCACAAAATATAAGCTTATTGGCTTTTCAAATTTCACATAAGCTTGACACATAATCTAACACAAACATCCCCCCTAAACATATCACTGTCAGAAAGCTCAAATCGTTAAACTCTTTTACTAATATTCTTAATCGACAAAAAGTTCAAATCTTGCAGAATGTTGTTTTTTTACCATCTAAACACAATTTCAAACAGTATAAACTGAAAGGTCAAAAACATTTGTTTATTTATTTATTTTTTTCATTTGAGCATAGTCTATGTGTTTCGAGAATCGAGATACAACAGTCAAAAAAACATAAAAAGATATACTTTGCTTGTAGATTAATTTAACCAAACTATTATTTTACATAAACAATCACAAAAGATTTAAAAAACGTAAATAAATCTCAATACACAATCAGATCACACGTAAAAATACAATAAATAAATAAATAAACAAGCGATCTTTATTATTAACAACGATCTGTTGAGTATAAGTAGGACTGATTTATAAAATATAACAGATCACAAGATATATAAAAATAAAAACAGATCAAAGGCATAATGGAATGACTGATAAATAAAAATTAAATATACGCACCGTCCATCTCGACGATGGGATTTGCAACTTTGATCTTCTCGAAACCCATTTTTTTTCTCTCTTTCTTACTTATGATCTGAGTTGGAGATTTGAGTCGTGACGGAGAGAAACAAGTATGTATGTGTGTGTATGCAGAAAATAGAGGAGGGGGGTTTTATTTATATAAAAAATGGTAGTGGGCTTTTAACATGACACTAACACCAAACGCATTAAAACTCTAATATAGTAGGTCACACTATAAAGCATTTCTTATTTATATTATTAATATTTTATTGTATTATGGATAATAAAAAGTAAAGTAAATTAACTCCCAATACCGTCTTCCACGGGTTATGGGTCTCAATTATGGGTCTCAATACCGTCTTTCACGGTGTATGGGGGAGGTTGAGACGTAGACAACCATACCCCTACCTAAGGTAAAGAGGCTGCTTCCGGTTCTACCTAAGGTAGAAAAGGACCTCCGGCCTTTTGTAGGGAGTGAGGATCGAACCCTTGACCTCTTGGTTAAGAGACAAGGGGTTTTCCAACTGATCCAACCCTACTTGTTTGTATTATGGATAATGATGAGTAATAATATTCAACTATATATCAATACTTTTCTGAAAATGACATTTTCGTTTAAGAAATGATAACTATTAAAATTTCATAATGTATAATAAAAATACTAAAACGTTGCCCGCGCAATATGATGGCGGGTATCATATGATTATATTTTGAGTTATTTGATTACGCGTTTAGTTTTCTTCATATTTATAAATAGAGATATCAGATAAAAAGTCTTATCAGATAATTTTTAGTTTGAACAACTAACCGCTTCTTAACAAACTTTGTAACCAACCTGCTTTCTAACAAATTAATTTTGAAATTTTTTCATAATAAATAAGAAAAAAGTCTGAATTTTAAATTTTTCTAATTATAAAATAGTCTCAAATGCATTATAATTTTGTATAGATATTGCGCTTGTTCAAGAATTAAATTTGTAACCTTTTTGACACCATCTCGCCAAATTACATGCTAAGCTGGCAACAATATATGTAAAAAGCTTTTAGAATTCGAAAGTTCTTTTCTAAAAGCTGCATGAAATATTTTTCGAAAAATGTGGAAGATTTTTTTCTTTTCATTTTTTTTTTTTTTTCTTTGATAGAAAAGAAAAGATATCATTTATATTAGACAAGATTACATCTTTAGACATTTATACATTTGCATAGCTCGGAACACTACCGTATAATATAAACTCATGAGGGCAACTCAACGCTAAAGAAGCTATACTATGAGCTACCCTATTTCCTTCCCTTTTAACAAAAGACCAATTACAGACGTTGAAAGCCATTGACTTGGATAATATATCTGGAAAAGACTTGCAATTTGTAGCATGGAGACTTTATTATGAAGCGCCTTAACTAAACACAACGAGTCTGTCTCGAATATAATGTGAGAGTACCCCTTACAAACTGCACTTGTCATAGCCCAATGAACGGCTTTTGCTTCGGCTTCCAGGGAGAGCTTGCATAACATTCTAAATGACCACCTGAAAATAAAGCCTCACCCTTGTAGCCACGCAGCGTCACAGTTAATTTTTATATGCTTGACATCAGGCTGTAACCACTTACCTGCATGAATATTATGTACCCCACTGCTACCGCTTAGATTTTGTATCTGGTTTGCCTTATGATAGTCTGATAAAACTGATTTCGCTATAACTTCCACGTTCTCCGCCCGACCATTCAACTGGCCATGAAAATGTTTGTTTCTTCTCGTCCATAATCCCCACAATATCATCATGAATGTCTCCCATTCGGTCGAACAATTCTTAAGAAATACCTGACAAAAATCTTGAAATGTGATAGCCCATTGTGTATCATAAAACCAGCCAAAATTACACCGGTTCCATACATCCTTTGCTACCGAGCATTTGAACAAGACATGTGCTAAATTTTCTGATGTCTCGCCACAATGAGTACAAGAAGATGTTGGATTCAACCCACAAGATTGTAGGTTGTCAATAGTAGGAACATAATTATTCCAGGCTCGCCACATAAATAATTTTACCTTGCTTGGACTCTCGCTTTCCATACCACACGCCAAAAGTCAATCAAGTTATCAGAAATAGTAGTAGTGCGGACCATGTCTTCATGTTCTTCAAGTGCCAAGAGATAAGCAGATTTGCATGAAAATCGTCCTCCTGGACTATTATGCCAATATAGAACATCATTCCTTGACTTGCTTACATAACAACATGCAATCTTGCTCGCAATATTATGCGGAAATAATGAATACAGAAGCTCATGATTCCAACCATCTCCTTCAATATTTAATAAATCACGAACCTGATCAACTTCACAATTATCCGGTTTTGGACCCAAACTTCTGTAATCATCGACCCAAAAATCATTCCATACATTCACCCTACGACCGTCACCGATATTCCACTTGCATCCTTTCCGAACAATATCTTTAACCGAAAGAAAACTACGCCAAATATAGCTTGGTCGGTATCTAATCTTGGCATCAAAGAAGCTAGACCTTGGAAAATAACGGGCCTTGAGAGTTCTAGCTGCCAAAGTTGTTAGGGATGTAATCAAGCGCCAAACTTGCTTTGCAAGAAGAGATTTATTAAACAATCCCAAGTGACGGAATCCAAGACCTCCTCGAAACTTTGGCACAAGCTTTTTTGAATGTTTAAATTCATTACTATTTTTAGACAAAAATACACTGTTGGTCCCTAAACTTTTTCAGAAAACATTGTCATGCACCCTAAGTTTGCAAAATCGTCTATGTGCGTCCCTCCTCACGTTTTTGAGGCCGATTGCATCCCTTGACCCCATAAAAACCCACAAAAATCTGCATTCATCATTTTCATACCCACACACAATATAAAAACCCACAAAATTTTTTAGGATGATCCATAGATGCGGCAACCAACACACAGTGTTTGATCCATTTCAACCAAACTAATCATGTTATTCATTTGCCGATAAAAAAAGTTACAAAATTACAGTATTAGACAATGAAAGAAGTTGAAAATTTCAATCTAAATTTAGTCACTACAAACTTGAATGCATTTGTCACCTTTTTCACTCTATAAAAATACACAGATTTACAATAATTCGTTGATTAATAATTGACTATCTGTTGGTTTCTTGGAAAAAATGACAAGTCTATCTCATCGTGTTGTTGCTATGAGTTTTGTTGCGAGTACCAAAGCTTCTTCTTGCAGAATAAAATCTTTTCTTATCGTTAACATCTTCAATAGCTTCTACATTGCAATCCCATCTCAGCCCCTTAGCAATAGTCGCAACCGCATATTCAACTTGTGAGGTGTCGAAGGAAGTTGAGGGGCAAATACCATTTATAGCCTGGCATAGTTCAAACAACGGAAGTATTAGAAAAAAACACAATACCACTACTCTTCTATTCTTCTAAATGATCTCTTTATTTTGTTTTGAAACAATGTTAACAAAAATAATGGAATTTGAGATACTAGTCGAAAGAATCATCCTAAGTACTATGTATGACAACTTAAAAAAATTCATGAATCACTATTGTCTAGTATAAGTACCAACTACCAAGTAGTAACTGCTCAGTAGAAGAATATTGAGCTGGATGTATTCTTATGCAACTTGGGCATTTGGGTGAAACCAACAAAATCAGAACCACCACTATGACTAGATGTAACATCCGACATGTCATCAAACTTGATAAATTGTGCCATCTGCCCTGCTGCCAAGTGAGCATAGCAAAGCGGAGCAACTGCAAATATATAACAACATATTATTAATGTTATTTACTTAAGTTGCATTGAAACTAATTAAGTTATGTAGCAAGTGTGACACATTACCTTGAGATACCGCACTTGTGCTCCTTTGGTACCTGCATAATCCATGAATCCCAAAGTTAATCACTAATTTAACTATATAGTTCATAAAGTGTGAGTTCACGAGTTCATTAGTCAATTGAATGATTTACACGTAGGATAATGAATGAACAGACTCTTGCAACTCATCAGTAGAGAAACCAATCTGATCGAGAAGCACATGATAATAGGTAGGTCGTGTTGTTCCCTAAATAAACAACATGTTAGTCAGTCACAATACTTTTAGTCACAAACATATGCTTAAGTGCTTTGACAATACTCACAATTGCTCCGTTTTGTGCACACAAGTAGAAGTCATTGTTCCTCAAATGACACACTTTATTATCAATAATTGTTCCTAAAATACATAAAGAAAAAAACTCAGTTTTTGTTTGTTTCCATCCTTCAAATAGTATAATTTTTGTCTAAAAAATAGAAACCTGGTGGAACGTTGTAATCAGAATTTGGTTGAAAAAACTTGGTGTGATGAATTTTTTGTTCCAAAATCACCATAAACTTTGGATCCCATACAGGGTCTAAGAACTTGCACGCTTCCATGATCTGCTCAAGCTCGGTATTGAGAACTTAGTTAAACTGTGACTCGCTAACTCCATCCCTACAATAAGAACACACACAAATGTTTAAAACTAGAACCGACAAGCTTCAATGGGGGCACACTTTCTTACCGAAAAATAATAATATTTTCTGGTTTCAGCTTTGGAGTACTCAAGTAAAAGTCCTTCAATAGTTCACTGAAACAACAGCAAAAAAAGGTCAGAATTTAATGACAATCGATAATATTTAAAATTAAAATGTTTGTAATAGTAGAGTATATGAACTAAACTTGATCATTCCTTCATCCTTATTCGGTGCAACAGGTTTAAATAAGCCGTCTATCATTTTGACTTTTGATGATTGTGTACGGACTGATGCTCTATAGCGAGATACCAATAGCGTTTTCTTGAGCTTACAACCTATAAATTTCCAATAACAATTATTAACTTAATAGATTTAGAGTGTTGTCACTTCACTCAGAATCTAGAACACAAACATGATTTGGTAGTCATAATTAGCTATAACAAAAGAAGCAATGATCTTTGCTCTATAATCTTTTCGCAGATATTGGAATATTTTAATAAGATCCAAATTACATCTTTTTTGTTCGAAAGTAATACTCAGTATGTCTCACTTAATACAACCATAATAAAATATTAAAATCAAGCATGATCCTTGACATCTCCTAATCCCTATCTAAAATTATTTCATTAACAAAATAAAATTTTAACTTAATTCAACTATGGAATTAATATAGTTGTCTATATCTATTACTAGCTTATAGACCCGTTGACACCGGGTTATTTTTTAAAGAAATAAAGAAAATGAGATGATACGAAAAGTAATAACGTCAACATGTTCCATTTAAATTATGCAAGAAAGAATGATACAACGCGTCAATTATCCGATGAACAATTTAGTTTGTTACAATTATACTAACAAACGTCCAAGCGTTAGCGATTGTAAAATTGATTGTCCCGAACATAAAATGATTTGTGTGAGCGCCTATCGATTCAAAACCCAATCCATGCCGTGATGATAGGCCTTCAAGTACTTCTCCATACGTCATAAAAAGCTTAAAGACCCGCAGAATTGCGGGAAATTTTAAAGAAATTGTGGTAGTTGTGTGCACAAATAAAGTAAGAAACAACAACAAACATAAATAGGTATCGTATTTTCATTAAGGGGAAACAATCTGGTTTTTAACTATAAAAATAATAAACGTTGATCTATCATCTTTTCCTCCTTTAGAAAGGAAAAATAACAATCTGGTTTATGAAGCTTTGGCTCACCATCTTCCATTATACCACTTTTCCTTACAGCTGCTTTCCATTTTTAAATCCTGCAAAGTCCAAGTCTAATGCGAGTCTAAAAAAAATAAAAAATAAACCCACATATCCTATGGCTGGTAATGATCAATTAATATTGGTTGCATCCGGTATTAGAAACTTAATTAGTGGTTTAACTCCATCACTCACATGGCATACTTCATCATGGTGAATAGGAAAAACATTTAGTTTATCAATTTGTTCACATGTATGTGTGAAATTCAAGATATCCATAGTTTCATGGTAACATGTAAAGGACCAAAATTATGCAAAATGGTTATAATGGTTGTACGTTAAACTGGGTGTAGTGGTGACTGCGATCATCACCGCCAACTCAGCGCCACTTCACATTTCACTCCACCACCAACTACAATTAGTCATTATTTTTAACATATCATTCCTTCTGATCTAATACAATATTATGTTGGGACTGGTATTCAAAAACAACTTTTTATTACGTAGTATGAGTTTAATGATTAAACTGCTTTTACGGGTGATAAATAGCTTGGAAGCTATGTTGGTTCACATCATGCTACATTTTGAGTTTATCACAACATGAACAGGTCAAAAGAGGCGCAAAAATTTTCATGTATATAACCTCAAATTGTTTGTAGCCCACATTGTAGATTATTATTCAAATAACTAAAACTTTTAATTATTTGGACAAAATAATAAAGACTTCAGCACCCTGTTTATTTTGATATTTTATTCATATGGTTTTTTTTTTACATAAAGACTTGAGCACCTTATCTATTTCGATATTTTACATTACCTTCCAAACAGCTCTATAATTTTCACCTTATATAGAAACAAAGAGATAAAAAGAATTCACGCCTTGATTATAGTTTTTCCCTGCGGCTATAAACTTGAATTCATTAATACTTCCTTGCTTTCTTGCCTTTTTTTCCCGGTAAGTCCTCCTCCATCAGCTATATCAATTTAAGTATTAGTCATCACATGCCAAAGTGCCAAACATATGAACCAAGAACATATGTGTCATACATGTTATCTCATTTTATCAATGGTGTAGCAACTTAGATAAACCATCCCTCACTGGATTCATCCATTACGTGTGTGAATAAATTAACAACCAACAACCAATGCAAATAGGTTCTATTATTTCTTGAAGTGAATTATAAGTTATATGTCAATGATATGATAAGCAATTTGGTTTGTAACTATTAAAATAAGAAACGTGAATGTATCGTCTTCTCCAACTTTAATATACTTGAAGAGCAAAGGTATGCAGTCAGCGTCAAACACTTGAGTAGCCAATTTTCATAGCGTAAACACGTAAAAAGTAATTTAAAAAAGTCAAACTAAAAGGAATTTGTTGATAAGAGTATATACAAAGGTAAAAAATAGTATACAACATGTCACTTTTATAATTGTACGTATCTATTGAACATTGATCATAAACCTTGAAGTACTTCTTTGTAGACAACATATGTACTACTTTTCAGAATATTATCATCTAAATCATAAATGAAAACCTTCACTGGTTGCTGCAATTAATCTTATCTAAATCAATGACCAACCACATTCTCATCCCATAACGTTCACTGGTTGCTGCAATTAATCTTATCTTAGGAAATTCACAAATATCAGTAGCACATAAATGTTTAATTGTAGTTATTTTATTACAACACTACTTTAAATTGTAGTTATCTAAAGCAGGTCAAATGGCATGCTTTAGATACCAAACATAAAGAACAAACTACAACTATGCAATTTAAGACACCATTATAATACTATAAGATATAAAAAGAGATAGAGATAACAGTTCGTATGTTTGTATCTATTTATCAATGAGTGAGTTTATTTATTTTACTAACACCAAGTGCTAAACACCATGTGTGAATACGGCTACCTTTTAAAACGTATATGTATCGTCTTCTCCAACTTGTAGTTAGTCTTGAATAGTAAATGTATGTGGTCAATGTCAAACACTTACGTAGTCCATCTTTATTCCGTCAAACACCTAAGTAGTCCATAACAGACGCCAACTCTTTTAGTGGTAGCAATCACAAAATTTCTCATACTCAAATTGTGTTGACTGAAAAATGCATCATGCTACAAAATCCTAAGAAAAGGAAGGTTAGCAACACATTACATTAATTATCCATCATGTTAAGAGTATTGACACACCATCATTATTTTGTTATGGCTATTGGTTTGAATTTGACTTTTCATCTAATGATCTAAAATATATGCGATGCAACAAACATTCTAAGTACATGTGCCCTTTCTAATAACCCACGATTCATACACTTATTAATTTACAATACCATGACCAACAAAATTTTCAACTAATACGGTTTTATGAAATTTAACTTATAACCACCACATAACATCGTTATGAGTAAACATCAGGATTAGTTATAAAGGTAGACTATGTCATGTCATTGCTAAGCATTAATATGTTTTGGGGGTATGTTTACAGTACGTTTAAAGTAGCATGACAAAGTAACCCTGATTGTTACACCATCCACGATTGCTTTTCACCTCAAATTTCAACTTCTGTGAAAAATATTACGATCAACCCCTATAAACATGAGTAACCAAAAACCGCAGCAACCATACATCCCTTGAATTAGCATTATACAAACACCATTTATATAGCAGTAACAATAAACAACATAAGCCAAACACCCGTTTAAGCAACCTTTAAACATCAACAAAAAAACACCCCTTAACACATTAGTAGCCAAACATTTTCTTATACAACATTAGGCATTAAAATTAGCAACCACACACCCTATTAGACAAAAATTTACGGCACCTAAAAGTGTTTAAATATATACCTGCAATTGACTTAGTTTATGCAGAAATGGCGTGCATAATGGTTCCAGCTTCTCGCTCTCCTCAAGAGTCTCCCAAACACAAATCAATCACCCTCAAACCAACAGTGTGAGTATTAATGTGCGGTTATTTGTCAAAATGATAAATATGTGTAAGCATTTGTTTTTATCAGTTCAAACCAAGAGTGTGAGTATTAAGTTTCCTCGGCTCAATTAGTAAACACACTAATACTTTTGAGCTGCAAATGAATACAATTACCTAAGATAGCTGATGTTCTAAAAATCACCAACAAAATACTATTTCTTGATTCTAAAAACCTTATTAGATATCACATAAATGTCCGTAAAAGTAAACCTCAATTAACCACAAAGTTAATAATAATATTTTTTTTGCCGAAACGCACAAACTTAATAATACTGATAGAAGAAAACTTCATACGATTACCTTAATATATGAATTTCATCATACAACTACTCTCAGTGACGTCCATGTGATCTAGCTGCTTCATTGAACATAGTGGATTATGCTTTATTTGCTCTAACCCTTAAATGATCAAATAAGCCCTTTGACCAAATATTGGTGACAAATGAAGAGGCTATAATAATTTGACATTCTCTCTACTTAATACCTCTATATAACTTCTAGCACGTGTAGTGTATAAAACCATTTTTGTTTACTACATTATGTTACACCTCTAACCAAATGAAACACGCAAACTTACTCTACTTAATACCTCTATATAATGTGTAGTGTAACGAACCATGCTTTTTCAAAAGCTTAAGGGCAGTTTTCATGCCAGAACCATATACCATATGCTGAATTCCTGGAACGCCATCCGCTTCATCACCCACAATGCATCCTGTATACATCAGTTTCACAAATTTGGAAGCAATAAAACCATGAAATGATTTCATCAACCTTTACACTCCTTCAGAAAGAAACCGGCTGTATATAGTTGACGGAAATTGAAAACTGACTACAATATTAAACATCGCATTAAAGAATTTTTAGAGTATCTTATCAACAATATCAATAGAGCTGGCAAGATGGCCAATGTGGGTCAATTTCAAAGTGTGAAAACATCTTAATAACACTTTAGAGGACTTTCAACCCATTTGACATGCTCAAACCATTGTTTGCCCATATTAACATCTTCCCGTATAATGAAACATGCATCTGATACGTGATTTTATAAAACAACAATGTGAACAAAGGTATTGAAATTTACCTTGCCACAATCAACATTCCAAACACCATCACTATCTTTACTTCAATTTCAGTGTCACTCGTAGCATCAACATTTAGTTCCATAAACATAAAAGCTATGTAGTGGTCTATGGTACAAAAGGATCTCCTACATTATGACAACCATAATGAGTGCATTTGCAGCAAGGTAGTTATCAAAATGTAAATATAACTTGGCAATCATTAAAAATTTCGGATGACATAATAAAAGAAGTAATACATGTAGCATAATTATAATGCAATGAGAAAATCAGGGTAGTTATCAAAATGTAAATATATGCATCTTCTAAAGAACACTTATAGAAACAATACGAACTTATACATTTCGAAAGAAACATGTAGATTGATAAGTAACATCATATGTCTAAGTAGTTAATAATAATACTACCATCTACACTAATTATGTTTCAACTTTTAACAGCAGCAATATTAGTTTGAGCCAAAAACAAAACAGCAAACCATATACTCCTATTTTAGCTTAATATTAGTTTTAGCCCAAAAAAAAAAAAAAAAAAAGCTCACAAGCTTATTATTTTAAAATGCATTTAAACCAAAAAAAAAAAAAAAAAAAAAAAAAAAAAAAAAAATTAAGAAAAGAGCATTTTATCACAATACTCCTATAGGTCTTATTGCATATCACATATGTGTAGAAAACCAATGCGCACACCAAACCATATAGAACATCATGACTTGAGCAGTGAAGAAACCACCTTAGTGGCATGAAGATCAAAATTTGAAGCAATAGGAAAATAGCTCAAGACATTTAAACGAAGCACCTTGGTGTCAACTGAATACCTATATTGACCACACTTAACCAACCCACCAAAGAATGAACCAAAATCCCTGGTGTCGATAAAAAAATACTATATTAAAGCAACAACTTTAAACCAACAACAATGGACCTAGTATGTCTTTCAATATTGCCTAGTTGCTCTTGGTTCTCATCAGCTTTAATATTATTTTATGCACACAATCAATGACAAAATCACAACTAATCAAAGATGACATATGAAAAAAAACCCTTGTTTAATACTATTAATAGATTCGAAAGCATAAAACAAAAACACTTGTACCTTCGGTAGCCCCTTCTCTAAGGATTATCACCAAATACTTTGTCGAGCTCTTCATCAAACCTCTGTTATTAAACATAAGACAACTAAAATTAGGTGAAAAAAAACTCCAAGAATACAGTTGAACGCCATGATGTTGAAATTCAAGAACAGAAGCATAACCTGCTCTGATTAAACTTGAAAGCAAATGGCCTTATGAGAATACTAAAAACAAAAAGAAACAAACTTCCTAACCTTGATGTTTTCTCATATTGTTCCAACGCATCCCAAATTCATATACATAAATATCATATTTTTCATTAAGCCAATTTATCAAACACATTTTAATCAAACACAACATATCATTCATATCAACCTCAATCCATACTGAAAGCCCCAAATTGTATGTCGGATAAAGTTGTTTCAGTATGCAATTCCAAAAACCTTATGAAAACTAAATTATTGGCGCTTATATAATCACATGGGTAAGTTCAGATAAACAATCCCGTACACCTTCAATTCCTAAAAACTGATTATCAGCTTAACTAAACGACAATAAGCCAAGCACTTTTGTGAAACAATCAGAGACAACTTGTATATAAGTTAAGCAGTTTAAATCAGCAAATCCAAATAGCCTCCTAACTGTTATTTTAATAAGCATTCCTAAGCAACCCTTATAAGTTTATGTATTAATTAAACTGATGGAATTTTGAATTTACCAACCGATGGAAAACATGATCATAAGCATATACAATACCTCACATATACTAAACATGTATTAATACATGAAGGCGCTTCATTGAGTGTACCAAAGTCTGCATTCAAATGGCGACGCAAACATCTATTCATTTTTTTACTACTTTAAAATGTGATTCAACGGGTCATTAGCTAATAAGTTAGACCACAATTAAAACTACAACAAAATAAATCAAAATGTTGTGCTACTTATATGAAACCTTTTATACATGTCTCTTTGAGGCATTTCATCAAATACATGTGGACACTTCATCAAGTACCTTTTTTTTGCACATTTCTGCAATCATACACACATAAACCATGATTAATCAAGTATCATATCGACATCAATTACAAATTATCAACAAAACAAAATAATAGAACAAAGAGATGCGAATAATTACTAATCGATGTTAACACATATGGGATTTAAATCAAAACCCTAAAAAAACTAATAGATGCGAATACTTACTAATCGAATGATTATGGAGACTTTGAGATAGGGCATCGTACACCTGCATATCAAATTGAAAAAATATTAGAACAATCGAATCAAACAATTCAAAATTAATCGGCACCAAATTAAATTGAAAAAAATAATAGAACAATTTGTAACTGATTTTTTGTTTATTTTTTGAATGAATTGATAATTAATGTTAAATTGAGCCAACCAATTTGAACAACTCGAGAACAAATCTTGATATGAAACTGATAAATTGAATGCTATTTAATTATTTACAAAAATAACTAACCTTCCCATCTTAGATTAACAAATTCTGCTGAGT
Organism: Artemisia argyi; assembly: GCA_030686995.1. Classification (NCBI taxonomy): domain Eukaryota; kingdom Viridiplantae; phylum Streptophyta; class Magnoliopsida; order Asterales; family Asteraceae; genus Artemisia; species Artemisia argyi. The sequence continues at coordinate 120,989,965 of CM060702.1, forward strand.
TTCTCCTATTGATTGTGAACAAACCATTGCATGAACCTCTTGTACTTTCGATCTATATAAGGAAAAACACATCAGAACATTAAACCGAATTTTAATGCTGCGCGCTTAAAGAAGTTGTCCAAAACCTTCGTTTATTAGAGATAATAGATGTTAATACCAACATTACATAAATTCAAGTCTTTCATATTCAAGGGTAGAATCAACAACGGGGGAAAAACATATGAATAATTAATCATTCATTTACTACGTACAGTTAACATATGGCAATCAATCATTCATCCAAAATAGATAATCAAAACAAATCATGCACACATACCTGTAAGATTCTCTTGAAGCCATTTAGAATTCTTGGGGCTAATGTAGCAGGTCAAAAATCAAGGAGATAAAGATGAAGAAGAAACAATTATTGGAGAGATAGGAAGGATTTTGGGGTTTTGGGATGAAATGAAGAAAAGGGTGATGAATGACATTATATATAGGCAAAATAGTCATTTAACAAGAATAACGAGATTTGATGAGATATAATGGGGCGTTGACTAACGGAAAATGGGTCAAGGGATGCAATCGGACTCAAAAAACTTGAGGAGGGACGCACGGAGATGATTTTGAAACATAGGGTGCATGACGATGTTTTCTGAAAAGTTTTGGGACCAACGGTGTATTTTTGTCCTATTTTTAGAATAGAGTAACATCATTTAAATAATAAAAGTTTTCTATAAATATTTTAAAAATAGTGTAACATCATTTAAATAATAAAGTTTTCTATTAATATTTTTAAAATAAAGTAACATCATTTAAATAATGAGGGCGGTTATATTACAAACAAAACACATCTCGCGTACCAAGGGATGCATTCAGAGCGTCCATCACCATTACATCCAACGGTCTAGATTAAAAAAAAAAAAAAAAAAAAAAAAAAAAAAAAAAAAAAAAAACTTGAAGGTACAACCGTCATTAATAATGACACCATCTACCCCCTAAACTCCCACTACTCACACAACATCAAGTCATTCTCTCACACTCAAAACATACACAACTCACAAAAACCGATCAAAGTTATAGATAACCATGCATAACTGTCCCCTAGATTATAAGAAAAAAAAAACCCCTAGAAACGGCATAAAAATGAAAGATAAAGACGCCGAAGACACCGTAATGAAGCAATACATGACGGAGACGGAGACAGAGGAAGAAGACGACGAAACTCTGATAAGAAAACCGACTAAAAATCATTTAAAGGTATAACAATCAACCTTTTTTTTTCCATTTACATCATTTTTTACTCGCCGTTACTGGTGTTATGATTAAATAATGATGACGACTGTTTATAGAGTTTATGATGAAGATATTGTGATATTATTCAGAAAATGTATGATAAATAGTTAGATCTCAATATTTAATGAGTTTTTGTTCATGTTGTTGTGATTTTATTGAAAAATCTGTGATTAGAAGTTAGGTTTTCAGTGTTTACAAACATTTTGTTGATGTTATTGAGATTTTAGTGAAGAAAAATGTGATAGAAAGTTACATTTCAGATATAGAAAGTTTAGGTTGATTTTACTGTAAAAATTAATGAGATGTTTGGCTTAAATGAAGGCATAGCCTTTGGCTATGCCTTCTTCTAAGACATGCACATAGTCGTAGACGAACATAAAGCATTCGGCTATGTGTTCACCAACAACTAAGCCTTTTTCAAATATGGATAGTTTATTTTCATGATATTCTGATTTTCCGTAAAAAGGAATGAAATGTTTGGCTTAAATAAAGGCATAACCTTCGGCTATGCCTTCACGGCTATGCCTTCATTTAAGACAAAGTTTAGAAATACACAAACACATAACCTTCGGCTATGTGTTAGTATACAGCTAAGACTTCGTCTATGTAACTGTAATATTCTAGTGAAATATCACATCTGATATGTTATGTATCACATGTGATAAATGATTTATCACATGCGATAAATGATTTATCACATGTGATAAATAATTTGTCACATGTGATATATATATCACATGTGATATGTTTGGGAATTACATCTTATAATTGAAAATTTATGTGTGTAAATGCAGAAATATAAGAAAAAGTCAACGATAGTGATGTCGATGATGCTATGGAAAATATTACATCAATGTCGTTCTTATCAGATACTTCAAAGTCAAAAGCAACTAAGAGTAAAGGTAGATTTAATGTTATCATATATCACATGTGACATTACATATGAAAGCTTACTTTTATATCATTACAACTTTGACATTACATATGATTTATAATTATTTATACAAATTTCAATATAGAAAAGAAGAAAAAAAGGTCAGTTACTCAAAGACTTGCTGAGCTACAAAAGAAAGAAAGAAATTGAAAAAGAAGTTAGAAAGGAAGGCAAAGAGAGCTGCTAGAAAAGAAAAAGAAAGGAAAGCAGCGGAAGCTAAGGAAGCAAGGAATGCAGTGGAAGCCGAGGAAGCAAGGAAAGCTGCCGAAGCAGAGGAGGCAAGGAAAGCCGAGAAAGTTAGGAAAGCGGCATAAGAAGCTAAAAAAGTGAAAGAGGAGGCAAAGAATATTGTTGAATAAGAAGAAAAACCAGGCATAAAATGGAAAAGAAAGCTTGGTACCAGAAAGAAGATGGTGGCAAGAAGAAGAAAGAAGCCAAAGAAAACAGTTGATGAATCACCAAAAAGAGCAACACGAAGTACTACTCTAAAATCAAATGAAGATGAGGATGAAGAAAGCTAAGAAGAGAGTGAAAGACAAAAATCAGAAGATGAGAAGGAGAATGAGATGTCTAACAATGTTGAAGAAGAAATTCCCTAGAGACAAACTAGAGCTTCACCTAGACAACAACAACAAAGAGTGAAGAAAACAATTTATCGTACATGCAGAACAAGGTCTTCCCTAAAGCCATTGTCTGATGCAATGAGCAACTTGTCTAACGAAAGAAAGAGGTGTCATATAGAAATGAGGTTTGAAACTATTATCAACTTCCCATTGAACGAACTTCCAGGTGCTTTAGGATTTTATATGATTGAACATTTCCATCCAAACAGCGTGGAACTAAGGCTGGAAAGAGGTTCAATAAAGGTAACAAGACAAAAAATACATGACATGCTTGGCGTTCCATTGGGAAGTAGAAAGTTGGATGAAATGGAACCGAGAGAATGGAATGATGAATTAATTAGAAGATGGGAACAACAGTATGATTATCTTGATGGAAAGGCAACACTAGCTGCTATTGCAAAGGAAATTAACAGCACACAAAATGCCGATTTCATGTTCAAAATTAACTTCCGGATGCTATTTGCAAGCACAGTGGGCACACTTGATAGTGGTGAAAAGTGCCCATACAATGTGCTAAGAAATGTGAAAGAGGATGATGATATAGCCGACATCGACTGGTGTAGCTACATACTTGATTGCTTGCAGGGAAGCAAGCATAACTGGGAGGATGCGAAGAAAGGAGGCAACTACTATTATGGTCCACTTACGTTCCTCAATGTAAGTTATTTTTCATGTTTCTATAAATTTATTTAGTTTATTACATGTGATGAAAAAGACTTACACAATCTCTTATTATTATGTACAAAAGCTGCTGTACTTGGATTCTACACACTTCTCAGAATTACAAGTAATGTGTCATAGACCAGCACTCAGAAGTTGGAACACAACAATGATGAAAAAGAGAATTGAACTTGAAAAGAAACAAGGATGTTTGGGAAAGCTCGAGCATCATGATGAATTCAATCCGGATGAAGACCAAAATGACTGTCTCAATCTATACCAAGGAGCTGATGTTTACTGTGAAGAAGAAGATGAGAATGAGACAAAACCAGTGACAAAAGACGCAAATATACTAAAAATGTTTTGAATTGTTAACATATACTCAATATCACATGTGATATTGGATCATAAAAAAACTAAAAATGTTTTAAATTGTTAACACTTAATCAATATCACATGTGATATTGTACTTAATATCACATGTGATATTGGATCATTAAAAAAAGAAAAAAATGTTTTAAATTGTTTTACTTGTTTTGCAGGATTTTTATCGATCGATTGAATCATCGTTGGTCAGAATTTCAAAAGAAAGAAAAGAATTGGTTGACACTCTGCATGAGGGTTGTAGCAAGTACAACGAAGACAAAATGATGTACAAGTTATCTACGCGATACATGCAGATGTTCAATGTTAAAGATTTGCTTATAACAGTTTCGGCTTTAGATGATGAGAGTGACGATGAGAACGAAGACAATTCTGATAATGACGAGGAAGAAAATGTTGATAATGAGAATGAAGAGTCATAGGATGAAAAGAGTGAAAACAAAGAGATGGAATATGAGATGCACGATTCTGAGAAGCAAGTAGATGATGGTAACATGAATGATCACATGGATGATGAAAATGAAAATCAGAGTGAGAAAGATAAGGAGATGATGACCGAGAATATGATGGAGACTGAGGTAAAGGAAAAAGTTAACGAGAGTGTTGAGAACGTAAACGAGGTCGTGGCAGAGGAGCTTGCAGTGGAGAAGACTGGGGTAGATGAGCCTAAAGTGCAGCAGCCTAGTGTTGAAGAACCTAAAGTGCAGGAGACTGCGGTTGAAGAGCCCGTGAAGGATGAGCCTAAAGTGCAGGAGACACAGGTTCAGACCCCTCAAGTGAAGATGGCTTCACAAGAAGATGATTTCTGGGACACCTTTGAAATCCCTAAACTGATCAAGCCATCACAAGAACCGAAGAAGCCATCACAAGAAGATGATTTCTGGGACACACACATTAGTAGCGGAGAAAATATTGATGAAATAATTAGTGAAGCAACAGAAAAAAGTTCGCAATTAAAAAGCATGGAGCCTGGTCCAAAAACAGATATAAAATCAGTCACACCACCAACTAAGCAAAAGGCGACAAGGGAAACAGCAAGAAAATCGGTCTCATCACCAACAATGCAAAAGATAGCAAGGCAATCAACAAGACAATCATACACACCACCATCCTTCTCCCTTGGTATTGGTCTGAGTCAATTGGACACTGTTAGGTCACTGATAGCGGAGATCAATGTGTTTGGATTTGCAATGATGAACGGTGTTGCAGGAAATGGCAATTGCACTTTTGGAGTCGCAGTAGATTGGAATCTTATTGAATAGGTAGCCATAGTCCTTAAGTTGTGATCTCATCCAGATGACTTGAGCACAACAAGCAGACATAACTACGTATTCAGATTCTGTTGACGATAGTGATGTGCAGTCCTGCTTCTTAGATTGCCAAGACACAAGTTTATCTCCGAGAAACTGTAATCCACCAGATGTACTTTTGCGTGTGTCTAAGCATCCTGCATGGTCAGCGTATGAAAAAGCAATTAGTTCAAAACCAGAATCCTTCGGATACCAGATTCCCAAGTTAATGGTTCCGTTTATGTATCGAAGGATTCTTTTTTCCTCATTGAGGTGCCTTTCAGTCGGTTTAGAATGATAACGAGAACACATAAAGACAAAAAACCTATATCAGGTCTACTAGCTGTGAGATACATGAGGGACCCAATAATACTTTGGTATTTAGTAGGGTCAACAGGAGTCCCATGTATATCAGCATCTAGTTTTGTGCCAAAAGCCATTGGTGTATTATAAGTATTACAACTCATCATTCCATGTTTCTTTAAAATTTCTAAAGCATATTTGGACTGATTTAGAAAAATTCCACGGGGTGATTGATGAACTTGTAGTCCTAAGAAGAACGAAAGTTCACTCATCATGGACATTTCAAAATTTTCTTTCATTAAGTTTGCAAAATCATTTAAGTGACTTCTGTTTGTTGAAGCAAAAATAATGTCATCGACATATATTTGAACAATTAGTAAGTCCACCCCGTATGTTTTTGTAAATAATGTTGGATCCACTGAACCTTTAGAAAATTTATTGGCTAGCAAGAAAGCAGATAGTTTGTCATACCACGCCCTTGGTGCTTGCTTGAGTCCGTAAAGAGCCTTTTTGAGTCGATAAACATGATTGGGACGCTCAGGATCAACGAAGCCTTCTGGTTGACTGACATAAACCACTTCACGGAGTTCACCATTTAGAAAGGCAGATTACACCATCATTTGATCACAACAATAAGAACGAAGAACAAAGATCACAAAGCATGATTGGAACAAAGAATCTAGCAAAGCTATTACACAAAGACTCAAAGTTCAAAACAACAAGCATCAAAAAGTCAAAAGATCAGTCATTTCTACTGGTGGACCCATAACCCACAGGTCGCAAAAGAGATCTCAATGATCACCCCTTTAGGGGGAGATTGTTGGAAACGCAAAAGTGATGATCATATATGCAATCAAAGAGAGATCTCAATGATCGTCCCTTAGGGGGAGATTGTTGGGAACGCTTGAAGTGACGATCATTATCGAGTCAATGAGTCTTGTAATAGGTTGCAATATTATATTAGTACATTAAAGTTTTAATATGTTTTATGATTATTCTTGTTTACAATAGATGTTTTGTTAAAGTCTAAGGGCCATTAGTGATATTATGAGAAACATGTAAGATGCCCTAGACAAGGAGTATAAATACTCTTGTAACCTCTCATTTGAGAGTTTGTTGGTTCATTATGGAATAAGAAATCCTCTTATTTTCCTCTCTTGTACTCTCTCTCTCTCTCTAAAATACATCTTCATCTCACTAAACCATATCTTATGTGTGGAATGATATAAAACTAAGGACCCAACAATTAGGTTTAAGTGTTTTCTTTCCTAAGGGTTGACTAGGTATATCCTTATTTTTAGGTGTTGTTTCAGGTTTTCTCTTTTGTTTTAGGTTGTCTATTATTACCATTATTACTATTATTATGAGCATTACTATTCCTAGGGATTTGAAACCAGCTAAGGCACTATCCATAGTATCTCCTAAGTGAAATTTTCTAATGGGTATTCTAAAAATTGTCAAATTATAAGGTATAATCTAAAATCCTCAAGTGTATAAGTATGGTTATCCTAAGGGCTAGGTATGGTTTATCTATGACCTAAATCTACTTATTCCTATGGGGTAAGTGTGTCTATCCTAAACTAGGGTTCTAAAGGCTTAGGGTGAGGGTTATCTAATCCTAAGTTTTTCCTAATCTATATTCCAATCCTAATGTTTTCCTATTAAGTCTTATCCTATGTCTATTGGGGTAGGGGTTTTTGGTTTCTAATCCTAATGGTCTAAGGTTTTCTAATCCTAATGGTCTAAGGTTTTCTAATCCTAATGGTATTTCTAACCTCAAGTATGGAAATCCTAACTAAGGTTTTTGGGGTTTACTAAAGGGGATTGGGGAAAACTAGCTCGGGTATCATAGTAATCTAAGAGGAATAAATAGTAGGAATATGCTTATATATGAGGATCATATATTTGCATATAGAATAGTTAGGGGTAGATCTCTAACTAGAACGAAGATAGCTTAAGAAAGCCATGGAAAGAAGTGAAGGTTTAGAGATCAGAGGAGAAAGAATTCAGATATCTATGGTGAAGAATGAGGATTCTCACCATCGGTAAGGGGAAAAAGAGTTGAAAAGGGTTAGAGTAAGAGAAATTTAAAATAGTTTAGAGATTCTATTTACCTAAGACATCAGGGTGGGTTTCCTAAGATCCTAAGGGTAAGGGTTAAGGGTAGGTTATAGGTTTTCCTAAGGGTTTTCTAAGGTGAAGGGTAATCCTAAGTCTAGTTATCTAATCTATCCTTATTAAGGGGTACCAGGTAGTTTCTAAATCCTAACTTATTTTATTTATTTCCTATTCTACTTATCCTAAAGGCTCTAACTATTCTAAGGCATGTCTCCTAGGGTTATTTATCTACTTAAGATTTTCTAAAGTTTCCTAATTTCCTAATTCCATGTGTTAGTGTTTTCTAAGTTTTCCTCATCATTATCTATTATCTTTTCTAAAGTGCAAATCCTAAAGCGGGCAAAAGCTATTTTATGGTGATGTTTCATTTGGTTTTTCTGTATTTTAGCTATTTTAAAACGGTTTTCTTGTAAATCATTTCTTAAACTACTATAGTCAGGTTGATTATCTAAGTTATTATTATTATGACCTTTTTCTATCTTCTCAAGGAGATCAAGAAAAATTTCATCTAAGTTATTTAAAATCTCCTCTAATTGGTTTTCCTCATCTTCTAGAGTCAACCTAGAGAGTTTTTCTCCAATTTCATCTTTCCAAGATGGAATGGGAGGGTTTATTAAGTAAGGGGGTAGGGTTTAAGGTATAGGGTTACCTAAAGTCAAATCTAGGGGTATGAGTGGGGATAGGGTGTTTAGGTATATATGGTTCTCTCAGGAGAAAGAAACCACGGGGTTCTATTTTATGGGTAGGGAAAAGTGGATGTATAATAGGGTTTAGGGGAGGTAGGGGTGATGTCTTAGCATAGAAATCTCTTATGTGTTTTAAATTAGGGTTATCTAAACTATTCCTAGAGTCTTCTAAGTTATAGGGTTTAGGGGAATAATCTAGTACATTCGGAGAGGAAAGATCATTCTCCGGATGTGGACTAGATGAGATAGGGGTAGAGTAGAGGGGAGTAGACATAACTATATAATAAAGAAAATATTGTAAATCATTTAGCAGTTAAGCAGGCAATTATTATACTTACCTTAGCACATATGGTTATGGAGGATGGCAGAGGTACTGAGGACTTCCTCGGGTTTAGGAAAAATAGTTGTAGTTTAGGTTTTGACCTTGTTCTCTACAACTGAAGCTCTGATGCCAATATGTAACACCCCAATTTTTCACTGATCGCAGCGGATAAAGTGTTTGGGGTATTACTTCATAGAATCACATATACAGTAATAGAAAATAACTCGAAAAGAGATGTTTTGGAAATTTAGTTATCATTCATAATTATCAGAGTTTTAATTATAAAAGATATACTTTTATTTTGTTGAGGTCCCAAAAATATAAGTGTTAGGTTGGTTGTGTTTGAATAATAACCATGAAAAGTCCTCCGAGTTCAGTACCTCCTTCTGCCATAGGTCCATAGAAGTAATATACCTAGGATACATGCTTAAAAAGTCAGCACTAGGTGTTGAGTGAGAATCATAGGTTTAGGGGTTAGTGAATACAAGTTCCTTGGGTTCAGTTGTTACACCCATCTGGGAAAATGCAAGTTTTTGTGATAATTGTGATGCATGCACAATTATCATGAGTTTAGTAGGTTGCACTAAGCTCATGAATCACACCTTAACGATCCAGGTCATGTGGGCTGCAGACCCAACATGAGGGGATAGAAGGATAACTTGCCGAAGTTATACCTTGAGTGTATTCAAATATAGTACTTATTGGTACCACCTAATGGGGTGTTAATACCAACGGGAGTTGTCAAACTCCAATAGATCTATCAACTATATTCGCGTTCGTTTGGATAAAACGTCCCAAACGATTAGATTCATGAATTTTGGTTATGTAGTGGTGGCTGTTAGTTTACTCGTGCAAACAACCAAAGAAAAAGACTTGTATTCGGTTTTAAGTAAAACATTTAGCATGTATCCCCCTTACAGGGTTTATAAAAGCATTTAGAGTGAAAGTTTAAAAAGATGTAAGGCTATGAAAAACTCACCTGGGTATAGAGTAATCTAAGTGATGCAAATAGTGACTCGGGAACTAGACCGCCTTACTCACGTATCCTAGTGTGTTGTTGGTTTTGTATGTATGTCAAACTTTAATTATCATGTTTATGTTTCTTAAGTTATTGTTTTTAGGTTTGTTAATGTTTTAGATATAACATAACACCGTTCAGGCCATTGTAATTCAGAAGTATATGACTCCTCACATGAAGCTCCCTACTATTGTATTATGTTATCAACATAATACCGTTCGGGCCATCATAATTCAGAAGTTAATACTCCTCACACAAAGCTCCCTATTATTGAGTTATGTTGTTATTAGGGTTTAGTTATAATCATATCACCGTTCAGGCCATGATATCTCAGAAGTATATGCAATAATCGTTCGAGGAGTCAGGGCACTTTAATTCATAAACCCAACAAACTCGTCAAAAATGAAATATCCACATAGTACTCCTCGCATGAAGCTCCCTAGTATTGTGTTATGCTTCTAACTTTATTTAGGTTTTATACTTATATGATATTTTCACTTTTTACCCTTATAGTTTATTTATGTTTTCTACCCTAAGTTTTATATTACTTATATTACTTATACTAATAGCTAACTATACTTGACACAACTAGTCCCTAGACTTCTATATTAATCTAAGACTCCTAAGTTTTCTATATTTACCATTTTAGACCTTTAACTTTATACTATTTTTGTTTTTAGTCCTTTTTAGTTTATACTTATGTTATTATCTATCCTAGGGTTTTAATATTATGCAAAACTATTCCTTACTACTTATAACTTCTAGGAAATGTCAAAAACAGTCCCTAGACTTTATAATTTCAGGAATTTATGATATATACCCTTATGCATGTAAAGTTTTACAAAACTAGTCCTAATAGGCATGTAACTTATATTTTATCTAGTATTTAAGTTTTCTAGCCTATTTTTTACTTATTTTAACTTATTTAAGCTATGTTTAACTAGTGTATGTCCTAAATTAACGACTTATAGCATGCATGCAAGTATATGACTCGATCTAGGGTTTTAATACGTAAACTAGCAAGTAGAATGGTTCTAGGCTCATGCAAGGGCATCTAAGCTATCTAAGGCATCCTAAATCTATCCTAAGACTATACTGAAGCTAAATTAACTAAATGTAAGACTTACTTGGCTAGGAGGGGGGGGGGCTTTACGTGGGTTAAAACTAGGGTCAGGGTTTTCTAGGGCTTGTACGACTTAAAACCACAACACAATGCGACCAAGGCCTAGCTACTCATTCCTAATGGCTTCTAATGACTTAGTACTAAAGAAATGTGAGGTAGAGAGGAGGGGGAGAGGTGTGGAGAAGAAATGAGGAGAGGGGAGGTATTTATAGGGCTCGATGAGGCGGTTTGGCATGGAACGAGGGTTTAGGTGTCGTGCATGGGGAGGGCTGAGCAAGCAGAGCTAGAGGGGGTTTTGGCAAGTCTATTAGTGACAAGGAGGAGCTAGGAGTAGCTAGGGGGCTGTTACTAGGCTGGTTGTGGTGGAGAGTAGCCGTGGGAGGCCGTTAGGGAAAATGGAGGACAAGTAGCTTACAAGTAGGTGATCCACCACCTTGCTTGGTAGCTTGGAGGTTCTTGTAAGCTGCTTGGTGGGTTTAAGGGTGGTTTAGGGTGATTAGGGGTGATTACAGGTGGTTTAGTGGTGGATTAGGGGAGGTTTAGGGTGGATTAGTGGTGATTAATGGTGGATTAGTCAAGTAGGTGATGCACCTACTTGTGTGTGTACTTAGAGGTGTTAGGGTGTGTGCTTGGGTATGATTAAGGTGTTAGGGTGCTAGGTTGAGGTGTTTAAGGTGCTTATGTTTAGGTTTTACTAAGTTTTAGTTAAGTTTAGACCTGGTTTCTACTTACTAAGTGTTTAAGGTTTTACCTAAGGTTTAGTACCTAAATTAAGTTCCTAAGTGTGTCTAGTGACTAATCCTAAGACCTAAAGGGTTTATTCTAAGTGTGGGTAACCTATGGGAAAGTTTTGAGAAGGTTTGACCTAGTTTTGTAGCCTAAATGACCTAAGTGGGTTTAGTGAGAGACTAGGGTTTATCCTATGATTTTGTGCCTAAGTTAATGTCCTAAGGGTATCTAATAACTTCCCCATAATTTCTAAAATGCTTATACTAAGTGGTAGTGACCTATGGGGAAGTTTTGGGAGGGTTTAGACCTAATTCTAGTTATCTATGACCTAGTTATGGTTTAGGGCTTAGGGGGTTTATATCTAAGTTTTAAGGGTTCTATTCTATTGCCTAATAGTCCTAATATATCCTAATATTCCTAAAGAAACTCTTACTTAAGCCTTGAACACATTCATACTAGTTTAACTAAGCATATAGGTTCAGATAAGCACATAATCCTACTTAAGTTTTAGTTTAGGGTTTATTAGGGTTTTGTGTCATGTTTAGTGTTTTAGATTAGTGAATTACTTATTATGGTGTTGTTATGAGTTTATGCTTGATATACATGGGGTTTATAGGATGTGAGTGTTGAGTTATTTGGCTTGTGTAGATACGTGAGCAGGTCTAGTGAGTCATGCAAGTAATAGTGTATATAAAAAGCAAAAATTTATCTATGAAATACCTACTATAGGTATTTGTAATGTGAATGATAGTAATGGGTGTTTGTGGGTTGCTATAATAGACCCATCCTGCGCCAACCACAACAAGAGCTAACGCCTATTACTTCGCCATGGCCATTCTATAAGTGGGGTATCGACATTGCGGGCCCCTTCCCTGTTGCAGTAGGGGGACTGAAATTTCTTATTGTTGATATAGACTACTTCACTAAGTGGATTGAGGCAAAAGCAGTGGCGACAATCACAGGTAATCAAGTAAAATGATTTGTTTGGGAAAATATTGTATGCCGCTTTGGATTACTTGGGGAAATCATTTCGGACAATGGAAAACAATTCTGCGATAACCCATTCAAAGACTGGTGCATGAAACTAAATATTACACAACACTTCGCGTCGGTTAAACACCCACAAACCAATGGTTTGGTTGAGCGCGCAAATCATAGTCTAGGCGAAGGAATTAAAGCGCGCCTCGATAAACACAAAGGAAGATGGGTGGATGAATTGTCGCACGTCTTGTGGGCGCACCACACGACAATCAAAGTTAGCATTGGAGACACTCCCTTTTCTCTTGTCTATGGGACAGAAGCTGTCATACCAGCTGAAATTGGGATGCCAACTATTCGTACTGCGGAAGTTAATGTCGCAACCAATGATGACAAACGGCGTATAGACTTGGACATATTGGAAGAAAGGCGCGAACGCTATATGTGAGGCAAGAGCTAAGTCAAAAATGAAGGGATACTACGATGCTAAAGTTCGAAGCACCTTATTCAGACCAAGCGACTTTATATATCGCGCTAATGATGCGAGCCACGCAGAAGATACAGGAAAACTTGGACCAAAGTGGGAAGGACCCTATGAGGTCATTGAAGCACTAGGAAAAGGCGCGTACAAGCTGCGTGACATGGATGGCCGTGAGCTACAACGCACATGGAATGTTTGCAATCTCAAGAGATGCTACCTTTAGGAAAGGTTACGGCCCCGCACACGGACACCTCCGCGCTTTAGTAAGTGCTCAATAAATATCCGTGTATTTACATTTTGTTTCATCTAGGCAAATGTCTTTCTTTTCCCAAAAACTTGCAAGCATTAATTAAATGTCGCGGTTTCTAGCTAACTCCGCGACACACTTCACTTTGTTGTTTACATATTACTTATGTCTCAATATTGTTGTTATATTACCTTTTGCCTACATGGCGTGCATGGACTTATTAAAATCGACGATGGAAAAGGATTAGTAAACCTACTAAATAACTCGTTGAGTAAGAGGGTTGCAAACCCATCAACATCGGATCACGCATCCTTGTTAAACACCTTACACTCAAGACGTTGGAGTAAGTTCAATGTGCATCCCACGACGGATGCGCAACAATGCACAGTGTTTGCGTTTAACAAATTAGGAGTCAAGACTCCTGACTCCTTGATATGGTATTCACAGTACGCTGCATGTCAACCCATACACTTGTGAATTTCATATATATTCGCGTATACATTAAGTTACGAACTTCATACACGATTATGTTATAAGTGATTATAGATTCCGGTAATCTTTTATAAGAACATTTATATAACAGTTTGATTCTTAGACATAACATAGACGTCTTTTATGTAAGGACAGATAACTAAGTACAAACATCATAACACAATATGCGTACAATCGCACTTTCAAAATAACATTTTATTATGGACTACGAGTTCATACAAAGAATAGATTCAACATGCACATGTGCAGCAAAATGTTAATGTATTACTAAACATCACAAAGCCAAACAGCCTAAATACAATGGGATCGTTTAAGCTCTGAGCTGCCAACCCGGTACGCAGCACTCCCAGCTTCCTCAAGCTTCTTCAACAGATCACTATCTTTGGGTGACACTGTCGCCACGCTAACAAGCACCCCATCAGATCTTGGAATATGTGTTGCACCAATACCACAGAGGATGGCCTTCCCCTTCACACCCCCTTCTTCGCAAGTCTCATAGCATGGGCCTCTAAGAATTCCTTAAGTAGGATTTCCTTCTCAAGGGCAAAAGGATTTAGGATATCAGGCGGATGAGCAAAGATAGGTACCTACAGCTGCGACACATCTGGCTTTAGAAAATAATCAGGTTGTGCCTCAGCGCCCTCTGCTGTGTGCCTAGCCAAGGTTAACCCCTCCATAATAACACCTATGGGGTAGTATTGGTCGCGCTCCAGTTGAGCAATGTGAGGAAGCTCTAAAAGCTTCATCTTCTCCATAGCAGCGACAAGCTCAGCATAGGCATTCTTGTTGTAACCTGGTACTTGTGCGGTAGGCACTGTCAACATCTTGTTCTCATGCAACTCCTCTACAGCCTCCGCCTTGCCACGTGCCAACGCGCATTGAACAACGTCCCCGAATGACTCTCTCACCTCTTGAGAATCCAGAGTACTCAAAGCAGCAAGGCGTAAGCCATGGCTGATAAGCCACCTCCGCTCAGCAATTGATGACACCAGGTGCGGGTATAACTCTTCATCGTACTCAATACTGAGCTTGCGCAGCTTAACCTCTTGCTTCTCCAACGCATCCTCCACAGCCTTGCAAAACTCATCCAACCTAGAGAAATGTTCGTTCTTGTTTTGCTCCATGTACTTCAAGACCTAAAGATAAGTGGCCTTGTAATCTTTCAAAGCAGTACGCTCTTGGCTCACTTGGGCAAGTAACGACATCTTCTCCTCAGCAAGCTTCTTGGCATACGAATTTGTTGACTCTACCTCAGCCCGAGCATCAACCAACTACGCCTTCAGTAGTGCAATTTCCTCACCTTTTTTCACACTACGGCTACCTTCACCAGCATACCTTGCTTTTAGCTGTGCAACCAATGTGGCCTGGTGCGCAGAAGCCAAACCTAGTTCCTCTATAAGATGGTTCGTTGGCACATCCTAAAATGCCTTTGGCTCAGTCCCTTGGCTCTTCTGCGAAAGATCATCAATATGAACGGGACTCGCCTTGGGTGGCGATTTCCTAGCACGCGCAGCAGCATCTCAAGCAGCTTCAACACTGCACGCAAATGATAAGGGTTCAAGTTTATTTTATAGTATCAATGCAGAATATGAACTGAAGTTTTTAAAGACACAAGTCTCATTACTTACTTGGGGGGAGGAGTTTCAGTTGTATCCTTGTCAGCAACGGTGGGCGACGCGTCCTCCTCTGATAACGATCACTTGCCAAGGATAACACGGCGCCTTCTCTTGGATGTACCTGCGCCATCACCACCAGAAGCTTTCTTGCCCTTCACCCCTTGGCTAGCCTCCTCTGGCTCACCTTCAGCCCTAATGATCCCCACACTTTCTGACGAATCTGTGCGTGATAGCTCTACCTCTAGGGATTGTTCCCTAGGATTTGGAACACTGCGCACTGGGGTCGCCTCTAAAACTACTGGGGGGACATTCTGTGGCTCTTCCTGTACGAGCTCCATTGTGCGCCCCGCAGTAGCCTCCAATATCGACGCCTTACCTTCTCTTAAGGGGCGCACCCCTACGGTCACCTGCTTGGGACTCGCCAAGCGCACCACGCTGAATAAATCCATCTTTGCGCAACAAACAACAACAAAACACAAAGGGGGTTACATAAGCTACAATCGGAAAGAGTGCTTACACTAATAAGCGAAGAAGAAGGAAAGACAAGCACCCACCCCGGTCCTCCTCGTCCAAAAAGGTTGGCACTTCGTCAGGACTTTGGAAGTAATTACGACTAATGCCCATATGCAACAAAAACTCTTCTGGGTAGGCGTTGATCGGGATGCGATTGGCATTTATCGTTTCCGCATCGTCTATGCCATACATCCCGGGGGTTGGGCGCTAATCCTTCAATAACGACCCTTGGGTATAGAACTCGAAATCCCATGGAAACAGTGTCTTATCAACCCAGAAGAATTTTTCCCTCCAATTCCTAAGTGCATCTAACTTTTCCGTATAGCATTGCAGTCGCCCTGCGCGCTTAGAAAATGACACCCACCCGTTTGACCACGACGTGTGATAAAACGCGCGGAACAGATAGATTGTGGGGTTAATCGCCAACAAGCGACAATTTACTTCGAAGTTTGTTATTTTGGCTGCGCCTATGCAGTGCAGTTGGGAAATATGGAGGCGATAATAGTTTAGAAAATCGCACAAGAATAAAGAAATGGGCACACGTTGATTAGCAAATTGAAAAAAGCTTGTGTATACCCCTACTTTCCCTTCAGGGAACTCCGCTATAGATGCAGTCGCCACCGGAACTACCGGGTACAACGCGAGCGGGATATAATAATCCGAGGTGAACTCACGAAGTTCATCCTCGGTTATATCGGATGTAAAGTCGGATAATCTACGAACCATGATTAGAATTCGATAGATTCTGAAGCGCACGCGCTATTACCTTAGAGATTGTTGCTTTCTTGATTGCTGTTTGGGAACAATGGTGGCAATGAAGATTTTTCTTATTGTGCTAGCCACAGTGAAATGGGGGCTACACTTTATATAGGGTTACACACATTCATGGATGATTGACATGTGTACCCCACTTGCTCTAATCGTGTGGCCGGAAGATCAAGAGGTGAGATACTTTTCACCCACCCTCTTACAATTTACGAGGGATATTTGGGACTTAATTGGACTAGATTCATCGTATAATTTTTAGGCGGGAAACACTTAAAGCTTTCCCGCTACGCATCCTGGGATATTTTCGCTACAGTTGTTAGTCTAGCATCCGCGGTTTCACTTTGCGCATACTAGACTGGGGGGACATGATGACGTATAGTCCGCACTCGGGTCACAAACCCGACTAATGGACGTTACTAATACCCAAGCCCATCAAGCGTAGGCTATCATGATAAAGATTTGGGCATACAAAGGCCCAAACTTGAATCTATTATTTATGGTCTTGATATAGGATCTCTTATTTATAGAATAGGGATCAATGGACCGAATAAGGTGGGATACGCCGAAGGGTAAGGAACACGAAACCAACAAGGATTTCGTATGTATATAAGGGGCATCTCGGCTCTCATTAAGGTATCATCTCATAACCCTAACTCTTCACTAAAACCCTAAAACCGATTACTTACTCTCACGCCGGAGGATAATCGTGGGAGAAAATCCCACGATAAGCCTAACGGTGTTTTTTGTTCTCTTAGTGCGCAGGTCTCAGCATCAAGATCTAATTGATACGAGAATAGGAATCCAAACAAGGAACACCCAACTTTTGTATCAACATTTAGACATTCACAAACAACTTTTACTACTCCAAAGAACAACACGATCCCTGAGATAGCTCAGTAGGACCTTTAGTTGTCACTCAAACATAGTTTGGGTTTAGAGAGGAGTCATACCATACTTGTCATTTCAATCCCATGTGTTATTTTGCAAACACTTAGGTATAATTCTTTGATTAACTTCTAATAAGTATTAAATGTTGAAAATATCGTGTCTCTTATCTTTACGTTTTATTTGTTGTTAATCATTTACATCTTTGTTTAAAGTCATGGAACTTGGTTAGTTTAACTCCTTAGTTAATATTAACCTAGTAAAAGGGACCAACAAGTGGTATCAGAGTGTCTGATTTGTAAAACTTTTCCAAATTTGTTTTCAAAACTAAAGAGTGCTCCAAGTTTTTAAAATCAAGATCCTACCATGGCTGACATTGATGTTCCCCAACTTGTCGATAAAAAAGGTGGAAGCTATTCTGCTACTGCCCCTAGACTTGAAGTTGGTAAATTTAACAAGTGGAAAAAGTGCATGCTTTGCTACTTGACTAGGATGGAACCATACTACATTAAGCTTATTAAAGATGGTCCATATGTCCCTAAAACTGCTCAAGGTTTAAATAAACCTGAAGCTCAGTGGACCCAAGATGAGAAGAGGGTGGTCAATCAAGACCAACGCCTGAAAAGCATCATTATATCTTGTCTTCCTGACGATATAATGGAATCAGTCATCAATTGTCCTACTACAAGGCAGACATGGACTGACTTGGTTCACAGCTATGAAGGCCCCTCAGATACCAAGGAAAACAGGATAACGGATCTGAAACTTGAGTACAATACTTTCAGGGCCAAAGACTCTGAAAGTCTTTCAGAGACCTACACCCTCTATAAGACCCTCCTCAATGAACTGACCAATGATGGTATCACTCTGTCTAAGCATGAAATCAATGTTGGCTTTGTCAAAAGTCTTCCTGAGAAGTGGTTAAACTTCTCTCAGGGTCTGAGAAATGCAAATCACCTTCAAAATCTTGAGCTTCCTGAGATCTATGGTAAATTTCTCTCAGAGGATAACCTAATATAAAGGAGATACCCTAACTCCAAAAAGGCTCAAGAGACTAAAAAGACCCTGACCTCCTCACCCATATCCACTGCTTTCTATTCCAGTGGTGTTGTGTAGGATTTTCAGGATGAATTTGATGATAAGGTCGATGAAAGAATGAGTGAGGAGTACCTGAATGATTTACAAATAGAATTTCATGAAAGGGCACTTCTTGCAAACTCAAAAAGATTTATTAAAAGAAGCAAAAAAATTTCAAACACAAAAGCAAATGACAATTCTGAATGCTTTAAATGTGGTAAAAAGGGTCATTTTGCAAAAGATTGTTTCTCAAAAACAACCTCAGAACCATCTTACAAATTCTCAGGAAACAACTCTTTCTTAGGAACTAGCAAGTTTCAACCAAAAATGCTTCAATCTAGTCAGTCTTTTCCAGACAAGATTGAAAAAATTCCTCACAAGGATTTTGAAGCCAAATATAGAAAGGCCAAGGCCAAACTTGCTCTTCTTGAGTCAGCCTCCTCAGTCACCTCAGGCCCCTAAACCTGCTCAGGCTAAAAACAAAGGGCTAGTTGCTGAAACATTTGATTGAGACGAGGAAGAAGTGTCCTCTGAGGATGAAGAAGTTCATGTCAGTGCCCTGATGGCTCTCTCAGAAGACAACAAGCTAGTTATGGGAAAGAGTCATGCAAGGAATGGAGAGTAGGTGAGCATCACCATGAGAAAGGTAAACATCTTACTTTCAATGGATGATTATTCTGACTGGAAATCTTACTTAGATTATATAAATGTTGATCTTAAGTATGTTGAAGAGCAGAGATTAAATTTGTTTTCAAAATATAACAAACTGAGTTTTGAGTTAAAACAGTGTAGAGATGAACTCCTTGCTTTAAAACAAGCCAAACTTGAAAATGTTACACTTCAAATTCAAAATTCTAAACTTGTAAAACAAAATCAAGCTCTTCAGGAAGAACTTAAGAAAGAAAAGGCTGTCATTTGGAGCTGGACTCAAAAGAACCCCAAAATCTTTGAAACATTGAGTCTCACACCCAGTACCAAAAAGGCTGCACTGGGTGAAGACCAACTCACTGAAGTATCTGGAGAGAGTAACCATGCAACATCCTTTCTATCAGTTAACAAAATCTCTAGCAAAGAACTTGCACCAAAATCCAGTGATTGGATTGAAAGAGTCAATCTTGATAGTAAAATGCCAAATTTCAACACTAGAAGAATTTTGGAGCCTGAAAGTCAGGCCATTAAGGAAATGCTAGGAGTCACTGATGAACCCAGTAATACTGAGTCCATCACTGAGTCTAAGTCAGATTCCCAATCACCACTCCCTCCACTGAAACCACTTTAGAGAGCTGCACTAGTTCTGATCTTACCCCATCTTTCTATCAACCACATTCTCCCAAGGAGAAATCAGGTTTAGGGAGTACTATCCTGAAGAGACCTACCTCTGTACCCACTGAAACACACACACCTTCAGTATCCACTGAAGTGAAACCTGACAGTGCTGATTCTAAATATCATCAGTTAGCTGAACTTGTTAGGAAGTTGAGTGAAAAAATTGAGTCCACTGAAAAACTCTCTTGTTCAAAATCTAAACAACCACCGACTTCCTCAAGTTCCTCCAAACCAAAATCCTCATCCAAACCTTCAATGAGATGTGAACTATGCAATTATCCAAACCACACCATAGATAATTGCTACATAATCCTGTTTTGTATGATATGCAAACAAGAGGACCACATAGCCTTACAAAACTCAAGGTTATCAGTATGCCTCTTCTTCCAAACAAAGACAAAAAGCAAAGCCTTTCCTGCCATGTCCTCACTGTTGATTCAATGATCATCTTCATGATGATTGTATGATGAACAAATGTTGTAACATCTGTGGAGACCCCTCTCATGATGATAGAGGACATGACAAAGTCATTCAGGCTAGAAGAGACATCACTTCCAGCACCTCTCAGTCTACCGAGTCTTCATCAACCACCAAATGCAAAACTTGTGGAAGCTCAGTTCACTCTACATTAGACCATGACTCAATAGCTAAATTCAAAAAGTCCTAGAGGACTAAACCCACTAGGAGGTGGGTTAACAAGAAAAACTAACCCAGTGTACTATTTATGTAGAAACATACCAAGGATCTTGTTTGGCATCTAGACAGTGGATGCTCAAGGAGTATGACTGGTGTGAAGCATTATCTGCACAAATATGTGGAAGAACCAGGACCCAAGGTAGTATTTGGTGATAACTCATCAGCTCCCACTGAAGGTTATGGTTCAGTAAACTGCAATGGTATAGTTTTTACAAGAATAGCTTATGTCAATGGTCTCAAGTACAATCTTATAAGTGTGAGTCAACTATGTGATGCAAAATATATAGTTCAGTTTGATGACAATAGAGGGACCATCTTCAATGCCAACAAGGAAGTTGTGTTGATTGCTCCTAGAAGGGATGATGTCTATGTCCTAGACATGTCAACCCTTACTCAAAATGGGACTTGCCTCTTCACTAAGGCAAGTGAAACAACCAACTGGCTCTGGCATAGAAGACTCTCTCATCTCAACTTCAAAAGTATCAACAACCTGGCCAAACAGAATAAAGTTCTTGGCCTTCCATCCCTGGTGTTTACCAAAGACAAGCTATGCTCTGCTTATGAGAAAGGTAAACACCACATGGCATCATTCAATACCAAACAAACCTTCTCCATCAAAAGCTGCCTTCACCTCCTTCACATGGACCTCTTTGGACCTGTCAGTCCAATGTCTATTAACCATGAGAAATATACTCTGGTCATTGTGGATGAATACTCAAGATACACTTGGGTTCACTTCTTGACCAAAAAGAGTCAGGTAGCTGATACAATCATGTCCTTTTCAGAAACATTGAAATTTAAAATGATGTCAAGGTTAAATAGATTAGAACTGCCAATGGTACTGAAATCCAGAAACCAGGACTTTGAGTGTTTTTGTGATGAGAAAGGTATTTCTCAGAACTTCTCTTCTTCTTATACTCTTGAACAAAATGGAGTAGCTGAAAGGTAGAACAGGACACTCATTGAGGCTGCAAGGACAATGTTGAATGGCTCAGTCCTTTCAAAACACTTTTGGACTAAGGCATTCAGAACAGCCTGCTATACTCAAAATAGGTCCATCATTGTGAAAAGACACAATAAGACTCCTTATGAGATATTCAAAGGAAGAATCCCTTACATCAGCTACTTCCATGTATTTGGGTGTCATGTGTTTATTCATAACCACAAAGATCACTAAGGTAAATTTGATGCCAGAGCTGATGATGGATACTTCCTAGGATACTCTCTAGTCTCCAAAGCCTTCAGGGTGTTCAACACTAGGAGACAGCAAACTGCGGAAACCTATCACATAACTGTTGATGAAAATGTTGAGGCAACATTATCAAGATCTCCTAATGTTTTAATGATGACAAATAAATCTTTGAAACACATAAAATAACAAATGTTGGCCAAAATTCCTCGAGCCTCATGTCTTCTCATGGCGCGTTGTCCACGCGTTGACGCGTGGCTGACGCGCCAGGCTACTGTATGGCTCGGGATGAATTTTGAAAGTCAGCTTTCCCCTTACCCGACAAATGTGGATCTTTCATTGCAGGTATAAATATGATAAGTGCTTCATTAGGAACACTCGAAACAGCTTTTGGACTTAGAGGGATTTAAAATCACGACCTCTCGTTTTTGACAAAACACCAACTCAAACGTTTTATCAAACGCCTCTAGCCAAGGATTTTCTAAACCTAGGGAGCTTATATACTTCACGTAACCTCATGTGAAAGCATCCATATGCTCATAACCCGTGCTTACGTCTTCTCTAATCACGTAACGGGTTTACTCCCATATTGGTCAAACTAAGTCAAAGGTCACTTTGCGTAAACGCATCTTTTCCCGCTTGGGTTATGCTTTACATCAAGGCAAAGCACTTGACTTGTTTGTATCAAGGTGTTGGTTGAGTATGTCAAATCGTGGAAAGTCACGAGTTATGAAACTATGGATTCTCGATGTTGTGTTACTTGGAATTATAGGTAACCTATGATTTTCTCAACTCATAATCTTAATTTTCTAAACCTTTTCTTCCTAGCGACAATAAGATTGTTTCTTAATCTTTTCTTAATCCTATTTTCACAAAAGACGAAATTACCAAACCTCCCACAATCCTTCCCAGAATCTTATCCCCAACATCCTCTTATTATTCCCTTACACACCTTACGAAAAAGTGTACTCTTGTCCCCTCACAAACTCCCACACAATATTCCTTCCTTACAATATTCCTTTCCCTTTATACATTTACAATACACCTTTCTCATACACCCATACATACACTTTCCTATACACCTTCCCTATACACACATACACTCTTTTCAACACATACACATCCTTACACATACTACTCACATACACATACCTTTTCATTCAAAATACACATACTTCACTCAGATACTTCTCTTCACATACACAAAGATCCCCATCACCTCAACCTTACACATACAACTCACTCCCTATACACATCCCATCCTTACAACACATTCTTTACACTCTCATACACATCACATCCCCAACAACTCTACCCTCACAATACACACACATACTACTCACACAATACACACACAAGGCTCCCCTCTATCACATCCCACTCTTACATATCCTCTTACAATCCAACCCATTGACAACTCGCATACAACTCATCCTCTCCTCTCCATTTCATCACATGGCAATTAATCTCAACATAGGCTCCCTTAGATCCTAGCCATTCAATTCAAACCAACTCATCTCAACCATTCATCTCACCCTTTTCCCAAGGATGGAATATTCCCTTGGATATTCTCTATTCACCCAACCATGGTTAGCTTTCTTATTCAACCATGGTTAACTTTTAACCCTCTCCAACATCCACCCTTTCTCACCAAGGAAAGCATATTCCTTTGGTATATTCTCTTCTCAACTCAACCATGTTTTCCCTTCTAACCCAACCATGGTTTGTTCTAACCCAACTTCTCTCATACACTTCCTTTCTAAGCAAAGGTATATCCCATGGCATATTCTTTCTCTCCTTTCTATGCCATGTGAGGAATACCTAAACTACCCCTACCCAATTATCCCTTTTAACTTTCTCTCTTTGATAATTGGTTTACACCTTAAACATTCTTTTACTTCACAAATGATTTTTACTTAAGGTTGGATATTTAAAAGACCAAAATCCCAAGAAAAATACTCTAGGAATTCTGGCACGTCACCCGCACGTCGACGCGCCAGTGTCGGAATAATTTTTCCTACTTTGGGATTTTAGCCTATAAATATCCACCCTTGGCTCTTGTATTTCTCACCCCTTGAAAAACATTCTTTCTCTCTAATTTATTTTCTCTCTACCCTCTAAGTCTACATATCTTGTGTTCTTAATCTTATCATCTTTGAAAGAACACATTCTCCACAAGGGAAGAATCACAAGAACCTAATCTACTATTGTGATTGTGTCGAGGGTCTTCTTTTCTATACCCTTTCTATTAGAATCGAGTCACTAGGTTAGGTTAGGGCTTGATTCAAAGAAACAACATTCTATAATTCTATTTGTTTGTAAGGGAAGTCTTGTGTCTTTGTGACCAAGCCTAGATCATTGGGGATCTAGTTGGGGTTTGATACTTCCAGGTGGAAGTTTTGGTTGTGGTCTTGGTGACCAAGTGTAAGTCGAATCACGAGATTCTTTAGGGTGGTTTCCGAGGGTGGAATATCATTGGGAGTAGATCTTCTTTGTGAGCACCTATCTTTGTGCGTATCAGTGGAGTGAAGTTGTAACGGTTTGTAATCCACCGAAAGGATTATACTAGTGGAATAGTATCGTGTCGTGGATTCGCAACTGGACATACGGATGGTATAAACCCCCCATCCCGAACCAGTATATATTGTGGTGTCTCTTTACTCACTTTATATACTTGTGTTTATATTAGTGGTTGTTCTTGCTTAAACCACTTGGTTCTTCTTCCTAGCTTAAAGTTTTTAAACATCTAAAAGGCCGAAGAAATCATATTCACCCCCTCTACAGTTCTACAATTGGTATCAGAGCGGAATACTCAAGTTTTTTAGCGTTAAAACCTTCCCGAGAAGCCGTTTTAAGTCAAAAACTTCTTTCTCAAAAAGCTAAAATCCTAACCAAGATTTTTGACAAAGTTGAGTATAGACCCATGGCTCAACAGAACTATGTTGAGGGGTGTTCCATGCAAGACCACCTTTGCTAGAAACCGATGGTTTTTGTTTTTGGAAAACCCGGTTTGAGACCTATGTTAGGTCCAAAGATCTTGATTTGTGGGAATTCATCCAAAATGGCAACTTTGTGTTTATGGTGAAAGACCCCGAAACAAAGTTGTTGGTGGAAAAGCCACATTTTAATCTAAAAGATGATGAGAGGAGGAAGCTTGGCAAAAATGATGAAGCTAAAATGTTGATCTACAATGCTCTACCTCGAAGGGAGTTCGAGAGAGTCCATGTTTGCAAGACCGCTAAAGAAATTTGGCATTTTCATCATTACTCATCAAGGCAATTCACAAGTCAAGGATTGCAAGATCGACTTACTCATTCAACAATATGAGAAGTTTTTTTTTTATCTCGGATGAAGAAACCATTGACAATGGTTACACACGGTTCAATGCTATTATCACAAGCCTCACGGCTCTAGATCCTAGCTTTTACAACAAGAACCAAGTGAGAAAGTTTCTTCGAGCTCTTCCGGTGAAGTGGCGGCCGAAGGTGACGGCCATTGAAGAAGCCAAGAATTTGGTGGAACTTCCTCTTGAAGACCTTATCGGCAACCTCAAGGTCTATGAAATGATCCTTGAAAATGACAAGGTTGCTACCAATGACAAGAAGGAGAAAGTAAAGTCTTTGGCTCTTAAATCTAAGGTTACTAGGGGACAAACTAGTAACGTTAGTGATAGTCAAGGAGGAAGTGGTGAAGACGAAGACGAAGAAGAGATCATCTTGATAGCTAGGAACTTTAGGAAGTTCTTTCAAAAGAGCAATAAGCTTAGGCATAGAAATAGCTTTGGTAATAATAAGGATGAAAGAGGTAGTGATGATAGGAATTATGGTGTTGAAAGCTCGAGGCGTCAATGATACGTGGGAATTGCACCCTCGCAACAGGTTTTACCTCTCAAGGGATCTCTAGAAGCTTACAACCCCCACCAGGCAGTGTACCTGGTCGTTGTAGTATAGTATAGTGACAAGTACTGGGGGATTGATCGTTCAACTCAGGAATAGTGTCGCTAGGATTAGAAAGCTTCCTAAACTAGGTCTAAAGGTGAGGGATGATTCTTTTTGTATTTTTATATTTTATAGAAAGCAATTAAAATCTTGGGTTTTGAAGGAGTGGGCGGAATTAGTTGCTAGCCAACTAACCCAATTTATCTAAAGATGCAATCAAAATAAAATAACAAAAATGAAAATTAAACTAATTATACTAGTGTGGTGGAGACAATAATGAGGAAAGTTGTGTTTACTTAGATTTCATTACTCCCTAGATATCTTTTATAGGTTGATTAGCTTGTTGCAATTGCATGGATGACGGGTCATATTCCTTAATACTAGTCGTAGGGCCGTGTACAATATTCCCTAACTCTGTAGGATCATACTTCACTCCTATGTCGAGCCGTTAGAAGCTCCTAACATGGGATCATTAGAATTCTCCTACGCATTAAATACAACCAAAAGTCACCTCCGATCATGTTTCTTAAGACGTTCAAGCAAGTTACCAATGGTAGTCTGCCAGTTTTCTTAAGCCTAACATCGAATACAATCATCCGTAACAATTATAAACAAACAATCAACCCATAATTAACATCTAGGTTTCACTACATCTAAGCAAACACAATGAAAATCTAGCCTAGCATGTTAAAGAGAAGAGAACCGTAAGATATAATCACACAACACATAGACATATTGAATGATTTGAATGAATACTTATCTTCAATTGAACATGGAAGAATCAGGGGGTTGGAACCCTTGAAAAACTAATAAAATTCAGACTAGGGTTTATTCCCTCAAAGTTGCACACTAATGAATGAAATTTGGAAAACTATATATAGATATTACATCGTGACGGCGTCATGTGTTAGCCCGTGACGCAGTCAACTCGCCGCCTTGATAAAATCGTATTGCCTAGATCTATTTGTGATGCCGTCATGTAGGAATTTACTCTGGGCCGTCATTAGTAGTTGGACCCTGACGGCCTTGGTGACGCCGTCAGGTCCTAAGCTTAAAAATACTCTGGATCGTCGCGTGTATTTTCCACTACCACCTCTTTTGTAACTTTTGACGCCGTCATGTACAAAGGCTTGACGCCGTCAGGTACTGTTCCCAGCAAGGAAATTTGAGACTTTGTCATTTTCTTCACTTTTATGCTACAAAAACGTCCAAAATGCTTCCTTTACCAGATTTCTCTCCAAAAGTACCTAAAATGACAAAATGAACGATTTAGGGCAATAATTGATCAAATAATCTCGAATTCGGGCTTAAATGACCCCTTAAAAGTGGTACACTTTTCGCCTCATCAATCAACGTACTTGTTACAATTGCGGGAACAAAACTCACTTCATAAGTGATTGTCCAAACAAGGCATTTGTTGGTAGAGCTTGGAGTGATAGCGACGATGGTGGCCAATCGGAGAAAGGTGTGACATGTCTTATGGCGATTGAATCACAAGAGGTACATCCTAAATTGTCTATTTCAAATAATTCCTTAAACATTCATGATTTGAAAAAGGAGAATGAGGAACTACTAAAAAATTATGAGGATGTGTTTAGAAAATTAAAATTAACCATTAAAGAAAAACGTTCTCATGAAAAGGAAATTTCTAAACTACTACATAATAACAATGAACTTGAAGTTGAAATGAAGAGATTTGTAACTCTTCAAGAGAAAGTTGAACCATGTAAAAGTTATGAAAATCTCACACTTATGGTTACCTATTTGAGTGTAGAAATCTCTGAACTTCAACAAAAGTCGTTGAGTTTTACAAAATTTAAAAAGAGTAGCAATGATTTAGACAATATGTTGAGTCATCAAAAATTGTCCCAAGATAAGGAAGGTCTTGGATTTTTGAAAAATGAGAAAACAAATTCCAAGAGTCTAACAAAACCTATTGCATTTGTAAAAGCAAGCCAAAACGAAACTCCTAAAGTTTCTGAGTCTGACGCGCTGGATGACGCGTCGACTCGCCAACAGCGCGCCAGGACTCTGAGGAAAAGTGGAGTTTCGTCAAAACTTTTTGTTAAACCTACCACTCCTCAAGCTCCTTTTGTAAATACTAAAGGTATTCAAACACCCACTACAAGAAATGAAACCCCAAAACAATTTTACAACACGGTTTCATGTAATAGACTTGGATACACATAAGCTCGAGTCGACCATAGACCTATCTTACCTACACCAAATATGAAACCTTCATATAATCAAATACATTCTTTTCAAAACAATCAATCATCATCAACAAGAAATTGTTACAACAACCAAAGGTCTTTACATCATCAATATAACTCATACCAAAGGAGAGACAACTCCTACCCAAACCAAAGTAACCTTTCAAACAACCCTTGGTCTATGTTTTCAAGCTACGGTCTTGAGACACTAAATGTCTTGCTTCATGACCCAAGGATGTTCAACTTGGGAATGTTTTATCCTAACCACAATGGACCCAACAAACATTGGGGACCAAGTTTTTAAGTTACATGTTTGATAGGAAAGGTTCAAATATGTGCTTGCACCGGTCGATTAGATTATAGATAGTGGTTGCGCACATGACCAATAGTTAAGTAAGGCTTATGTCATACAAAAAGTACTATGATGGAATCTTATCTAGTCTCCATGGTACTACAAGTCTTCCTTGAAATCAAGCTAAGTGCTCATTCTAAATTTATGAATCTTTAAATGCTTTAGTTTTAATTGTCATAGATTTTAAGTGAAGTTATTTGATGGTAGATAGCTTAATTGTGTCTCAACTTGATAACATAAGTATATACTTGACTTACTTGTTATAGATCGTTATGTGCTATTTTGTGATTGTTGTATGTGACTACATGAAAATACTTGTTAGCTTAAGTAATGAAAACTAACTTATGAGCAACATGTATAAATAGTATCATCTTAAATCTTAGTTTCACTTCATAATAAATTAAGATAAACTTGTTGGATGATTGTAGTTTTCACATCAATACATCATGTGTAGTTTGCTTAATTGCTTTATATGTATATGTAAGATCTTAAAGGGAATTCTTCATAACATATACAAATAAGTTATATGCATGATCATGTAGCTAACAAGTTATGATTTTAATCAACAAAGTGATAAAATGAAATTTGCTCACATGATTAAGTGTCCCTAGAAATAAGAATGGTTGCCATAAACTGTGGATTCATGGATGCTATGTGATTATATGCTTACTTCTCGTAGCGATTAAATGACGATGTGAAAGACGTATTTGCATGAGAATATGTTTTGATGCTATTTGCTTATATGTCCACTTGCCATGATGCTAGATGATTTAGTGCATATTTTTAACATACTAATTGCTTGCATATTTGTTAAAGATAGTAGATCATGGCTCACAACTTCAAAGTATTATATTAGACACTAGATGCACTTCACGTATTTCTTAGACAAACAAGGTCTTGCAAGCAATAGGATTAGTAACACCATATCAACCAATAGAGTCTCAGAGTTGCTTCATATCGATTTGTTTGGTTCATCACATATTCGAAGTTACAGAGGCAATTTCTATACCTTAATGACAATATTCACATTATAGATGGAATCTATTTCTAGGTGCTAAGGATGATGCCCGAGATAAGTTTTTGATCTTAGGAAGAAGAATTGATAAACCTACTTGAGCTTTGATTCATGTTAATCATGGTAATAAATTTGAACATAGGGTGCAATTTCGGGATTTTTGCATGGAATCTCTCATAACTTCTTGGACATTATTCCTCCTCAAACCAACGAGGTCGTCCAATGGAAAGACAAGAAGTTACAAGAGATGCGTCGTGTATTTAGCCGAGCAATCCATTTCTCAAAAGTTTTGGTGTAATGCCTTAATATCCTATGAAACCCTTAGAGTAGGAAATGTTTTAATGACCTTTATATCATATAGGTATTTTCTCTGCAAGATTGAATTAATCTTAAGATAGGGTAATATACGATGTTTCTCACTCACTTAGGAATATCCTTATGCCTTGACTTGTCACTAGGTAGTGACTTGTGTTTAAGTCTTGCTTTGCACTCTTAGAGTGTTTATATGTGAAACTATGTGTTCTAATTTGATAATTTGTTATGAATAACTTGAGTATGTGATATGTTTATGCTTGATAGATTCGTTCTATGAACAACTTACAACTATGTGATGATAGTATGTATGTGTTTACCAATATTTGGGATATAACACTTTGAATATGCATTATATGCGTAGGTTATGATGTATTGTGCGCAAATATATGTGATGTTGTGCTTAGTCTAACCCATGTTGTAAGTATCTAAATGGTTACCTAACCCATTTTGGACTTTCACATGTGAGGATTGTTCGTTTGTTGCGTGTTGGTTGTTTTATGTAGCTAGGCCACCGCAAAGGTGAGGCTCTTGACCCATGGATCCCCGCCTTGGAACAAGGGGGAGCAACGATCTAGGGGGAGCTATGTTCAAGGAGGAGCACGTTCGGGTGCATTATTACAAGCTTATTTCCCGTTTAATCCAAATTCCCACCTTTTTGATTCTACAAAAGGGGGAGAAAGAAAGCAAGAGTGAAGACATATTCAAGTTTAAAGAACAAAGGCTTCACCAAATTACAAGGCAAAGGTCAAGACGCAAGCTACATCAAAGGCGCGCTTTGTCTTCACTAAGTTGTGTAATTTTATTTGCTTTCATTTTTTATTTGTCATCATCAAAAAGGGGGAGATCGTTGAGGCAACATTATCAAGATTTCCTAATGTTTTAATGATGACAAATAAACCTTCGAAACACATAAAATAACAAACGTTAACCAAAATTCCCCGAGCCTCATGTCTGCTCCTAGCGCGTTGTCCACGCGTTGATGCCTGGCTGACGCGCCAGGCTACAGTATGGCTCGGAATGAATTTTGAAAGTTGGCTTTCCCCTTACCCGTCAAATGTGAGTCTTTCATTGCAAGTATGAATATGATAAGTGCTTCATTAGGAACACTCGAAACAAATTTTATACTTAGAGGGATTTAAAATCATGACCTCTCGTTTTTGACAAAACACCAACTCAAAAGTTTTATCAAACACCTCTAGCCAAGGCTTTTCTAAACCTAGGGAGTTTATATACTTCACGTAACCTCATGTGAAAGCATCCATATGCTCATAACCCGTGCTTACGTCTTCTCTAATCACGTAACGAGTTTACTCCCTTATTGGTCAAACTAAGTCAAAGGTCACTTTGCGTAAATGCATCCTTTCCCTCTTGGGTTATGTTTTACATCAAGGCAAAGCACTTGACTTGTTTGTATCAAGGTATTAGTTGAGTACGTCGAATCGTGGAAAGTCACAAGTTATGAAACTATGGATTCTCGACGTTGTGTTACTTGGAATTATAGGTAACGTATGATTTTCTCAACTCATAATCTTAATTGTCTAAACCTTTTCTTCCTAATGAAAATTAGATTATTTCTTAATCTTTTCTTAATCCTATGATGCGTAGAATTGCGCCCTCGCAAAAGGTTTTACCTCTCAAGGGATCTTGAGAAGCTTGCAATCCCCACCAGGCAGTGTACCTGTTTGTTGTAGTAGTTTAGTGACAAGTACCGGGGATTGATCGTTCAACTCAAAGAATAGTGTTCGCTAGGGTTAAAACTCACTTAAAACTAGGTCTAGAGGTGAGGGATGATTCTTTTTGTATTTTTATATTTTAAGGACAGCAAGTAAAATCTCGGTTTTGGAAGGAATGGGCGGAATTAGTTGCTAGTCAACTAACCCAATTAACTAAAGATGCAATCAAAATAAAATAAACTAAACCTAAACTAATTTGTGGTGTAAACAATAATGAGAGAAAATTGTGTTTACTTAGATTTCAATACTCCTTAGCTATCTTTTAAAGGTTGATTAGTTTGTTACAATTGCATGGATGACGGGTTATATTCCTTAATACCATTCGTAGGGCCGTGTACGATCTTCCCTAACTCTATAAGCTTCTACATCTTCCTATGTCGAGCCGACTACTAGCTCCTAACATGGCCTCATTAGTAGTTACCTATGCATTAATTACAACCAATATATCGTAGTACACCTCTGATCATGTTTCTTAAGACGTTCAAGCGAGTTACCAATTGGAAGTCTGCCAGTTTTCTTAAGCCTAACATCGAATTCATTCATCCACAACAATTATAAACAAACAACCAACCCATAATCAATATCTAAGTTTCATTACATCTAAGCAAACACAAAGAAAACCTAGCCTAGCATGTTAAAGAGAAGACAAGCATAAGAAATAATCAAACAACACATAGACATATTGAATGATTTGGTAAAGTACTTATCTTCAATTAAGCATGGAAGAAACAAAGGGTTGAAACCCTTGAAAAAGCTGTAAAATCCGTCTAGGGTTTATTCCCTCAAAGTTGCACACAATGAATGAAAACTAGAAAACTATATATAGATTTTGTCTCCTGACGGCGTCAAGAGTAATGTGTGATGCCGCAACTCGCAGCCAAAACAAACTCATATTACCTAGATCCATTTCTGATGCCGTCACTCTTTATGGGTTCTGGGTCGTCACTCTTTGCAGTTACTCTTGATGGCCTTGACAATTTTGTACGTGACGCCGTCACGACCCCTTCACAAAACATTCTGGCGCGTCACGTGTATTTGATTTATCCACCCTTTTGTCAACACATGACACCGTCACTAGCACCTTGTGACGCCGTCAAGTGCAATTTCCAGCATGCTTTTGAGACTTTGTCGTTTTCTTCACTTTTTTGCACCAAAAACGTCCAAAATGCTTCCTTTTGTAAAATTCCTCTCAAAAGTACCTAAAATGACAAAAGGAACGATTTAGGGCAATATTTGATCAAATAATCTGGACTTTGGCCTTAAATGACCCCCCAAAAGCGGTACACTTTTCGCTTCATCAAATACCCTTACACTTGAGATTTGCTTGTCCTCAAGTAAATGCGCTTTTATTCTAATCAAAATACAAGTTAGGGGTCATTTAACACTAATATAAAAGTAATTACAACAAATAATCGTTCCACTTCAACCAAAAATAAGCACAGAAATTATACACTAGCACCTCACAAATTATGTTTAGATACTCACATCTCTCGGGTGTAATAAAGTATATATCACAATATGGAAATGGAAAACGTCTCTCACTACCTGTCATAGCAAATAGATTACCATAAGCTTGGGAAAGGATCAAACCTCCACCACTTGGCATAAGCACCTAGGATAAACTATCAAAGAGGTGTTTTAAAGGGTTATAACGTGAGGTGTAGGGATAGGATAAATACGGTTTTGTTGGATAAATGCAATATTTACTGGTGGCGAGTTAATCATCTTGGTCAATTACATGTACAATGTGGCGTTGCTAAGCCAAGACTTAACTCGACTTAAGCTAATCATAAACTAACAAAAAACATAAAATAAACATAAAAGAAAACGGGATGGTAGTCCGTTTGTTTTTTTTCTCTTTTTCTTTTTTCTATTTTTTTTCTTTTTCTTCATTTTTTCAATTTTTTTTTTTTTTTTTTTTTTTTTTTTTTTATTTTTTATTTTTTACATACACTCTTGCCCTACCATCCAAAATAATATATCATAGGGAATTTGCATTCCCCTTACACTTGAACTTTTACATAGTTTACAATTAACTATTCTAATGACTCGAATCAAGATAATCAAAACACTTGGAGTACTTTTTAAGATTAACGCACATATGGGGGTAATATATGATGTTCTTCCCCATTACTCCATAACACTAGTACTTTACCCATGAGTCCCAATCGTCACAAAACAATATGTACAAGATATGACTCGACTTAGCAACCATGTAATCAATTAGACAATTAACTAAGGCTTTAAATATGTAACAATAATGCACTAAAGATGAGTGCATACAAGGAAGGCTAAGGCGATTTCGGTGTACATTTGGGGTGGATTGTTAACAAATTCTTCCTTTAAGTAAAATGCTTAAATTTAGAAACGAAAAGATAGGCTCGGAGGGGTGTACTAAGGGTATCGTGTACTAAAAATGAGTACAACGCAAAGGTGTGGGAAAAATTAATTGACTTTACTAGTCAAGGTAATTGACTTAAATGGTCAAGTAATTATGATACGGGTTTAACACAAGGGTGATCCTAATGCCTCTTATCATATAGTAAATCCTACTACACGAATGTAGCCTCACTAGCGGTCTCGGGATGCATCGCTAACGCAAGTTCTAGAATCTAAGTACTACCAGTACACTCATAAGCACTAATAATGAATGTTTTTCCTAACAAATCTAAAGGCGAACCTCACATATTTGGGTGGAAAAATTTTTTTAGTGGTACGGTTTTTGTGCTAGTCATACAACTCCTATCCATGAGACGCTCATTAAGGCAAAAACTTCACTCCTAAATGTTGTAAAAAAAATTCAAATTTGGCGCTAAAATTGCCCTAACAAGTATTTCTTTTAGTTTTATTACACACCTACCATTGAACAAACAAACTCAAGTGCAATTGCATTCTCTAAAGTATCATCATTTACCCTCCCCTTACACTTAGGCTGAACATTGTCCCCAATGTTCAATAAAAAGATGTAAAAGTAAATAAGGTAAAAGAATGAAAACAAATACTCCCTTGATTCGTTCAATGTGGATAAATCGTTAACATGGTTAAATCCTCCTCCAAGAAAATGAATGTTGAAAGCTTCCCTTCCGAAATAATAAATCATCTTCTTGTCCAATATAACCTGTCAAACCTGAGAAAACAATCATAGCAACCTCGCGTAAAATCGGCGGCTGTCTATATATATAAGGATATAATGCTTGTGGAATGAATATTTGCAGATTTCCTGAAATTTATAAAACTAAAGAATTAACAAAAACTTTAAGACTCTGTTAGAAAAACAAAACTTGCCAAATTTCCAGAATTTTACACCTGACGCCGTCAGGTGTTAATCCTGACGTCGTCAGAGTGTTCTAACAGAAATCTCATGTTAAGTTTCCAGAAAATTTCTGGAAAAACTTATGCCTTAATTCCTGTAATTTCCTGCAAAACATCATTATAACTTGATACAAGCATTTGACTCAAACAACTACAAATATACATGTTCTTTTAATATTGTTGTGGGTCATGTTCAATTCCGTTCTTAAAAACAAATTAAGATTTCCCTTACACTTATCTTTTGCGAAATACCTTTTATGAAGTCAAGACAAACAACAAAGTAAAGTATTTTCAGAATTTAGTATGAAACATGATCCACAAACAATAAAAATCAAGCATGCATACGGAAACAAATTAAAACAAACAAACAAACAAACAAAACAAATAAAACATGGGTTGCCTCCCAAGAAGCGCTTTTCTTTATTTACGAGTCTTGTAGCTAGACTCAAAGTCATGGGCTATTACGTGACCTCGTTATCGGTTCATGTTCCTAGATCATCTTCCAAATCTATATCGAGATCACTTTCATAGTGCAGGTATTTTGGGTCTTCAAATTCAAAGACATCTTCCCGATATTTGGAACCAAGCTTACTGACATCCTTAAAGAACCCACATGATAAGTCAAAGGTGTTTTTACATCCTCTCTGAACATCATCATCACATAGAATAAGTTGGGACCCTAGCTTATCAAGTCCGTCGCAATCTACTCCTTCGAAATCTTTCATCTTATACGACGTTTGGTATGAGATTCTCCTAATTCCGTCATGATTCCATTCCGATTGTCAACCATTAAGTTAGTGATTTCACAAAAGGGTGCCCCAAAAACAACTTGCGACAACCTCAGGTCGATATAATCCTCAATATTGTCTACGATCTTAAAGTCCATTGTGAATGTCATATTTCCTACGAATACTTGAACTTTATGATCTCTACCGACAACATTTTCTCCTTTATAAATCAATCCCCATCTGCAAATATTGTTGTAGTGGAACAAGGGCATAACATTCTTGGGTAGGCATATGTCAATGTAGACATTATAAAAATACTTGTGACCTATCATACAAGGGATTTTGAGGTTATTCAGATCACGTCGCTTTATTTTTCCCGACCTTCCACCCTATAATCCATTTGTATCACAATCCAATGATGGTCGATATTCATACGCTTCCTCATTAACCTAACGAAAAATTACTTTCCCGACACCATTGGTAAATAGTGCACTACCGTCGCTCTCATCTAGGGTCACCCCTGTTTCTTTCACAAATGGTTTCCCGAGGACGAGGTTAGTTAATGTTGGATTAATGAACGAGTCTATGTCATCGATCACAGTTAGATCAATGTTATAGATGAATCCTCCAATCATAACTGGTAACCTTTTCATTATTCTGACATCATCGAGTCCTTTGCACGTAATTTGTTCAGGGAAGGCTTCGTTGTAAAGGGAGAGAGGGATCACGTTTATAGGGAGGTTAGGATCTATGTAAGTATCAGTTATGAGCTTTTTTCTAGCGGTGCAAGAAATCTTAAAAACTTTAGAGTCACTTTCCTCAATCCTATTACTACACCCTATAGTAATATCTACCACGTTTTCCTCGAGTTTCTCTATAATAGATTCACCCAAAATTCCTGGATTTTCCTTGTGCCCTTATGATTTTTCTTTCGACTCCTCCCATTCTCCTGACTCTTGTATGATGGAGTCCTCGAATAAGTCAGCAAGGCTCTTAGCCACATTGTGGTCTTTCTCTGGGGTCTCACCTTTAACTTCATGACTCTCATTCCCAGTTGGTTGTTGGCTCTGATCGGGTGTAGGAGCAAGTATTTTGGTGATGGCATTTACAAAGTGGAGTGGTCCCGAGGAGTTAACATGGTCCATGGCTTCCTTCACCTTTGGTGACAGATGTTTAAAGAGTTTACTAGGGCTTTTTATTTTCACAGAGGAGGTTGGCTGATTCATAATTGTGACAGATTTGACTTCTTCAGCCTGAGTCGATTTACTAGCAGTGTGCTCTTTAATAGCGTTTAGCAGGTTACTAACCTTGTTATTCATATCGACTTGCTGTTGTCTGAATCGGGTCTCGAGCGTGGAAAGCTGTAATTCTTAAGAGATAAAGAACTTTCGCAGTGCTTCTTCATAGCTTTGCTTGGGGGTGTTCTGTGGTAGGTAATGCTCGGACCATGAGAGCGGAGGAGAATCGTTGAAGGATAAGCTCCAGTTTGGTATCCTATGAAATTTGGCTTATCCTTCCATGCATCATAGGCCTCGCCAAAGTTTCGAGGACTTTGATTAGTGGCGGGCCCTCTATCCTCCGCTTTATCAGCACGTGAGTATGTGAATTCCTTAAAAGTACGTTTTGGAAGTTCCATGCAATTATGTGTTTCGTGAGGACCATTACACAATTTGCATGAAAAAGTGATCTTGTTCACTTGGCCTGAAGGTTTAGGAGCTTCGTAGGATTTCATGAGAAACTTGACTTGGTCTTCAAGTTCCATGATCCTACGGTCGGGAGTGCTTGAATTGTTTGAAGGCAAAGATATTGCCTTGACCGTTTTGTTTAAATCACGGGGATCATTCCAACTTTCGTTGTCATAGAGAGCAAGATCTTCTATGAGTTCCCATGATTCTTCCGCACTTAGATCATGAAGCTTGCCACCGGCCGATTGGTCAATGGTTCGCCTTGTGGAGAGATCGATATGGTCGTAGAAAATTTGGACTTGGAGCCAAAGATCTATGCCATAATGAGGGACTTTTTGGGGTAAGTCCTTGAAACGAGTCTATGCTTCATAGAGAGTTTCACCTTGACGTTGTTGGAACATCAAGATATCATTTCTAAGCTTAGTAGTTCTCCCCGGTGGGAAAAATTGAGCAAGTAAACGAGTGGTGAGATCATCCCAAGAGGTGATGGATCCTGCGGGTAAACGCTCAAGCCATTGACAAGCTTGGTCACGTAGAGAGAATTGGAAGATACGCAATCGGGTCGTCTCTTGAGTTCCAACATCAAGGTCTATTGAATCTACGATTTTCAGGAAATCCTTGAGATGTTGATTAGGATCTTCGGAACGAAGTCCATGGAATGCACACCCGCTTTGCACCAACCGGATGGTGTCGGACCGCAACGGAGACACATTGGCTCCTTGAGTGAGCTCAATCGTGTTTCGATAGCCTTGGTGGTTTTGTTGTGGTGGGTTGATGGTATCAAAGAGATTACCACCTTCAATGATGGCGGATGGCAAAGGCTACGAACAAAGGAACGAAGAAAAAGATAGACTAAAGAAACCTATAAAAATAAAATAAAAATCTTACTAGAAAGGAATCTAGCAAGTAGACCTAATAAAAAGAAATTTTAACCTAGACAATAAATATTCCCCGGCAGCGGCGCCAAAAACTTGATGCGTGGAATTGCGCCCTCGCAAAAGGTTTTACCTCTCAATGGATCTTGAGAAGCTTGCAATCCCTACCAGGCAGTGTACCTGTTCGTTGTAGTATAGTATAGTGACAAGTACCGGGGGATTGATCGTTCAACTTAAAGAATAGTGTTCGCTAGGGTTAAAACTTATTTAAAACTAGGTCTAGAGGTGAGGGAATATTCTTTTTGTATTTTTATATTTTAAGGAAAGCAAGTAAAATCTCGGTTTTGGAAGGAATGGGCGGAATTAGTTGCTAGTCAACTAACCCAATTAACTAAAGATGCAATCAAAATAAAATAAACTATACTTAAACTAATTTGTGGTGTAAACAATAATGAGAGAAAATTGTGTTTACTTAGATTTCACTACTCCTTGGCTATCTTTTACAGGTTGATTAGTTTGTTACAATTGCATGGATGACGGGTTATATTCCGTAATACCATTCATAGGGCTGTGTACGATCTTCCCTAACTGTATAAGCTTCTACTTCTTCCTATGTCGAGCAGACTACTAGCTCCTAACATGGCCTCATTAGTAGTTACCTACGCATTAAATACAACCAATAAATCATAGTACACCTCCGATCATGTTTCTTAAGACGTTCAAGCAAGTTACCAATTGGAAGTCTGCCAGTTTTCTTAAGCCTAACATCGAATTCATTCATCCACAACAATTATAAACAAACAACCAACCCATAATCAATATCTAAGTTTCATTACATCTAAGCAAACACAAAGAAAACCTAGCCTAAGATGTTAAAGAGATGACACGCGTAAGATATAATCAAACAACACATAGACATATTGAATGATTTGGTAAAGTACTTATCTTCAATTAAGCATGGAAGAAACAAAGGGTTGAAACCCTTGAAAAAGTTGTAAAATTCGTCTAGGGTTTATTCCCTCAAAGTTGCACACAATGAATGAAAACTAGAAAACTATATATAGATTTTGTCTCCTGACGGCGTCAAGAGTAATGTGTGACGCCGTCAACTCTCCGCCAAAACAAACTCGTATTGCCTAGATCCACTTCTGACGCTGTCACTCTTTATGGGTTCTGGGCCGTCACTCTTTGCAGTTACTCTTGATGGCCTTGACAATTTTGTACGTGACACCGTCACGACCCCTTCACAAAACATTCTGGCGCGTAACGTGTATTTGATTTATCCAGCCTTTTGTCAACTCATGATGCCGTCACTAGCACCTTGTGACGCCGTCAAGTGCAATTTCCAGCATGCTTTTGAGACTTTGTCGTTTTCTTCACTTTTTTGCTCCAAAAACGTCTAAAATGCTTCCTTTTGTAAAATTCCTCTCAAAAGTACCTAAAATGACAAAAGTACGATTTAGGGCAATATTTGATCAAATTATCTCGACTTTGGCCTTAAATGACCCCCCAAAAGCGGTACACTTTTCGCTTCATCATCCTACTTTCACAAAAGACAAAGTTACCAAACCTCCCAAAATCTTATCCCCAACATCCTCTTATTATTCCCTTACATTACACAAAAGTGTACTCTTATCCCCTCACAAACTCCCGTACAATATTCCATCCTTACAATATTCCTTTCCCTTTATACATTTCCAATACACCTTTCTCATACATCTATACATACACTTTCCTATACACCTTCCCTATACACACATACACTCTTTTCTACACACACACATCCTTACACATACTACTCACATACACATGCATTTTCATTCAAAATACACACACTTCACTCACATAATTCTCTTCACACACACAAGGCTCCCCATCACCTCAACCTTACACATACAACTCACTCCTTATACACATATCATCCTTACAACACATTCTTTACACTCTCATACACATCACATCCCCAACAACTCTATCCTCACAATACACAAACACACTACTAACACAATACACACACAAGGCTCCTCTCCATCATATCGCAATCTTACATATCCTCTTACAATCCAACCCATTGACAACTCACACACAACTCATCCTCTCCTATCCATTTCATCACATGGCAATTAATCTCAACATAGGCTCCCTTTGATCCTAGCCATTCAATTCAA
Organism: Artemisia argyi; assembly: GCA_030686995.1. NCBI lineage: Eukaryota > Viridiplantae > Streptophyta > Magnoliopsida > Asterales > Asteraceae > Artemisia > Artemisia argyi. The sequence goes on from CM060702.1 coordinate 121,030,031, forward strand.
ACCAACTCATCTCAACCATTCATCTCACCCTTTTCCCTAAGGATGGAATATTCCCTTGGATATTCTCTACTCACCCAACCATAGTTACCTTTCTTATTCAACCATGGTTAACTTTTAACCCTCTCCAACATCCACCCTTTCTCACCAAGGAAAGCATATTCCTTTGGTATATTCTCTTATCAACTCAACCATGCTTTCTCTTCTAACCCAACCATGGTTTGTTCTAACCCAACTTCTCTCATACACTTCCTTTCCAAGCAAAGGAATATCCATGGCATATTCTTTCTCTCCTTTCTATGCCATGTGAGGATTACCTAAACTACCACTACCCGATTATCCCTTCTATCTTTCTCTCTTTGATAATTGGTTTACACCTTAAACATTCTTTTACTTCACAAATGATTTTTACAAATGGCTATTGGAGTTGGTTGACCTTGAGGATGAAAAAATGTTAAGGTCAATGTGTGAAGTACAATTGGGGGTTTAGCAAGGTTGGATATTTAAAAGACCAAAATCCCAAGAAAAATAGTTCAGGAATTCTGGCACGTCACCCACGCGTCGACGCGCCAGTGACGCGCCAGTCTCGAAATTATTTTTCCCACTTTGGGATTTTATCCTATAAATATCCACCCTTGGCTCTTGTATTTCTTACCCCTTGAAAAACATTCTTTCTCTCTAATTTCTTTTCTCTCTACCCTCTAATTCTACACATCTTGTGTTCTTAATCTTATCATCTTTGAAAGAACACATTCTCCACAAGGGAAGAATCACAAGAACCTAATCTACTCTTGTGATTGTGTCGAGGGTCTTCTTCTCTATACCCTTTCTATTAGAATCGAGTCACTAGGTTAGGTTATGGCTTGCTTCAAAGAAACAACATTCTTTAATTCTATTTGTTTGTAAGGGAAGTCTTGTGTCTTTGTGACCAAGCCTAGATCATTGGGGATCTAGTTGGGGTTTGATACTTCCGGGTGGAAGTTTTGGTTGTGGTCTTGGTGACCAAGTGTAAGTCGAATCACGAGATTCTTTAGGGTGGTTTCCGAGGGCGGAATATCGTTGGGAGTAGCTCTTCTTTGTGAGCACCGATCTTTGTGCATATCGGTGTAGTGAAGTTGTAACGGTTTGTAATCCATCGAAAGGATTATACTAGTGGAATAGTATCATGTCGTGGATTCGCGACTGGACGTACGGATGGTATAAAACCCCCATCCCGAACCAGTATATATCGTGGTGTCTCTTCACTCGCTTTATATACTTGTGTTTATATTAGTGGTTGTTCTTACTTAAACCACTTGTTTCTTCTTCTTGGCTTAAAGTTTTTAAACATCTAAAAGGACGAAGAAACCGTATTCACCCCCCTCTACGATTCCACAAAAAACATTGAATCCATCAGGTTCTCCAATTACTAAGTTGAGGAAATTGGTATTGATGACTCATCTAGATATCCCCCTGATGAGTATCTCCCTTAAAATAATTCTTCAACTCAATACCAAGCTGATGCAGATATCTCATACTACATCATTCCTCACAATCTACCTCAACCAACCATCAGTGAGTTTACTAATACTCAACAACTCTCCTATGAGACTACACCCAATGAACCACTAATCAAATTGTTAACATTGAGGTCACTGAAGATCTAAATCTAGAAACACCTCAGGAACCAGTGACTGAACCCACTCCTCCAACAAATCATGCTTCTACAAGTTCTAACTCCTATCCTAAACCTCAGGATAGCTTTACTAAGTAAAAAACAATTGAACTTGTGAACATCATTGGTGAGCCCACTGAAGGGATGCTTACCAGACGCATGTCCGCTAAACTCAAGGCAGCCTCAGCTAAGGTATGTCTCTATGTAGACTTTCTCTTTGGCATAGAGCCTAAGAATGTCAAAGAAGCCTTGACACATGAAAGTTGGGTTCAGGCCATGAGAGATGAATTGGAACAATTTGACAGAAACAATGTCATGACCCTCGTTGAATGCCCTCAGGGTGTTTTGGTCGTAGGAATGAAATGGGTCTTCAAAAACTAGACTGATGAGTGTAGTACAGTCATAAAAAACAAAGCAAGACTTGTTGCTAAAGGATACAATCAACAGGAAGGTATTGATTATGAGGAAACCTTTGCACTGGTTGCTAGAATGGAAGCCATCAGGATCTTCCTTGCCTATGCAACATACATGAACTTTAAAGTTTACCAAATGGATGTAAAAAGTGCCTCCCTGAATGGTAACATTAAAGAAGATGTTTATGTGCAACAACCTCCTTGTTTTGAAAGTAGTGAATTTCCTAACCATGTCTGCAAGCTCAACAAGGCCCTTTATGGACTAAAAGAAGCACCCAGGGCATGGTATGAAACTCTTTCACCCTTCCTGATCCAAAATAAGTTTGTTAGAGGAAGAATTGACAACACCCTGTTCATCTATAGAACAAAAGGTGATGTAATCCTTGTTCAAGTATATGTTGATGACATCATCTTTGGCTCAACAAGTTACAAACTTTGCAAACAGTTTGAAAAACTGATGACTACTAAGTTTGAAATGAGCATGATGGGTGAACTCACTTACTTCCTCGGGCTTCAAATCAAACAAACTGACAAAGGCATATCCATTTGTCAAGAAAAATACATTAGGAACCCACTCAAGAAGTATGAGCTCACTGACTGTTCTTCAGTAAAGACTCATATGGTTCCTCCTAACAACCTTGGCCCTGATCTCACTAGTAAATCAATGAATCAAACCTTATACAGAGGAATGATAGGGTCCCTGATGTACTTACTTGCCTCAAGGCCTGATATCCAATTCTCAGTCTCCTATGTTCTAGATATCAGTATGATCCAAAAGAGTCTCATCTTACTGCTATCAAAAGAATCATCAAATACCTGAAGGGTACACCAAACCTTGGTTTGTATTACCCAAAATGCCCAGGGTTTGATCTCAAAGGGTACACTGACTCTGACTATGCAGGTTGCAATATGGATAGAAAGAGTACCTCAGGATCCTGTCAATTCCTTGGTGGAAAACTTGTGTGTTGGAGTACAAAGAAGCAACAATAAGTGGCCATGTCCTCAGCTGAAGCTAAATATGTGGCTGCTGCAGGGTGTTGTGCAAATGTACTTTGGATGAAAAGCCAACTGAGTTATTATGGCATTCAGTACAAGATGATGCTTATATTTTGTGATAACACAAGTGCCATAGCCATCTCCAACAATCCTGTGCTTCATCAAAGAACCAAACACATTGACATAAGATATCATTTCATCAGAGATCACATCATGAATGGAGAAATTGAATTACATTTCATCCCCACTGAGTATCAGCTGGTTGATATCTTTACAAAACCCTTGGATGAACCCACTTTCACCAGACTGAAAGCAGAATTGGGCATGTTGGACATTGAATCAGGCAACTGATTAAAATTGATCCAACCTGATGTAAAATCTCTGAGGTCCCTGAACAAACCCATTCCTCAGTGATACACCAATTACCTTACTCACTGATCATCAACCCACTGAATGAAAAATCATTCAGGGGGCTCAAGACATCAAATGGCATTGAAACTCAACTAAATGCTCTAACTACTTAGTTAGTAAATGTCCTAGGTTGGTAACTGAATTTCTTATTAAATACAGAAATATATGTTACTTACACAACTGGCATCCATATCTTGAGCCCCCACACCTACCTCACCAATTCCACTTAGCATTATATGTGGTGACATCACTCTGTAAAAGTGTCTTTTGTAGAGCCGCACAACTGTTTATCTAATCATGTTGCGAAAAAATAGGGTTGATGGGAAACGTGTCATTAAATGCGGATATCAAACCAATTTTATAACACCAATCAAACTTATTCTAAACCGTTTGATATCTGCAACACTTGCAACCCTAATTCTCTCCCCTATAAATAACCCCATAAAGAAAAACACACACACGCTTTTTCATTACTAAGAAAAACTCTTGTAACTTTTTCTCTCAAAACTGTGTGTGTTTTATCTCTTGACCAAAACTTTTTTTTTTCAAAAAACCAGACCTATTCTCTTACACTAATGGCTTCTTCCAAAGCTATCACATATGCTCCCAATGTGGAATTTCAGATTGAGAGTGTGGATATGACTAAGAACAACGTAGTGGGGAATTTCTCCTACCCTGAAGGCTTTCCTTCCTATAAGGGTGTGGTAAAATTTCTTCAAAATTGCTTCCTCTCCACAACCTTTACCAAAACCCCCTCTGTCATATATCATGACTTACTGAGGGAATTCTGGTGTACATCTGTGGTTGAAAAACCTGATGTCACCAATGAGGCCACTATCAAGTTCTCAGTGTTGAATGGGAAGAAAACCCTCTCCCTCAACTATAAAACCTTCATTAAGGCTACATGCCTTGATTACACTGAGACCTTCATGACCCTGCCCAAGGCTGATGAAGTAACAGCCTTATTGCTGGAACTTGCGCCTTATGACAAACAACACCCTGACGTGACACCAGGGGCCTTGTTAGCTAATGCCCCAATCGTCAAGACCTGGTTCCCTACCCCATGGAGGATCCTGATGTCATTTGTCATTCAGGTCCTTGGGGGCAATAAATCTTCAACTGAGCAATTGAATGCCTCTCAAGCAATGATGGTATTCAGTCTCATGGAGGGTAGAAAAATTAACTTTGGAGAACTCATCTTTATAGACCTCATCACCAAACTGACCACAGGGAAATCTAGGCAAAAACTTATGTCTTATCCTAGGTTCATTTCCTGTATGCTTCAGGATCTTTTGGGCGTTGGGTATGTTAGACCTGATGTCATGGGCTCTGCACCTGATGTCTTACACAAGGAAAACTACTCAAGAGACCCTACTGAGGTCACAGAAGTCACCCTGACAACTTATATGTTGACTAGTATTCAGGGTGCAGATGAAATTTCACCCATTCCTTCTCCCTCAAAGAGAGAGAAGAAGAAGGGACAAGGGTCCAGGAAGGTGGTCAAACCCGGATCACTCGCCACTGGATCCTCTGTCTTAAAGCCTGGAAAAAGGGGTAACCACAGACCTTAACCGTTGACACCCTCAATATTATAGCCGCTTCACTGACCCTAAAACAACTGCTAACGGAGGATACTGAGAAATCACACTCAATGTCCTCGGGCAAACCCTCTCCTTCAGGCCCTGCTGACATAAACAAGTTAGTAGGGTCAGGAACAACTCAACCTTCACATCCTGCTAAAGCCTCTAACAAATAACAATCAGAGTCTCAAGGAGAAAGGGGTCCTAAACACTCGGTGGGGCAGAACTATTCCACTGAGATGGGGACCCACACCCATTCACATCCTGCCAAAGGCTCGGGTAAATCACAACCCCAGCATCAGGGAGTTAACGTACCTAAACCTTTGACAGGACAGTACAAGCTTGTTGGAAAGGGGGACATCACCATTCACACGCCTGATGAGGACATTCGCAAATCAAAGCTTTTATCTGAGGGCACCACAACTCATCCTAAAGACTCAGAGGGACATATACAACCCGCTGATAGGGAAACAACCATCATGGTTCCTAAGGATGGCACTGAAAAGCACCCATCAGTGTCTGAAGGGGCCTCAGGGGACAAAGACTCAGGGGGCATGCTACCACCCACTGATATGGAACCTAAACCCACTCCCGGAGGTGCACATTACTCGGTAAATGACTCTGAGGACCAGGCAGATAAAACCCAGTCTGCTGGATTTGAGGGGTCAGGACCTGGCCAAAACCAAGGTGAGTCTTCTTATGAAGAAGAGCCGGCTAACCCACTTTTTCAGATTCAGTCCATGGCAGACATTCAGGAAGCTCTGTTCTCTAATGATGAGTTCCACAGTGAAGAGTAAGTGTTTGAAGCTGGAGATGATATGGACACTGAGGAGCAAATCACTTAACCAATTCCTCAGTCTCCTGACCATGAAGCTGTTGATTCACATTCCGAGTCTGAATCTTCTGAGGATGATATAGCTCCTCTCACTGAGCGATTCTTCGTCCAATTCATAAAGAAGGCTACCAATGCCTTATTCTGTGGGGTCACTGATGAAGTCTTCGACATGCATACTGAGCAGGCTGTTCATCACTTCAGTCTTAAGGATTTGGTTGAAGAATTTTATGATGATGTTAGGGAACAAAATCCATCCATTGACTTCTCACTGATGAAGCTGGTCTCTTACCTCAAACAGTTTATTGAATCCATCAACAAGCTGAATACAGGGGTTAAATCTATTCAAGAATCAGTCAAAGATGACCCTGAACTCACCAGGAAGCTCCTTCAGGCATCAGAGACTTATCAGCAAAACTCTATGAACCTCACTGAGCTACTTAACTTGATGATGTCCTCCAACCTTCAGGCTCTCAACACCTCAGTGGAATCTGTCAAGTCCTCTCTCACTGCCTTGGAACAATCTGTGGCAGCTCTGTCTCAGGCTTCAACCTCTATGGCCTGGAATCTTGGTTCTCGGATGACAAAAATTGAAGGTGCTCAGGCGTCTCTTGAAGCCAAAGTTTCCACCATTCAACAGGACACGTCTGACATCAAGTCCATGATGACTGAGATTTATCAACCTTTCAAGGGTACCACTTCCTCAGCATCAGTAAGACCTCCAACTCTTGCCATCACCTTGGCTCCGGCAACAGTTGAGGGGGAGAAAGTCACTAATGCTCCTTCCATTGAAGCACTAGAATCCTTAACAAGTCAACCAAAGGCTACTGATGTTGCTTCAAGAGAAGCTACTGATGTTGCTTTAAGAGGACAACCCTCTCGCACTGAGGGGGAGCATGTCACTCAGACTACTCCCATATCCTCATATCAGCCTCATGAAGCAACCATTTCCTCAACAAACTAGCAGGATAAAGGCAAAAGAATTATCACAACAACTGAGTTTGAAATTAAGTTGGTGCTTGCTTCCTCCCTTGTCAGGCGTGACCCTGATGAACCCATCAAGGTTCCATATGAAATCAATGGAGTTGTATATCACCTCACTGAAGCAGAAATACAGGCTCATATGGAAAGGGAGGAGCAGTTAAGCAAAGTGTAGAGGAAGAAAGGATGAGCAAGCCTTCTCTTATCAAGGTTGTGAATGAGGAAGCTGAGAAAATTGGGTTGGATCCTAAGGAACTGGCTGGTAGGCCAGCTGGTGAAGCCTTCAAGAAAGCTCAGGAAGAGGAATGGAGTGCTCTTCAGAAGGAGAGGGAAGAAAAGCTTAGGAAGGATGCTCAACTCAGGAAAGACAGGATTGAGAGGTATACCTGGGTGATGAAAGAAAGACTGAGACCAAAACCTATCATTGACATTCAGATTCATCGCAACACCAATCCTACTGTTGTCACTGTCTTCAGGGGACCTGACAAAAGAATACTTGATGTTCATAAACCATTCAAGTTTTCTGAATTTGGCATCACTGAACTGGATGAGCTTCGACCTATCATTGCCAGAAGCAAAATGTAGTGGTCCCTGAACTTTTAAAGTTACTGAAGCTGAGATACGAAACGCTAAAGAAAATGCCTGAAGTGCTTGATATCCCCTCTCTCCTTCCAGCTTCATAAACTCAGGCTGCTCCCCCAAAGATCTCCAAAAGAAAAAGGAAGCCAATTGAATTGGAGCCTGAGATCAAGGTCCCTGGGTTAGACTATGATAGGTCACTTCCTGAAGGAATCAACTTCATGAACAACGTGGTCCTTGAGGAACCTGAAAAAGGCCTGTGTTTCACTTATGAATATGGGAACCCTGCCTTCTAAAGATGGTCTGACATTTATAGAGCCGGGATCAAGGTAATGCTTGGATATCTCATGATGGCGTCTCCCATTAAGAGTGCTGAAAATGTGAGGTTCTACCTGGACCTGAAAGCTATGATTGAGGAACATCCTGACAAGCATGTACTGAGATCGAAGAGATCTGCAACATCTATCTTTTTATGTGTTTTGTAATTTTCTTAGGATATGTAATAGCTATTAATGAACATTGAAGTTTTTTTAAGTTATCAGTGTCCTATTCAAATTACATTAACACTCAGTGAGAGAAGAAGACCCCCGCTCACTCACACTGAACCATGAAACACTTAGGGTATTTGTATATCCAAATAGGGGGAGACTGTTGGGTCACTGAATTCCCCAAACTTCCTCTAACTAGGATTTGAACATAAAATAACCTAAGTGTTTACTATCCGCAAACATTATCAAGTCACTGAGTGAATAGTCGCTCAGTGAGTCATCTTTAGGATGCTAAGAACTAGCCTAAGAAGAAAGGTTCTCCATTCAGTGAGGCGGAACCCAGTGAGTGGCATCTAAGCCAAAGAAGAAGGTGATGGGTTCAGTGAGGATGACAATAACAGGACTCCTCAACAACTATTGAAGTACTGAAGACTGAAGAATGGGCGGGACAAAGCGGGAAATGTTTGAAATATGAATGGGTGTCCTTATCAACCTGAAGTCAAACGTTCCCTGAAAGGCATAAAGTCAGGATGGTGTCATCACTGTGCATCAGAAAGGCACATTGTCTTTTACCCAATATAGCCTGTTGTAACAGAGACAAAATACGTAAGTATTTTGTCTCTACTAGCCTAGGTCATCAAGTTGTCTTTATCATTAAAGTTGTAATTTACTTGTGTATAAATAGGTAGCATAAGTGAGGAGTAAAAGTTGACAAGTTTGTGCAATTAATGCTTAGACATTCACAAACAACTTTTACTCCTCCAAAGAACAACACAGTCCCTGAGATAGCTCAGTAGGACCTTTAGTTATCACTCAAACATAGTTTGGGTTTAGAGAGGAGTCATACCATACTTGTCATTTCAATCCCAAGTGTTATTCCACAAACACTTAGGTATAGTTCTTTGATTAACTTCTAATAAGAATTAACCGTTGAAAATATCGTGTCTCTTATCTTTACGTTTTATTTGTTGTTACTCATTTACATCTTTGTTTAAAGTCATGGAACTTGGTTAGTTTAACTCATTAGTTAATATTAACCTAGTAAAAGGGACCAACAGACACGAACCTAGTTGATGAGATCAAAAATCAAGCAACAAAGGAAAACAAACCTTCAACAGGAGAAGAGAAGGAAATGGAGGAAGATATTACTGAAAAAATAGTACGAAAGCCTTCATGATTTCTTGTTTCACCATACATGAACAAGAAAACTGATGTTAGAAAACAGCACATCCTGATGAAATGATGGTGACAGATGAAGTGTTTTCGATGCTGGGAGACCCGATGTAAGTATATTTTTTAGTTTATTAGATAATCATATGACTGAAAATCACATGTGATATTCATATGTTATCACATGTGATATATAACTGAAAAATCATCAACATGAAAATCACATATGATAGACAAAAAAGTGGTAAACTTAGTTGAAAATCACATGTGATATTCATGTGTTATCACATGTGATATATAACTGGGAGACCCGATGTAAGTATATCTTTTAGTTTATTAGATAATCATATGACAGTAAAAAAACGGTAATTGTGCTTATAATATCAAAATATATATTGTACAGGGAATTCGTGTTTGAAACAGACTCAGGAGCTGTTACGATTAGAGATAATATGCAGACCTTAGCTCCAACTCTAAAGATCGAAGCGAATGTCATCGACAGCTTTGCTGTAGTTCTAAACTATGAAGAAAAGCTGAATAACAAAGGAGTGAGAATGTAGCACTATTTCCACACAACAATGATTGTGAGTATCTAAAAGTTTGAAAATTAATTACAAAATCTACATATATTTGTTAACAATATTGTCCGTTTATTTATAAAAACAATCAAAAGATATGTGATCGGCTCCAAACGGTCAACCTAAATTGACCAAAGGATGGTCAACAAGGTCAAACTGCCTAGAGTCAATGCTCCGCGGAATATAGTGGTTTCCCCGGGTCGTTATGTCCCGACGAGGTGTGATTGTTATTAAACGGGTTTGTGATCGGGTGAATCTGGACAGGAAAAGGTTTGTGAGTGATTAAACTAAGGAATATACGAAGAAATAGCTTAAATAAGCTATAAAGATGATTACGTGAAAGTTAGATACCTAAAAACGCTTGAAATCTAAAAACGCGTACGTTTACGTTTTAAATAACGTAAACGTACAAAATAAAACGTGAAAAGTGAAATTTGAAAACCCCTAGGGGGTGAAAATGACTTTTTTACAAACCTAAAGATAAAAGAAAATTTTTAGAAAAAGAAAATAAATTTTAACACTAATTAATTATTTAATATTAATTAATTACTATTTAATACATATTATTAATATTTAAATAACTTAAATATAATACAATATTAATTTAACACTAGAAAAATGAAAATAAAATTTCTAAAATTATAAAATAACTAAAAACAAGTTTTAAAATTACAAATAAGTATTTTTGTCTTTTTGTGATTTTTCTATTAATTAATTACTAATTAAATATTAATTACCTAACTAAACTATTTTAAATTAAAAAAATAGCAAATGAACAGTAAAAATTACAAGAAAATTTCTAAAATTATATTGCATTATATAAAAGCTAGGAAAAATATAAAAACTAGGGTTTACTTAATAAAAACTAATTATGCTATTTAAAACTTAATTATTAATTAATTATTAATAAAACTAATATTAAATCTAATAAATAATAAATGATAAAATAAAAAGCTGATGTATGCAGCTAGGGGGGCCCACAAGGCAAGATTCAGATGTGAATAAGCTAAGTGCACTTGAATAAGCTAGAAAAATCACTAGAGGTCCAGAGAATAAGCTATAAGCTTAAAAATAAGCGCTTCCTAAAACCAATTACCACTCAAAACTGGGACAAAGATTAGGGGCAATTCAAAGTGGGGTCCACAGTGATTCAGGTCAAACTATTGGTCAATATCCCAAGCCTACCAGGAGGGGGGTTGGGAGGAACCAAGTTATGGCTTGTGGGACCACTGAGGTGGGCTGCAAACCACCACCAAGTGGTGGTGTTGGGTATGCAGCCTGCTGCAGCAGGGGCAATGCTTGCCCTGCAGCTGATTTTGATCCTAGGTGGGGCCCAGATAAAAAATCACAAAAATGAAAGGACCAAGGGAACTTAAAGTTGAGCTGTTGGACTATCTATGGAAACAAGTTTCACCCCATGAAAGCAAATACAAAAATCAAAAAAAATCCTTGAACTTTTGTAAAAATCTGAAATGTAAACTTTGACTTTTTTGTGAAAAACTTGATTTTGACTTTGGTGGATTTTGGTTGGATCTAAATGGCTGAAAACATGTTTATAAGTTAAAGCAAAACCAAAATAAGTTAAAAGACCAACTTATATCATGAGATGATGGCTTATGGGACTCAATGACCACCACAGTTAACTGTGGTGGTGGGATTTTTGTGAATTTGACTTTTTAACAAATGGACACCCACTTTTATTCTTCAAACAGCCTAGTATGCACTAAAGAAACATGTAACCAACAAATGACAATAATAATACACACTAAATCACAGAGTGTGCAGTAAAGCCAAACACTCCCTTAAATAACTTGATTTTTGGTTTTTGAGGCAAGGAAAAGATTTGAGTTGTGAAACTTATTTGAACTATTATAATATGACATGAAAGGCTAAAATAAGCACAGAGACATAAGCATAGACTATAAACAACAAAACTTCTAGGGTTAAGCTAATTAAGGCAGTGAACTAAGAAATCTTGAGCAACTATGAATCTGTGAACAAACAAGTGTTATCAAGCTTTAATTTAACTTAACTACAACAAATAAGCATGAAGAAACTGAACAAAGCAATAATTAAACATTAGAACAATAAATAGCCAAAATGTATAAAATTGCTTACAAAATGGTGCTCAACTGAGGAAATGAAACACAACTTGTTTGAGCTTATGAACAAACTGCTCAACCACAAAACCCTTCACAAATGCCCTTCTGAATCACCTTCTAACCCATTTGATGCTCATGAGATTCTTAAGTTGACTTTATTTGAATTTTTGCATTCTTGAGAGTTTATTGAGCTATGGAAAGTTTAAATACTATTGAGCTTATAGAAGCTTATAAATATCTCAACTTAAGCTAAATTCAACAGTTTAAACAATTCTTAACATCATTAAGAAAAAAATGGTGAATTCATTTGAAAATGCAAATTGAGATTTTATAAGGATAACTTGGAATTAGGAGTACATAAAGTTGATATTACACTAAATGAACTGAATACAAGCTTCTTAAACTGAATTTAACAACTGGGAATTGAAAAAAAATTAATTCGACCTAATTTAGATAAACTAAAATCTACACTACACTACCTAATACTTCATTCTTCTCTTTGCTTGACTTTTATAGATCCTGGGGTATCACTTTTTCTTTCCCACTCTCTTTTTAGCCCTTGGATAGCTTAAAATAATCTTGACCGTTTGATTTCTTTTTGGCGGGAAAGAGGGCTTTTACCAATTGGGTGGGTTAGGTAGTTGCAGTTGGGCATTTATGGATTGGGTGAGGTGTAAGGGACAGGAAAGTGGTGGAGGTGGAAGGGAGCCATGTAGGAGGGGGCAAAGCTTCCTGGTTTTAAGGTTTGGGTTATTGGTGGATTAGGGAGGGAAAATGGGAGGTTAGGGGTGAGTTTGACTGGGTCAAACCCAGTATAAATAAAACGGGGTTTAACGGTTTGTGTTGGGCTGGATTTGATCTTGGGCTGGAAAGGGTAAAGGGGTTTGGGTTTGTTTTTAGTGTTGGGTTTGTTTGTTTATTTTTAAGTTAAAAAAACCACAAGGACCTTTCATGTAAAAACTGAAAATATAGGGGGCTGTTTTGTCATTTTACAAACTTGATTTAAGGGTCTATTTCTGCCATATATCAATAACCCAAGGATGAACTTTGCAATTTTTCTCTTTTGGAATTCCCAGGGACTAAAACTGCCAATTTCCAAAGTTAAAGGACCAAACTTGCAATTTCAGCAAACTTTCCACTCAAGGACCATTTTTGACACATTTTGATTTTTGAAGGACAAAAAACGATTTTCCTTTCAAAAATATCCCACCAGGGACCAAATCTGTCATTTTCTGAAACTCCAGGGACCAAAATGCAAATTTCCAAAACTTTTCCAATTTTTCACCAAAGGACAAAATATGACAACTTGTGATTTCAAAAGGACCTTTGGTGATAATTTTTCCTATTTTGAATGACCAGGGACTAGTTTTGTAATTTTATGAAAGTTGGGGGACTGAAACTGCCAATTTTGCAAACTTTGTGCGTTTTTCATTTGTTTTTACTCTTTTTGCATCTAAAACATATAAAACACAATTTTGAAATATTTTCAGTATTTTGATGCATTTCCGAGTGTTTTTGTATGTTTTGCAGTTCAGATTTGACCAAAAATGATGAGTGTTTGAGCACTCATCAATCCCCCACACTAAAATGTTGCTAGTCCCTAGCAATAACTGTTTTGAAAACTTGATGGATTTTAAACTCTTTACCAAAAGCCATCACTTCTGGAGTAGCCAGATGTAAGAACTGTGGTACACCTGATAACAATGTGATTTTGAGCAAACCACCAGCTGTCAACGGATTTGATTAGTCTTTACCAAAAGCCATTTGCTTCTGGACTAGCCAACTCTTGATGGACAAAGTCAACATCTTGGTGAGCTGATTACCAATTATGGATTTTCCACTGCCTTTACCACAAGCCATAATCTTGCGGGCTAGCCAACTCATTCGCTTTATGGGATATGGCGAGTTGATGTACCATACAATTTTGGGCAAATTGCAAGCCATAAACGGATTTGATATATCTTTACCAAGAGCCGTTTGCTCCTGGATTAGCCAATCCCTTTGTCGGTTAGATATGGTGGACTGATTACCACAAAAATTTTGAACTCAAGTGAAAATTTTTTAAAATTTTTGAGATTTTGGCCAAAAACGGGGGTACTAGATAGTAAAATGTGATAAAATTCGCTAGAATACCCCCCACACTTAGGATGAATATTGTCCTCAATATTCAAAGTCCCGGCTATTATGCTGACATTTTGAACGTAAAAGGGAAACATTACAAGCTAAGCGTGGAAAACACCATTTTGTTTTTTCACTTCATAAGTAACCATAGCATGGGTGACTCCCCCACACTTAGGGTGAAAACCCTATAAGCATGCTACTGTTTTTGTTTACCGAGTCGCTAGCTTGACTAGACCCCGAATTCATTTGTCCTTGGGGAAGCATGATGTGGAAGAAGCAATCTCAATCGGACTTTCATTCAAGATGTTTGGACAAACATTTGAAGCACGTGAAAGTTCCACACCGATGAGATAAGTACCCGGCTCAAGATAATGGTTAATGAAAATGCCGGGATCAAAGATGGTATCTTCATTCCCGAAGGAGAGAAGAAGAAAAGAAGTCACCCGGTAGGTGAAGAATGGCAGGAAGATCTTGATGACAATCAAGATAAAGTCATCATCATCAGAAAGAGAATCCATAATTGGTATATCATGAATCTCATCATTTAAGCTCATATGATCTAGACCTATTATGGGTGGGAGGGTTGGGATTTTGATATCAATCAAATTCTCAAGGTTGAGAATATTTCCCTCCGGACAACAAAGATCATCTTTGTCTAGATCAAAGTGGAAGTTATCATACTCCGGTGGAGATATGATATGAGTGAGTTCACCGGAGAACTCCTCAAAGGTGAATAAATCATAATCGGGGAGAGAAATTTGAGAATGAGAAGTGGTAATGCCACTAATTTTCTCTCCCATATGATCAAAGGTAAAGGCTTCAAATTCCGAAATAGGATCATCGGAGAAAATGTCACTATCCTTAATGGGGATACGAGATGAAATAGGTTTCTCTTTGAAAGCCTCGATTTTAGAAATGAGGAGATCGACATTCAATAATGTTGCACGAAGTGCTTCATCCTTGATTTCCGTGTCAATCTCATCATTCTCTTCTTCTAAGCTAACTAGCTTAGAAGGTAATTCTTCCATATAAATGATGTCTCCACAAGATAACGAATTGTCATCAGTAGAATCGGAGAACATCTCATCATGATTAGATGGGAAGAATAGAGGGGGAGGGATATCACACATATGATCAAAAGTTCCCTGTGACTCTCTCAGGATTGGGACAAGGATCTCAACACTAGACTTTATTAATTTGTCCTATTCCTTATTAGGAACACTGCTAAGATGCTCATCCCCCATGATCAGAGAGTGAGTGTGAACTTCTGGTGTGATAACAGTAGAATCAGGGAGTTGAGAAGGACTAGCATTCATGGATTGTACAAGTTCCATTTGATCTTCTGCTAGTGATTCAGTTATATTCTTTTCTCCCTGTATATCCATGGAAGGAATCACAACTGATGAATCTGATGAATCTTTTTGAATAATAACAATGTTATCTTCATCATAATCACTGTTATCATCGTCATCGTATAGAGCAGCATAGCGAAGATTAGCACGTATTTTAGCCGCTCTTTGCTCAGCAAGTAACTCTTCCATGCTCATTTCGTTTCTAGCATCTCGTTCTTCGGCAAGTAATTCTGCCATGGATTTCTCACGAGAATCTTGAAATGATGTAGTAGACAACTCCTCCTTAAATTATTTAAGTTTCTCAAGAACCTCTAGACAAAGGTCTTGCGGATATTGAGGAGTTGCTTGGATCATTTGGTATTGTGGAGGTTGGTCTGAATACGAATAGTCGTAATTGTTACAAGGAAATAGATTCCCTGTTTGACAATCAGAGCTAGTGTGTGGACCTCCACAATACTCACAACAGTAAAACTGATGTGGTTGTGAGTCGTACGTGATTGAGTCATAATTGTTATCAAGAAACTGCTCATAGACAAGCGTGTTGCCTGATAGACAATCAGAACTGTAGTGTGAACCACCACAGTACTCACAACAGTAAAACTGTTGAGTCTGGCTTGGTGTATCTTGATACGAAGCATCATTGAAATTTGGGTAATATGATTCTTGCTCGTATGAATGTGATGGGTAATTGGAAAAATTTGAAGAGTCGTTGAATGAGTTCTGATTAGGATCATAAGCAAATGAATTACTCAACCCACAAAACAAACAACTCCCATTTTGAATATCATTACCACATTGTACACATGTACACCAACGACATGGCAAACCAAAAAGTGGCTCACCACAACCGACACAAGGAACAAAATCTGGAGGTGGGACAAGTGGTGTGCTCTTAGAGCTAGTAATTTCTACCACTTCCGTTATGGTCTCGGGTTTTTGTTTTTGATAAATGTGAAGATCAGGCAAGTCGTTCTTTTCAGTCACTGCCCTAAGCTTTGCACGTTTGCTTGACAAAATTTTAACCGTAAACCGTGAAAGGTTAGGATCAATTCTTGACGGTTTAGGAGCAATTGTGAGCTTAGATTTTTGGACAACCGTAGGTTGGACGTAATTAGCACTTCCATCGTCAGAGGAAAGTACCGGGTCCTTTGTCACCTTGGTTTCTCGTTCCATTTCCCTCACCGGAGAGGGAATAGGGATCGATGGTCCATCATGATCAACACGACATCTCGATATTTTTGACAAGGCCATAAGTTTTTCAACCCGGATCTTAAAGGCCCTTGATTCAAAGAAATCGTCATCGAGAGATGTCATTTAGAATTATACATGAGAGGGGTATAAGAAGGTAGAATTAAACGGATAGAGGGTAAGGAAAAAAATATTTTTGGGTTTTTAGGAAAAGATATGAACAAGGATGGATAATATACAAAGGAATGAATTTTAAAATCACTAATCAGCAAACCGTTTTTTAGATAAACGCGCACAACCTCCCCGGCAGCGGCACCAAAATTTGATCGGCTCCAAACGGTCAACCTAAATTGACCAAAGGATGGTCAACAAGGTCAAACAGCCTAGAGTCAATGCTCCGCGGAATATAGTGGTTTCCCCGGGTCGTTATGTCCCGACGAGGTGTGATGGTTATTAAACGGGTTTGTGATCGGGTGAATCTGGACAGGAAAAGGTTTGTGAGTGATTAAACTAAGGAATATATGAAGAAATAGCTTAAATAAGCTATAAAGATGATTACGTGAAAGTTAGATACCTAAAAATGCTTGAAATCTAAAAACGCGTACGTTCACGTTTTAAATAACGTAAACGTACAAAATAAAACGTGAAAAGTGAAATATGAAAATCCCCAGGGGGTGAAAATGACTTTTTTACAAACCTAAGGATAAAAGAAAATTTTTAGAAAAAGAAAATAAATTTTAACACTAATTAATTATTTAATATTAATTAATTACTATTTAATACTTATTATTAATATTTAAATAACTTAAATATAATACAATATTAATTTAACACTAGAAAAATGAAAATAAAATTTCTGAAATTATAAAATAACTAAAAACAAGTTTTAAAATTAAAAATAAGTATTTTTGTCTTTTTGTGATTTTTCTATTAATTAATTACTAATTAAATATTAATTACCTAATTAAGCTATTTTAAATTATAAAAAATAGCAAATAAACAGTAAAAATTACAAGAAAATTTCTAAAATTATATTACATTATATAAAAGCTAGGGAAAATATAAAAACTAGGGTTTACTTAATAAAAACTAATTATGCTATTTAAAACTTAATTATTAATTAATTACTAATAAAACTAATATTAAATCTTATAAATACTAAATGATAAAATAAAAATCTGAGAAATTTACTAAAATTACTTTAACTTAAAAGGAAATTAATAAAAATATAAAAACACCAAGCACTTAATAAAAATCTAAAAATGAAAATTAAAATTTAAATAAAATTAAATAGAAACTATCACTTAAAATTAAATATGTTTTTCTGGAATTTTTCTTTTACCAACCTATTTTATAACTAAAAATGAAAAACTTTTATAAAAACAAAAATTGTGGAACTCAAAAATAAGCAAAACAAGAGCTTATTGGAGTGACAGTTGACTTTGGTCAACTGTCAAGTGCAAAAGCTGATGTATGCAGCTAGGGGGCCCCACAAGGCAAGATTCAGATGTGAATAAGCTAAGTGCACTTGAATAAGCTAGAAAAATCACTAGAGGTCCATAGAATAAGCTATAAGCTTCAAAATAAGCACTTCCTAAAACCAATTACCACTCAGAACTGGGACAAAGATTAGGGGCAATTCAAAGTAGGGTCCACAGTGATTCAGGTCAAACTATTGGTCAATATCCCAAGCCTACCAGGAGGGGGTTGGGAGGAACCAAGTTATGGCCTGTGGGACCACTGAGGTGGGCTGCAAAACACCACCAAGTGGTGGTGTTGGGTGTGCAGCCTGCTGCAGCAGGGGCAATGCTTACCCTGCAGCTGATTTTGATCCTAGGTGGGGCCCAGATAAAAAATCACAAAAATGAAAGGACTAAGGGAACTTAAAGTAGAGCTGTTGGACTATCTATGGAAACAAGTTTCACCCCCTGAAAGCAAATACAAAAATCAATAAAATTCCTTGAACTTTTGTAAAAATCTGAAATGTAAACTTTGACTTTTTTGTGAAAAACTTGATTTTGACTTTGGTGAATTTTGGTTGGATCTAAATGGCTGAAAACATGTTTATAAGTTAAAGCAAAACCAAAATAAGTTAAAAGACCAACTTATATCATGAGATGATGGCTTATGGGACTCAATGACCACCACAGTTAACTGTGGTGGTGGGATTTTTGTGAATTTGACTTTTTAACAAATGGACACCCACTTTTATTCTTCAAACAGCCTATTATGCACTAAAGAAACATGTAACCAACAAATGACAACAATAATACACACTAAATCACAGAGTGTGTAGTAAAGCCAAACACTCCCTTAAATAACTTGATTTTTGGTTTTTGAGGCAAGGAAAAGATTTGAGTTATGAAACTTATTTGCACTGTTATAATATGACATGAAAGGGTAAAATAAGCACAGAGACATAAGCATAGACTATAAACAACAAAACTTCTAGGGTTAAGCTAATTAAGGCAGTGAACTAAGAAATCTTGAGCAACTATGAATCTGTGAACAAACAAGTGATATCAAGATTTAATTTAACTTAACTAAAACAAATAAGCATGAAGGAACTGAACAAAGCAATAATTAAACATTAGAACAATAAATTGCCAAAATGTATAAAATTGCTTACAAAATGGTGCTCAACTGAGGAAATGAAACACAGCTTGTTTGAACTTATGAACAAACTGCTCAACCACAAAACCATCACAAATACCCTTCTGAATCACCTTCTAACCCATTTGATGCTCATGAGATTCTTAAGTTGACTTTATTTGGCTTTTTGCATTCTTGAGAGTTTATTGAGCTATGGAAAGTTTATATACTACTGAGCTTATAGAAGCTTATAAATATCCCAACTTAAGCTAAATTCAACAGTTTAAACAATTCTTAACATCATTAAGAAAAAAATGGTGAATTCATTTGAAAATGCAAATTGAGATTTTATAAGGATAACTTGGAATTAAGAGTACGTAAAGTTGATATTACAGTAAATGAACTGAATACAAGCTTCTTAAACTGAATTTAACAACTGGGAATTGAAAAAAAATTAATTCGACCTAATTTAGATAAACTAAAATCTACACTACACTACCTAATACTTCATTCTTTTCTTTGCTTGACTTTTATAGATCCTGGGGTATCACTTTCTCTTTCCCACTCTCTTTTTAGCCCTTAGATAGCTTGAAACAATCTTGACCATTTGATTTCTTTTTGGCGGGAAAGAGGGCTTTTACCAATTGCGTGGGTTAGGTAGTTGCAGTTGGGCATTTATGGATTGGGTGAGGTGTAAGGGACAGGAAAGTGGTGGAGGTGGAAGGGAGCCATGTGGGAGGGGGCAAAGCTTCCTGGTTTTAAGGTTTGGGTTAATGGTGGATTAGGGAGGGAAAATGGGAGGTTAGGGGTGAGTTTGACTGGGTCAAACCCAGTATAAATAAAACGGGGTTTAATGGTTTGTGTTGGGCTGGATTTGGTCTTGGGCTGGAAAGGGTAAAGGGGTTTGGGTTTGTTTTTAGTGTTGGGTTTGTTTGTTTATTTTTAAGTTAAAAAAAACCACAAGGACCTTTCATTTAAAAACTGAAAATATAGGGTGCTGTTTTTCCATTTTACAAACTTGATTCAAGGGTCTATTTCTGCCATATATCAATAACCCAAGGATGAACTTTGCAATTTTTCTCTTTTGCACTTTCGAGGGACTAAAACTGCCAATTTCCAAAGTTAAAGGACCAAACTTGCAATTTCACCAAACTTTCCACTCAAGGACCATTTTTGACACATTTTGATTTTCCAAGGACAAAAAATGATTTTCCTTTCAAAAATATCCCACCAGGGACCAAATCTGTCATTTTCTGAAACTCCAGGGACCAAAATGCAAATTTCCAAAACTTTTCCAATTTTTCACCAAAGGACAAAATATGACAACTTGTGATTTCAAAAGGACCTTTGGTGATAATTTTTCATATTTTGAATGACCAGGGACTAGTTTTGTAATTTTATGAAAGTTGGGGGACTGAAACTGCCAATTTTGCAAACTTTGTGCATTTTTCATTTGTTTTTACTCTTTTTGCATCTAAAACATATAAAACACAATTTTGAAATATTTTTCGTATTTTGATGCATTTCCGAGTGTTTTTGTATGTTTTGCAGTTCAGATTTGACCAAAAATGATGAGTGTTTGAGCACTTATCAATATGATTGAAGGGAAGATGAAAATCGAAAAGAAGCAAATTCAAGCATTCCATGAAAGCATGGAAAGTGTATTTAAGAAGAATGGAACTAATATGACAATGCAACACATTGAATGGGTAATACATTATTTCAAATATTATCGATAAATTGATTTGTTATCTTTCCTAAAGAACTAAAACTCAATTTCATTTTTTACACAGACATTCTTTCAGATCATTGCTCATCACCACTACTACCTGGTAGTATTCAATCTCCTTAAAGGAACATCAGTCATCATCGACAACTCAAACTCTGGCCAAACTTATGATTCAAAGTACAAGCATGTCTGTGATCTTCTTGTAAGTAATGAAATTTTAGTAACTACAATAATGTATGTAATTGTTGTAGAATACACTAGGCCTGCAGCTTTGCCGAACAATCATTTACTGAAATATCACATGTGATAAACTCACTTACATAAAGGCTATGCCTTAAACAAACACTTACTCGTTAGTTACAAGGTAATGCAGTTCTGTTTCATTTTAGAAGAAGTAATAACATCAATTTGAAAATTGTCTATACAGAAAAAGTTGTTTTCAGAACACTTGGAGAGATACAAGCATCCAAAAGCGTCAGATGTAAAGGAGAAAAAGACTACCATCATGAAGCTAAAGTGGGGAACCAAGAAAAACGAAGTTGATTGTGGCATTTTCTTGATGATGCATATGGAAAACTACAATGGAGAAGCAACCTCAAAATGGAACTTGGGTTTCCCAACTGAAGAAGAAGGTCTAACAATGGAGTTGATCAAGATAAGAGTCAAATTTGCAACGAAGATGTTGATGCAAGACGTAAACAAGAATAGGGAAACGATGAGTGAACACGCACACATGTTTTCAATAGAATGCACAGACAAGGAACAAAAACAACAGATGATCAAAGAAAACATCAAGAAGAAGAAAGTTGAAAAAGAAGCGATTCATGTTGCAAGTGCAGTTTAGAAACTGATGCAGTTTAAAAACAATGTTGGTTCTATTTTATTATGTTTAGACTATTTGCTACATTGTCTTATGTAAGGTCGGTTATGTCGTATGTTGGTACTCTTTAACTATCATCACTTCTGTTATGTTTATGTTGTTTACAACAACAAAATGAAAAAGCCAAAACATTTACGGATATTATTTTGGGTATAAAATGTCATGTTATATAATTTCTCTTGCAACCATTATTAATCGACTATGCGATCTATAACAAATTGCATAAAAATGAAAATGGAAGGCAAATGATAAACAATCACATGTGATAGACAAAAAAGCGGTAAACTTAGTTGAAAATCACATGTGATAGACAAAAAGTGGTAAACTTAGTTGAAAATCACATGTGATATTCATGTGTTATCACATGTGATATATATCTGAAAAATCATCAACATGAAAATCACATGTGATAGACAAAAAAGTGGTAAACATAGTTGAAATCACACGCGATATTCATGTGTTATCACATGTGATATATAACTGAAAAAACATCAACATGAAAATCACATGTGATATATAACTGAAAAATCTGTAATAATCTAATTCATGTAAAATACCAGTAGTACTCAAACAATCAAACTTCTTCAACACAATCTAGGAAATTTAAAATTAATAAAGATACTAAAAAAATATGTGGACGATTTATGTTGTAATTTCCGATTGATCCAAGTTGTCCTCTTCTCTTATAATATCTGGTTGCTCCAACTCCTCTTCTCTTGTGCTGAATCGAATCGTCGTCTTCTCTATACTTTTTTTAGGCACGTCCTCTTGTTGTGACCATTTGTGGCTCAACATAGTGAACATGCATTCTTATTCTTCGAATTCTTATCAAGAGCTTGCTCTTTTCCTCCTTTTATGCGCATCTTTTTACGGCCTTTGGGGTTACAAAGAGATGGATTGTTAATGGTTTTTACAGCCGGCTTTGGGACTCCAACAAGTTCCTCCAAATTACCAGCCTTGTTCTTTGACGGTGGATTTGGGCAATCAACCTCGACATCAATCTTTAGCAACCTCAACTTCTCAACAAAAGCAGACAACCTTGTCTCGTCTTTACTCAACATATGGACACAGTGATCAACAATGGAACTTGCCTCGTTTGCATAATTCTCAACAATCTTGTTCTTCTCACCATATCTGTTCCTTTTGTTACTCAAAGAAGCAGGTATAAGGTTCTTTGTCCAACGCCTCAATATGTATTGATTTGGAATCACTTCAATGTTGGCATTCTTAAAGACACATAAAACATGTCGGCATAATATTCCAACTCGAACAAAAAGCTGACAGGAACATACAACTGATCCATCTTCTTGGTTACGCAACACCTTCATGGATAAAAAGTAATAAGATACTTAAAAATCACACATAATAATACAAAGAAAAAACTGAAAGAATGCTTTTAAGAAACTAACATACCTTATACAGCCCATCTACTCTATAAAACAGGTTAATTAGTTATTCTTCTTCATCTTTATCTGTATCCTTACTTTTATCCTTAAGTTTCTTCTTAACTTTCTCTTTCAACTTAGCTTTCTTCTTCTCCATTAAATGATCAAAAAATTTCGTCTCTTTAGTAATAGACACCTCAGATCCTTCAACCTAACTTTTGGTATCTATTTTGCAAAACCATGTCCCTACAAATATCTCAACCTGAACCAACTCGAATAGAGGACGAGTATAAACCTTCGATGCATGACGTTCAATCTTAAGATAGATTCTAAACTTCGGAACAGAATCAATAGTCTTATGATCTAACCTCTCTTGTATATGCCTCTGTTTTTCCATTGCCGTCTCAAAACAATTCATAAAATTCATAAGATTAGAAACTAAATTTGTAAAATGAGAGAAAAAGGAGTTCTCACTCTCAGACCTAGATGTCGTCCTCATCAAACCACATAAAGGGGAATTAACAAAATAAGCAGGAATCCAACATGAACGTATACGAAACATCTTTGTTAACCACTTATGATTCTGCAAACAAACGCATCCAATAACTTTGCCCATCTATCCTCAAACTCCTCCGGACCGATATACACATTCCATACAATTTGATTGAACTTCATTTTAAAGTCAGTGTGATCATAGATTTTTGAACATATCTAGAAACAATATATCACATATGATTTGCAAAAAGATATTCATTATCATATGTGATAAATCAATAAGAAATACAAAGAGAATAAAGTATCACATATGATAGAACAAAGGAAAATACAAGAAGGCATAAAAATACCTTTCCAGGAAGCTTTTGTGTAATATGCCACATGCATAGTCTGTGTTTCGAACCCACAAATTCAGCTTCAATAGCATTTCTCATAGCCACATCCTGATCAGTAATAACAATATTTGGAGCCTTACCAAACGCCTTTATGAATGCTTTCAGCAACCATATCTACGAAATTGTTGTTTCGTTTTTCAGCAACCCTGTAGCGACTATAACACACCTCCGACGATTATCTATGGCTGTAAAGGGAACAAACACCATTTTGTACATAAAAAAAGTACAAAAATAGTAAAAGTAACAGGTTAAACAATAAAACACAAATCATATCATCAAAATCTCATATTTAACATAGAAATACTTACTTGTTTGTTTTGAAAGTAGCATCAAACGATACAACATCACAAAACTCTCTGTAATTGTACTTAGAAACTTCATCAGCCCAAAAAATTGTAGAAAGCTCAGCATTTTCAACCAAATAATCAAATGAAAAATCCGGCACATGCTTCTTCCTATTCTCCATCTTAGATATAAGCATATGTGCATCATTATCGCCTATATAGCAGTTCACACCCCTAAAAAAGTTCTTAAAATCAATAGTCGTACCATGAACAAGCAAATAAGAACCCTTCAAACCAGTTAAGGTGTGATGAGCTCTCGTTGCGCCTACATTTACACTAGCAGATTTAACAATAAACAATTGCTCAGCTTAGGTTAGATGTCTCTCAGTCTTTGACAAATGCTTATACTCTTCACGTTCAAGCTTGTGATTATGAATACTATTAAAAACATTCAACTTGTACTTAGTAGTACTAGGAATCAAATAAAAAATAACATGTGCTTTGCAACCCATGATATCTGCTTGTCACTATTCACTAAGTCTAACGTGTCCACATGTATTCCCTTAGGACAACCTTCCTATTACACACTAAATACTTTTGCTTCACAATACCATTCCTCAATCTTTTCCGGCATGATTTCCTAACCACAAACCCTGCTTTAGCAGCATATTTCATATAGGCAGTAATGCACTCATCAATCAACTTATAAACTTTGCACTTAGCAAGTAAAACGTCCACAGGAACTTTAGGAATATAATAAACAGTTCCAACAGGAGTATCAAAATTAGAGTGAGAAGCAAACTACTCAAGAGTTTTCAAAGCATTCAAATCTGAAAAAATAAACACAAATATAAAAACAGTGATTAACTTAAAATGAAATCACATGTGATACTAAGATAGCTTATTCAAAGCTTAAAACTACTTATTTAGAGCTTAAAAACTGCTTGATTCGATCAAAACCTAGCTAAATAGCTTATTCAAAGCTTATAACAACTTAATAACATAGCTTATTCACACTTACACATGAATTAAATTAAGATGATAAAAATGCTTACTCTTAATAGCTTCGGATTCATCACCGTGTTCATAAGCAACAATCTCCTCAACATACTTAGCTGAAACAACATCACTAATAACAATCTCTTCAGAAGTAGTAGAAGAATTATTAACAGTGGTCTCTTCAGAAGTAGTAGAAGAATCATTAACAGAACTTTGAAGCGAATCTATAAAACATGAAAATCAGATGAAAAAATTGAATCAGTTAGCTTATAATTCAGCTTATTGAATCAGATAGCTTATAATTCAGCTCAGAATTAGGGTTAGATGATGTACGGGATGAATAAGGAGATCGATTGATGAACTAAGGAGCAAAAATTAGAGTTTGTTGATGAACGGGATGAAGGAGGAGGATAGATGAGAGAGAAGATAAACACACACTTTGTGTGTGTGAAAAAAATGACGCATTAATTGAGATGAGAGGAAAATGTAATATTTATATAGTCACCTGTAGCCTCTCGTAATTTTCCCAACGGTTAGTAAATACCTACAAGTTGTTACGTTATTTAAATACCCACTTTTACGTATGACAAATTTTTTTTTTAGACTTGATATATAATTCACAACAGTAAATTGTGAATTATCTTTTGCTTAGAAACGTTGCTTGCACACAAACCTAGATAGTCTAAATTATCGCGAATATATATATATTAAAAACATTTATATTTTATAATATACGTTTCGTTATCTATAACGTACAATATTTATATATTCCGGAACCTACGAAAATTCCCGAGATTACTCACTATCATTACTTGAACTTATGCCGACTCCCTAAAATTTCTATGTGGACCCCACATCTTAAATGGGCCCCACTTCCTAGTATTTATACCAACCGGACCCCTTTCATTTTTTTTTCTTCTTCTTCTGCTGGACCGAAACCAAAGCCAAAGCCCAAGAGAGCTTATAAGCCCAAACGAACCTCTTTATTATTTTCTTTTCTTCTTTTCTTTCTTCTTTGGCAGTCTCGACACACCCACAAAACATTCTCATTTCATTCGAATTCGACACACAACCTTATCAAATCTTTACATGTCTCAATTAACGACCTAGCAAGGATCTAGGAATGATAAAGTTTATTAAATAACTCACTCGTTTAATACACTAATTTCGGCCAAAGTGAAACGATGAAACCAATGTACCAAATTTCCATAACATGACATATAAGTTCTTAGCCACCGCCCAAACTCACCTATGACCTCAAATCTGACAAAGATACACTGTTGAAGATCACGAATGTATAGGAACACTCTTACACATTCTCTTCGTTTGTTAGTTTACGATTGGTGAAAGTTGTGGTGCCACCCCATGCAAACGAGCCAACACACATTCTTGTGAACTTTGTACCTATCTACACTTCATAATCTCACTATATAAAAGTTCCCATGCACCTAAATTGATCACACACACAAAAACTTACCAAATATACAAGTTACAAGTCGAGTAGCACTTGAAGATGGGACAGAAGGTTTGGAACGATTACGAAGCCTAGAAGTGATCCAAGGAGGCCAATCTTTACTCATCTCATATCTCTAGTGTACCAAGAAGTGAACCACAATCCTCATTGCTCCATTCTTGATCCCTACGAACCATTTTACCCACCTATTTTGAGGTGAGGTGAGACTCTCCACTTTTATTTATATGTATACGCATATGAAATTTATTTTGAAAGCAAATTACTTTACTCTCGTCATTCTTAAATATTAAACGTAACATATATATAAAAATCGTCATTTTCATTTTTGACCATGCTAGCAATCACGTATAGTAAAGATTCGAAGCTAATAATATCGTTTACATATTTATTTAGACACGTTTAGAAGGTCACTTGACCCTTTGATTCACAAACCCAACACTTAGAATATTTTCTAAGTCATTGGACTGCTTTCAGTCATGAATTGATACGTTTACTTTGACCTTTGTTCTTCGAATCTAGATTAATAACATGTTGTTTTTATTGCTCGACCCCATTGTCACCTTGGTAAACAATTAGAGAACACTTTTCATTCGACCTAACAAGCTCATTTGAACCAATTACGCGACCCTTTTTGAACCTGCCTAAAGCAGTTTTCGTATGAAACTAAATAAGCCAAGTGGGCTTATTAGCCCGATAAGCTGTCCACTTAGCTTATTCGATAAGCTGGTGCTTTAAGCTATTTCATAACATTTTTGTACTATAAAAATGAGTCCAAGGTCAGGCCCAAAGGTCTCGTAAGCCCAATGGATCTCAAATTATTAACGGGCCCTTAATATTGTTTCGTTAAAGCCCATTTAGAAAAATAAGTTGCTTTTAAGCTAATAAGCAGTTAAAATAAGTTATTTTGAATACCCTGAGCTTATTTATCATGTCAAAAAGCTAAGTTATTAATTTGGTAATTTTTGGACTAACTATGCAAATTTTCGTAACCGAGGGACTAAAAGTGTCAAAACTGCAAACTTGGGGTATAAACTGTCAAAACAGATTTTTATAAGTTAGAAACTGTTAATAATGAAATTTGGAAGTGAGAAATGTAAATAATAATACTTTTAGACCTAAAATGTAAATTATATATATTTTGGACTAACGGTGTAAAATATATATCGTTAGGATAAAAAGTGTAAAATTGAGAAACATGGAGGATTAAATGGTAATATTGATTTTAATAAAAACAATATATATATCTTTACTTATATATATATATATTTGAATATATGTTAAAACGCTAGATAATAAAACATAACTTATTATATATATATATATATATATATATATATATATATATATATATATATATATATATATATATATATATATATATATAATACGAATAAAACTTATATAACGATAATAAAATTCGAACGATATAACAATACGTTATTTATTTCTTGTAAAACGATACGTTTATTTCCATTATAAAAACTAACTTTATATCAATCATCGATCATTTTACTTACAAGTTATATGTATATATAACTTTATTTTTAAACAAACACGAGATTCGCTCGTAACTAAATAACAAGTATTCGCGATAAAAACCAGATTTAGACTATTAACTGAAACTTGCATTATCTTTTAGGTTGTGTTGTGTGAAGCCGTTTCCTTGCTTTGTTGAGACTACGATACCACTGTACTACTAAGGTGATTTCATAGCCCACTCTTTAACTATTTTCCCGTGGGGAGATACATGCTTAAAACTCGATCACAAGTCTTTTATACCGGGTATTGAAATACCGTCAGGCCAATGTTATTTGCTTAAGTTACTATTGTCAGAAGTCCCTCGATCATGAACCTTAATCACCTGAAGGGTGAACGTAAATAATTGTGGATAGTACTATTAGTGATTGACAATCCTCGTTTGGTTGTTGGAGAAAACACCAGGCGCACTTTATTGTTCTTATAAATAGGTTATTGACAAATACCTATCTTTGGGGGCCTGTTACTTACCATCATAATACATACCTATGATTGGCTGTTAATCGTTGAGTATCATGAGCTTAAGGCAATAACAGGAACATTTATTTTAACATATTGATTGTATGTGATTACAATACATTCTTAACTTGTGATTCAAACTCTTAAATTCAAACCTATGAATATCACTCAACTTTATGTTGACTTTAGCATGTTTATCTCAGGTAACTAAACAAGATGGATCTGGATGGCACGGAGTGGGCAAAAGCATGACAAGGACTATAATAAACTACTTATTTTCCTTCAGAATAAAACACGTTCTTAACTTAATAATGTTTTGTATTCCTGATATTTGGTATTTTGAAATAAAATAAATCTTTAATACTTCACTTTGTGATATCTACTATGATTGTGACAAAGATCCTCGAAGTAATACCCCGAAAGTCTTCCGCTGACATGTTAAGTCTTCCGCTGTTAATAACGACTTTTGGGGGTGTTACAGATTGGTATTCAGAGCCACGGTTATAGAGAACCAGATGTTTTTAAACATTGGACTATAACTACACTTTAACTGGACCATTTTTACAAAATACCACTTCATGCCCTCCGTGCCTACATTCCAACATCTGGTAGAAAAGTTACTTCTCATTATTTCTTACTTATATAACTTGATATATGCTTACATGCTATGATTTCGCTAATAACTATGTTTACTAATCGGGATTATTACAGTACCATGTCTTCCAAACCCAACTTCATTGTTTTGTTATCGGATTCGGAAACTGAGAGCTCTACACCTATTGTACCAACTCTTGCTCCAATGACTGTGTCACCTACAACAGATAAGAATAAGGAAAGTCAGCAATCCTCTACTTCACCTCAAGCATCATCTGGTCCAATCAGACGCAGTAAGCAAACTTCTCCATTCCAGCCTTATGAACCAGCCACAGCTGGAAAAGCTCTTTCATATGCTGAAGAAAAAGACATCTGGAATGATACTAAATGGAAAAAGGAAATTGCTCCAACTGCAGAACCAGTGATACTACCTAGTATATTTTATCAGCAGACTACTACTGTACCAGTGACAATCAACAGTTCACCACCTGTGAAAACTTCCAGTGCTCCTCTGACTTATCAACCAAGGAATTACCAGATTCGTCCTACCTCCTCAGATCCTTACTATTATGCAAGAACCAACCATAAGGCTCGTAAGCGGGTCAATGCTCGCAAATGGTCATTTCTACTACCAATCCTTAAGTATTGGAGATCTCAAGAAGGTACTCCCACCAACAGAGAACTTGGTGAAAGATCATCATTTGCTGCATCCAAGGTCCTTCCAGTCACTGGAGAACCCATTCACAATACCATACCACTCTTGGCAGCTAGGTTAGTAAGACATGAAGACAGGTTAGACGCCATAGCCACCTTGGTGAACAACATCCCTAATGAACTAATAGAAGTCATGTCAGCTGAGATAGAACAACTTGTGATGGGACACCTAGAGATGGGAACCATGATCGAACAACTAAGTACCCAATTCGGTGAAGCTATGGAATTCATCGGATTACTTTGCTCCGCTAACACCATAAACAAGGACATCATGTGTGACATCGATCAAGCCCTCGACACCACAAGAGCCCAAGTCATGTCTCTGCGACGTGCACAACAAGAAACACAAGCTAGGGAGAGAGACCGAGACCAAATCATAGAAACCATGGCCGCCAAAATTCAGGAACTAGAACGTCGTCTTGATGATAACCAAGGAAAACCCTAGAATGCCATAGATTGTCGACGTAGCCTCACCCACATCACAGTAATAACTTGTATTTGAATGTCCTAGAGATATGTCAACAAGAATGAATAAGTGATGTAAACTCAAAACGACAATCTAATCAATGATGTTATGTTTGCTTTATTTTCATAAGTGTTATGATATCGTATATTGCATCGTGATATATGTGACACTATTATAACTTTGAACCTATTGATGTTACTAAATAGTCTAACACAAGATGGTTATTATGAAAATTCTGAAAATATATTCTCATTTTTAGGAATATGGCACCTAAGAGAACCGTGACCACTACCTCAGCAGCAACCATGACCCCGGAAGAGATCCAACAAGCAATCACCAATGGAATCAATGCAGCCTTAGCCGAACAAGCAAATGCTAACGCACAACCGGCAAGAAATGTTGCTCCCGCACCTCGCCAATGTACCTATAAAGATTTTATGGCTTGTCAGCCGACTTACTTCATGGGTACTGAAGGGATAACTAAACTTGCCCATTGGTTCGAGAGATGCGAAACGGTATTCCAAAGGAGTGGATGCTCAGAAAACAACAGGGTCACATTTGCCACAGGAACCTTAATGGATGACGCTTTGTCATGGTGGACCGCTACAACTCAAACTTTAGGTACAGAAGCAGCGTACCAACTCTCCTGGACGGAATTCAAAGCCAAGATCCTAAAGAAGTACTGTCCTCGATCCGAAATAAGAAAACTGGAAGACGAATTCCATGTCCTTGCAGTCAAAGGAATCGATCTTAGGGCTTACAACAGGAGATTCCACGAGCTGATGGCATTATGTCCTTCTATTGTACCAGATTTAGAGAAAACTCTGGAGAAGTATATTGAAGGTCTTCCCCGGAATATTGAAGGAAACGTCACAGCATCCAACCCACCATCACTAGAAGTCGCAATGGAGTTAGCACAAAAACTCCTAGACCGCGAAATCAAGTGCAACGAACTCAAAAGAAAGCTCGATGACAGGAGAACCACCCACCACCAAAACCACAATCACTACTACAACGGCCATCGCAACAACAACCATCACCACAACAACAACAACAACTACAACAGGATCAACCAACAACAACACCAGAACAAGAACCCACATCGCCAACAACAGAATCAACGACAAGAACCTCCTAAGATATTTACGGCAACCAATGGTAATGGATACCAAGGTATTAAGCCACAGTGCAACCGATGCAAGCTTCATCACAATGGTGCTTGTACAGTAAAATGCCATAAATGCCAAAGGATAGGTCATGCCACAAAAGATTGTAGGACCCCTGCTACCGGCAGCAACCTACAACCAATAGCACCAACATGTTACTCATGCGGAGAAACCGGACACTTCAAGAACCGCTTTCCAAAAGGAAATGGTCAGAACACTGCACGATCAAGAGCATACGTGATGGGAAATGAAAATGAACCACAACACCCCGACGTTGTCACGGGTACGTTCTTATTAAATCATCATAATGCTAGAGTATTATTTGATTCTGGAGCAGATAAGAGCTTCGTGTCGGACACGTTTGCCCCTTTCATTAACTCTAACCCTTCTAAGCTAAACACCACATACGAGATAGAAATGGCCAATGGGAACTTAATTAGCACCAACTCTGTTTTAAAGAATTGTACCATAACCCTCGTAGGAGAATCTTTTCCTATTGACCTAATGCCTGTCCAACTCGGTAGTTTTGATGCTATCATCGGAATGGATTGGTTATCCAAACATCATGCTAAGATTCATTGTGACGAGAAAGCCATACACATTCCTTTTAAGAATGGAACCCTCGTTATCCATGGCGACAAGAATAAAAACCGATACGGAATCATCTCATGCCTCAGAATGATAAAATACATGAACGAAGGATGTCATGTATTCATGGTTCAGGTGACGGAAAGTAAGTTAACCAAGAAACAACTTAAAGATGTACCTATTGTTAAGGAATTCCCCGAAGTATTTCCTGAAGATCTACCCGGTCTTCCACCGACTCGCCAAGTAGAGTTCCAAATTGAACTAGTGCCTGGAGCGGCACCAGTAGCGAAAGCACCTTACAGGTTAGCACCTTCCGAAATGGAGGAACTATCGGAACAATTAAAGGAATTATCCGATAAAGGTTTCATTAGACCAAGTTCATCACCCTGGGGAGCCCCAGTGTTGTTTGTTAAAAAGAAAGACGGATCATTTCGGATGTGCATAGATTACCGAGAATTAAACAAGCTCACCATAAAGAACCGATATCCTTTACCTAGAATAGACGATTTGTTTGATCAATTACAAGGATCGAGTGTATACTCGAAGATTGATCTAAGGTCAGGATACCATCAATTGAGAGTTCGGGAAGAAGATATTCCCAAGACAGCCTTCAGAACCCGTTATGGACACTATGAATTTCAGGTAATGCCATTTGGTCTAACAAACGCACCCGCCGTGTTTATGGACCTAATGAACCGAGTATGCAAGCCATATTTGGACAAATTCGTGATAGTATTCATTGACGACATTCTGATCTACTCTCGTAACAAAGAGGAACACGCCAATCATTTGAGAACAATCCTAGAGTTACTTAGGAAGGAAAAGTTGTACGCAAAATTCTCAAAATGTGACTTTTGGATTCCCACGGTACAATTTTTGGGACATGTAATCAATAGTCAAGGAATACACGTGGATCCTGCAAAAATAGAGGCAGTTAAAGAATGGTCATCACCTACAACTCCCACAGAAGTACGTCAATTTTTAGGTCTTGCAGGTTACTACCGGAGATTTATTGAAGGTTTCTCTAAAATCTCAAAACCATTGACCAAATTGACCCAAAAGAACGAAAAGTACGTTTGGGGACAAGAAGCAGAATCAGCCTTCCAACTATTAAAACAAAAGCTTTGTGAGGCCCCAATACTAGCATTGCCCGAAGGAAACAAAGATTTTGTGCTATATTGTGACGCTTCGTACCATGGTTTAGGTGCAGTTTTGATACAACGAGATAAGGTAATAGCTTATGCCTCACGTCAACTGAAGAAACATGAGGAAAATTACACAACCCATGATCTAGAACTAGGAGCAATAGTATTCGCTCTTAAGTTGTGGAGACACTATCTATACGGCACTAAGTGTATCGTGTTTACAGATCACAAAAGTCTCCAACACATCCTAAATCAAAAGGATTTAAATATGAGACAATGCCGTTGGTTAGAATTGCTTAGTGATTATGATTGTGAAATCCGTTATCACCCAGGAAAGGCTAATGTAGTAGCAGATGCACTAAGCCGGAAAGAAAGACTAAAACCTCTCAGGGTTAGATCGTTAGGCATGACTATTTGTTCACCCCTCCCAACACAAATCATTATCGCCCAGAGCAAAGCTCTCAAGAAAGAAAATCGACCAATCGAAAAGATTTTTGGTATGCCGGAAAACGAAAACGGATTTGTGAAAAGATCAAATGGAATGCTTTGTTTCAAGGAAAGAAGCTGGATTCCTCTCTTCGGAGGTATTCGTGATCTTATCATGCATGAGTCTCACAAGTCAAAATACTCCATTCACCCAGGTTCCGACAAGATGTACCAAGATCTTAAGAAACTATATTGGTGGCCGAATATGAAAGCCGACATCGCTGAGTACGTCAGTAAATGTCTAACATGTTCAAGAGTAAAAGCAGAATACCAGAAACCCTCCGGATTACTCACCCAACCCGAACTCCCCATATGGAAATGGGAACGTATTACCATGGACTTCATCACCAAACTTCCCAAGACCTCTACTGGCTACGATACAATATGGGTTATCGTTGATCGTCTCACCAAGTCAGCTCATTTCCTACCAATCAAAGAAACTGATGAAATGAACACGCTTGCTCAGGTATATCTGAAGGAAATTGTGTCACGACATGGAGTGCCGATTTCCATCATATCAGATCGTGACAGTCGTTTCACGTCTCATTTTTGGAAATCACTACAAAAAGCTTTAGGAACAAAGCTGGATATGAGTACAGCCTATCACCCACAAACCGATGGTCAAAGTGAGAGAACAATACAAACCTTAGAAGATATGCTACGCGCTTGTGTTATAGACTTCGGAAAAGGTTGGGACAAACACTTACCGTTGGCAGAATTCTCATATAACAACAGTTATCATACCAGTATCAAGGCAGCACCATTCGAAGCACTTTACGGTAGAAAGTGCAGATCACCCGTTTGCTGGGCAGAAGTTGGAGAAATACAACTCACAGGACCGGATCTAGTTCATGAGACAACCGAGAAAATCATCAAAATCAAACAACGTTTACAAACCGCTAGAGACCGACAGAAAAGTTACGCCGACCTAAAAAGAAAACCCATGGAAGTTCAGATCGGAGATAAGGTTATGTTAAAAGTATCACCATGGAAAGGAATGATACGATTCGGAAAGAGGGGAAAGTTAAACCCAAGATACATCGGTCCATTCAAAATCCTAGAAAGAATTGGACCCATGGCATATAAACTTGAATTACCCGAGGAACTTAGCCGAATTCACAACACTTTTCATGTGTCAAACCTCAAGAAGTGTTTATCCGATGAATCTTTGGTCATTCCATTGAAAGAATTACAACTTGATGACAAACTCGTTTTTACCGAGGAACCAGTAGAAATCATGGATAGAGGAGTCAAACAACTGAAACAAAACCGTATCCCTATCATAAAAGTTCGATGGAACTCTAAACGAGGACCAGAGTATACTTGGGAACGCGAGGACCAATTTCGCACCAAGTACCCACACCTCTTCTCATAGACACCCTTGGCAACCCTCCTAAACTCGAATTCCGGGACGGAATTCACTGTAAGATGTATGTACTGTAGCCTCTCGTAATTTTCCCAACGGTTAGTAAATACCTACAAGTTGTTACGTTATTTAAATACCCACTTTTACGTATGACAAATTTTTTTTTTAGACTTGATATATAATTCACAACAGTAAATTGTGAATTATCTTTTGCTTAGAAACGTTGCTTGCACACAAACCTAGATAGTCTAAATTATCGCGAATATATATATATTAAAAACATTTATATTTTATAATATACGTTTCGTTATCTATAACGTACAATATTTATATATTCCGGAACCTACGAAAATTCCCGAGATTACTCACTATCATTACTTGAACTTATGCCGACTCCCTAAAATTTCTATGTGGACCCCACATCTTAAATGGGCCCCACTTCCTAGTATTTATACCAACCGGACCCCTTTCATTTTTTTTTTCTTCTTCTTCTGCTGGACCGAAACCAAAGCCAAAGCCCAAGAGAGCTTATAAGCCCAAACGAACCTCTTTATTATTTTCTTTTCTTCTTTTCTTTCTTCTTTGGCAGTCTCGACACACCCACAAAACATTCTCATTTCATTCGAATTCGACACACAACCTTATCAAATCTTTACATGTCTCAATTAACGACCTAGCAAGGATCTAGGAATGATAAAGTTTATTAAATAACTCACTCGTTTAATACACTAATTTCGGCCAAAGTGAAACGATGAAACCAATGTACCAAATTTCCATAACATGACATATAAGTTCTTAGCCACCGCCCAAACTCACCTATGACCTCAAATCTGACAAAGATACACTGTTGAAGATCACGAATGTATAGGAACACTCTTACACATTCTCTTCGTTTGTTAGTTTACGATTGGTGAAAGTTGTGGTGCCACCCCATGCAAACGAGCCAACACACATTCTTGTGAACTTTGTACCTATCTACACTTCATAATCTCACTATATAAAAGTTCCCATGCACCTAAATTGATCACACACACAAAAACTTACCAAATATACAAGTTACAAGTCGAGTAGCACTTGAAGATGGGACAGAAGGTTTGGAACGATTACGAAGCCTAGAAGTGATCCAAGGAGGCCAATCTTTACTCATCTCATATCTCTAGTGTACCAAGAAGTGAACCACAATCCTCATTGCTCCATTCTTGATCCCTACGAACCATTTTACCCACCTATTTTGAGGTGAGGTGAGACTCTCCACTTTTATTTATATGTATACGCATATGAAATTTATTTTGAAAGCAAATTACTTTACTCTCGTCATTCTTAAATATTAAACGTAACATATATATAAAAATCGTCATTTTCATTTTTGACCATGCTAGCAATCACGTATAGTAAAGATTCGAAGCTAATAATATCGTTTACATATTTATTTAGACACGTTTAGAAGGTCACTTGACCCTTTGATTCACAAACCCAACACTTAGAATATTTTCTAAGTCATTGGACTGCTTTCAGTCATGAATTGATACGTTTACTTTGACCCTTGTTCTTCGAATCTAGATTAATAACATGTTGTTTTTATTGCTCGACCCCATTGTCACCTTGGTAAACAATTAGAGAACACTTTTCATTCGACCTAACAAGCTCATTTGAACCAATTACGCGACCCTTTTTGAACCTGCCTAAAGCAGTTTTCGTATGAAACTAAATAAGCCAAGTGGGCTTATTAGCCCGATAAGCTGTCCACTTAGCTTATTCGATAAGCTGGTGCTTTAAGCTATTTCATAACATTTTTGTACTATAAAAATGAGTCCAAGGTCAGGCCCAAAGGTCTCGTAAGCCCAATGGATCTCAAATTATTAACGGGCCCTTAATATTGTTTCGTTAAAGCCCATTTAGAAAAATAAGTTGCTTTTAAGCTAATAAGCAGTTAAAATAAGTTATTTTGAATACCCTGAGCTTATTTATCATGTCAAAAAGCTAAGTTATTAATTTGGTAATTTTTGGACTAACTATGCAAATTTTCGTAACCGAGGGACTAAAAGTGTCAAAACTGCAAACTTGGGGTATAAACTGTCAAAACAGATTTTTATAAGTTAGAAACTGTTAATAATGAAATTTGGAAGTGAGAAATGTAAATAATAATACTTTTAGACCTAAAATGTAAATTATATATATTTTGGACTAACGGTGTAAAATATATATCGTTAGGATAAAAAGTGTAAAATTGAGAAACATGGAGGATTAAATGGTAATATTGATTTTAATAAAAACAATATATATATCTTTACTTATATATATATATATTTGAATATATGTTAAAACGCTAGATAATAAAACATAACTTATTATATATATATATATATATATATATATATATATATATATATATATATATATATATATATATATATATATATATATATATATATATATATATATATATATATATATATATATATATATATAATACGAATAAAACTTATATAACGATAATAAAATTCGAACGATATAACAATACGTTATTTATTTCTTGTAAAACGATACGTTTATTTCCATTATAAAAACTAACTTTATATCAATCATCGATCATTTTACTTACAAGTTATATGTATATATAACTTTATTTTTAAACAAACACGAGATTCGCTCGTAACTAAATAACAAGTATTCGCGATAAAAACCAGATTTAGACTATTAACTGAAACTTGCATTATCTTTTAGGTTGTGTTGTGTGAAGCCGTTTCCTTGCTTTGTTGAGACTACGATACCACTGTACTACTAAGGTGATTTCATAGCCCACTCTTTAACTATTTTCCCGTGGGGAGATACATGCTTAAAACTCGATCACAAGTCTTTTATACCGGGTATTGAAATACCGTCAGGCCAATGTTATTTGCTTAAGTTACTATTGTCAGAAGTCCCTCGATCATGAACCTTAATCACCTGAAGGGTGAACGTAAATAATTGTGGATAGTACTATTAGTGATTGACAATCCTCGTTTGGTTGTTGGAGAAAACACCAGGCGCACTTTATTGTTCTTATAAATAGGTTATTGACAAATACCTATCTTTGGGGGCCTGTTACTTACCATCATAATACATACCTATGATTGGCTGTTAATCGTTGAGTATCATGAGCTTAAGGCAATAACAGGAACATTTATTTTAACATATTGATTGTATGTGATTACAATACATTCTTAACTTGTGATTCAAACTCTTAAATTCAAACCTATGAATATCACTCAACTTTATGTTGACTTTAGCATGTTTATCTCAGGTAACTAAACAAGATGGATCTGGATGGCACGGAGTGGGCAAAAGCATGACAAGGACTATAATAAACTACTTATTTTCCTTCAGAATAAAACACGTTCTTAACTTAATAATGTTTTGTATTCCTGATATTTGGTATTTTGAAATAAAATAAATCTTTAATACTTCACTTTGTGATATCTACTATGATTGTGACAAAGATCCTCGAAGTAATACCCCGAAAGTCTTCCGCTGACATGTTAAGTCTTCCGCTGTTAATAACGACTTTTGGGGGTGTTACATCACCCTTGTAGTGTAAATGATAAATTTAATCTCAGCTTTTAGATCAAAATGAATGGAAGGTAGGGATTGATCCCTTTGTATGTAAACAATGTTTAGTCCCTAAATAATCTTAAATAATAAAAGTTTTGTATAAATATCCGCTACTCTTTCCTAAAAAATGTGTGAATTGACTAGCACACCTTAACCTTGGGTGTTTTTTAGCACCAGTCATTGTTCATCTTACAAGTAATAGCTCCAAAAACTCTTCTGACCCAATGGGGCACCAAATGGAGTAAAAAGAGCCGCGACTCGAACCCTTAACCTTTTATCAACAAAATTTCTCCAGTAACTCCATGGGTTTTTCAAAGGTGGTTAACAACCGAGCCAAAACTCTTTTAGTTATCATCTACTCATTATTCTATTGAGAAACTTAAATAAATTAATTAATTAATATTTTAATAAAAATGCAAGAATACTACTTTTTATAATTTAAATATTTAATAAACCGTTAATATTAGGTAAAAAAAAATTATACTATCGTGACAACCATTTTATTATCTTTCAATATAAGGGCTTCATTTACTTTAGACGAATTTTTTCTTTCACTTTTTTTACTTTTTTTAGTATTGAAATTCACATTGTATATCACATGTGACTTATCACGAATATGATAATTCGAACACTAAACAATTGTAATAAAATTGACATAAGTATTTATGTATAAATCAAAGATTTCCCCTTTATTTTGGAATGGAAAACATACATTTATGCTTTTTTAGGTAAAAGGTGTTTAACACACTCGGTAAAGTTTATTACTCCAAAAAACATTTAAGCATATAAGAGGTGAGTGAATCCCACATCTCAGCCCGTTACATAGACGAAAAACAAATACACCAATTGTGCTTCAGATCAAACCTATCATAAGAAAGACAAACCAAACTTGTGAACCTACTATAACGACTACTAATACAATTTATGCTTTCCAGCCATATATCACATCTTATCTTATATACTAAAAGCTTAAGTAGCCTTATAAATGTAAAGGATACTAAATGTCTCAAGAATTGATTCTATCGTATGAAGCCTTCAACATTGATTACAGGCAAATCAAGCATCTCCATTAATATGCGCACATTGATTCCAGGCAACTCAAACATCACAAAATATGAACCATATCAATTAATTACAACCTCATCTTTTCAGTTGCTTTTAGTTAATTTTTTTAAGATTATAAATAACGGGCTATCAACGCCTAATCCATCTCACGGTTACGACCAACAACGACCCACCACCCACCTCTAAACATAACCACCTCTCTAAATAACAATAACCAACCAAACAACAGCCGACTCACAACCACTCCGCATCTCACTATACACAACAAGATTTGAAGTAAAAAGAAAAAATAAATAAATAGTGATCTCATTTTTGTTATTTAGATATTTCAAATCTTTAAAATTTTTTGTGCTACTGATTGGATCAAAACAGTAAACTTAAATTGACCAAGTATATGGTCAACAAAGTCAAACTACCTAGACCAATGCTTCCGGGTAATATAGAGTATCACCAGGTCGTTATGTCCCGACGAGGTGTGGATTGTGCTTTAGCGTGCTTGTGATCGGGTGATTATTCACAGAAAAGGGTTGTAATGAGAATTATTTAAGAATTATGAAATGAAATAGCTTAGGAAAGCTATGTGATTGATTACTGGAATTGAGATTAAGAAGAATCGACTTAAAACTTAAAAATGTAAGTTTTAATTAAAAACGTACTCTGACGAACGTAACAGAAAGTACAACTGATGAACTGAAAAGGCTACGAGTGTGAAATTATTATTTTTACAATCCTAATAAATAAAGAAAATTTTAAGAAAAAGAAAAATTATTTTTACACTATTTAATTATTTATTACTAATTACTTATTTATTAACTAATTAAATTGATTTAAATTACTAAAAAGACTTAGATAATTAAGGAGATTTTTATAAATCTAATTAACCATCACAGGAATCCTAAAAATTATAAAAATTTGATTTTATGTATTTTTAAACTAATTTACTAATTATTATTATAATTATTAATTAATTTCTAATTAAACTAATTATATTATAAAAAATGGAAAATGAACAGTAGAAATTCTAGAAAAATTTATAAAAATGTTTTAAATTATATAAAAGCTAGAAAAATTATAAAAACTAGGTGTTACTTAATAAAATCTAATTATGCTATTTAATTATTAATTATTAATTATTAATTAATTAAACTAAAATTAATTCTAAAAACCACTAAATTACAAAAGAAAAATCTGGAAAAGTTTCTAAAATTACTTTAATATAAAAGAGATTTAATAAAAATATAAAAATGCTAAAGTGCTTATAAATAAGCTAAAAAGAAAATAAAAAAAAAATAATTTCTATTAAATAGAAGCTATCACTAAAATTAAAATTGGTTTTTTGAGTTTTTTCTTTTTCCAAACTAATTTTACACTAAAAACTAACAACTTTTACAAAAACACTTTTTATGTAGCTCAGAAAATAAGCACTTTGAGTGCTTAATGGTTTAACAGTTGACTTTGTTTGACTGAGAAGGGAGTTAAGCTCAAATGGGATTATGTGGGGTCCACCATGGTTAATTCAGCTTCACTTAAGTTATATGAACAAGTTTAGACAAGATTCACACAAATAAGCTATATAAATAAGCCACAAAGCCTGAATAAGCAATTGCTTATTTGGATTCTGAGACAGAAGCGGGACAGAGTTTGAGGGCAATTCCAAGTGGGGTCCACAAGGTTTGAGGTCAAATGGTTGGTCAACTCTTGAAGCTTGCCAGGAGGGGGGTTGGGAGAACCCAAACTTGGACTGTGGCACCCACTGGGGTGGCCACAATCAACCACCAAGGCAGAGGGCTTGCCTTGCAGGTCAGTTTGAAGGGTAATTTGGTCCACAAAATAAATTCAAAAAAATATAACCAATATGGGAATCAATAGTTGAGCTGGTAAATTGTACACCCAAGAAGTTTCAAACCCTAAAACCAAACACAAAAATCAGGAAAATTCATGCCATTTTGGAGATTTCTACCCAATACACTTTTTGACTTTTTAAGAAAATGCTTATTGTTGACTATTATGAAATTTAATGCTTCCTAGCTTACTGAATTAGTTATATTATGCTAAAGTGAAACTAAACTAGACCAGTTTAACAAGTTTTCTACCTAATAATGTGATTTCTCACCCTAAATTCCTAACTGTTGGCAGATTAAAGGCCAATAACTAGGTTTTTGACTTTTTTCCTAAATGACTATTGTATTTATGCAAGTTTTAACCTAATAAAGACCTAAGTAACTGAAATGAACCAAAAATTACAACAAGTGACAACTTGAGCACAAGTAACAAGCTTAATCTAAACACACCTAATCTAACTGAATGTTGTGATTTTCAAGGCTTATGATTGTTTATGACCATAAAACTGAAACATTAACATACATTATGATGTATTAAACTAAAATGAGCATGAAATAACAAGCAAATATCATAGGAACAATATAAGGTGAAATGTGGAAATTTCTTACAAAATGGCTTATGGTGGAAACTAGAACAAGGACCCAATGAACACCCCTATTGCTCTCCACAGAGCTCTATTACCAAATTCCACTCCAAGATCAACTCTGAACCATCTCTTCTTCCATTTCTTCCTTCGTTTTGATTTTTTCTTGATTTATTTTGATTTTTTTTATTTTTTGCTTTATTGGAGATTTTGAATAAAACTTAAACTAAACTAAGGTTTAAGAGTTTCAGTGGATTAACTAAGCTTAATGAAACTGATTAGAACAATATTCAATAACTTTTAACAAGTTTACAATATAAATGAGAATTTCATGAAAATCAAACATAAACTGAATTCATTGATAAGGTTCAAATTAAAACTTGAAAAAAAGTTTACAATACTCTGAGAATGCTTACTACAACAATTTTAATCTAAGAATTACACTTGGAAAAGGAAATTTAGTTAAATCGTCACTAATTTTATCTAATAATAATACACACTACTTCATTCCATCTTTTTCTCTTTATAGTGAACCTTTAG
This sequence comes from Artemisia argyi, assembly GCA_030686995.1. Taxonomy (NCBI): domain Eukaryota; kingdom Viridiplantae; phylum Streptophyta; class Magnoliopsida; order Asterales; family Asteraceae; genus Artemisia; species Artemisia argyi. The sequence continues at coordinate 121,072,847 of CM060702.1, forward strand.
GGTTTCTTTGACCTTCTGAGCATATCCCCATTGAATTCTGAGCCATTGGATCTTTTAGTTTCATCTTGACCTTTGAATTGGATTTGGCGCCATTATTGTCAAAGGAGCAGTTGGGGTAACTTGGAGAGGATATGAAGTAATTAAAACCTTTTAGATGTTTGTGGGAGTTGGGGAAGGCAGGGAATGGGATGCTAAGGTGGAGGAGGGGGGAGGTTGTGTGTTGGTTTGGTTTTACAGGTCACGTGGGAGGGGAGGAAGAGAGGTCAAAGGTTTGACCCTGGGATAATTTTATTTGAAACGGGGGAGTATGTTTTGGGTGAGGTGGGCTGAGAAGGGTGAATGGGCCAAGGAGTGAGGGTGTTTGGGCTTGGAGTAATAAGGGTGGGCTGTGTTTGTGTTTTGGGTTTGGTTTGGTTGGGGTTTAAAGTAAAAAGGGTCCGGATGGTTAATAATAAGCAACAAGGACCAATTTTGTAAAATTCAGGAAATTGGGGGGATGAAGTTGTAATTATTCCAAAGTATCACAAAGGACCAATATTGCCAATTTTTCACATTCCAAGGACCAAATTGATTTTTTTTTTCATTTTTCAAAATTCCCAGGGACCTTTTCTGTAAATTTTCAAACTCCAGGGACCAAACATGTAGATTTCCAAAACTTTTCACCCAAAGTCCATTTTTGATAACTTTTTATTTTTGAAGGACTTGGGTTGACTTTTCTTAAAATACATGCATAGGGACTATTTTTGACAAATTTGAAACTTGGGGGACTGAAACTGCCAATATTGCAAACTTTGATCATTTTTCATTTGTTTTTGCTCATTTTGCATTTAAAACACATAAAACACAATCCCTGGGATAATTTCAGTATTTTGATGACTTTTTGATTCTTTTTGTATGTTTTGGCAGTTTAAATACGACAAAAATGATGAGTGTTTGAGCACTCATCAATCCCCCACACTAAACTATTGCTAGTCCCTAGCAATCTTTTTAGAAAACTTGATGGATTTGAAAACTCTTTACCAAAATCCATCACTTCTGGAGTAGCTAAATGTTTTGATTCAAATAAGAACTATGGTCCACTTGATAACCATGTGATTTTTAGCAAACCACCAGCTTTCAACGGTTTTGATTTGTCGTTACCAAGAGCCGTTTGCTCCGGGACTAGCCAACTCTTGATGGACCTAGTCAACATCTTGGTGAGCTGATTACCAATTATGGTTTTTCCACTGCCTTTACCACAAGTCATAATCTTGCGGGCTAGCCAACTCATTCACTTTTTCGGATATGGCGAGTTGAGGTACCATACAATTTTGGGCAAATTGCAAGCCGCCAACGGATTTGAGTTATCTTTACCAAGAGCCGTTTGCTCATGGATTAGCCAATCCTTTTGTCGTTTAGACATGGCGGACTGATAACCACAAAAATTTTGAAATAAAGTGAAAAAATTTTGAAAATTTTGGCCAAAAACGGGGGTACTAGAAGATATATTTTGATAAAATTCGCTAGAATTCCCCCCCACACTTAGAAATGAATATTGTCCTCAATATTCAAAGTCCCGGCTATTATGCCGACTCTTTGAACGTAAAAAGCCAATATTCGAATCTAACTGTGAAAACACCATATTTCACTTTATTTCTACATATACACATTTTTTTTTAAACTTATATACATATATACATTTTGAAACAGCGGGGGGGGGGGGGGGGGGGGGGGGGTTGGCCATTCCCCCACACTTAGATGGTAGAAAGTAGAAAGAAATCAGAGATACGGGTGAAAACCCGTATTGTGCTATTGTTTTTGTTCATCGAGTCGCTAGCTTGACTCGATCCCCGAATTCAATTGTCCTTGGGGAAAGTTTGGAGATCCGGGACAACCATGGATGGTATGTTCTCTCCAAAGTAATGTTTCAAACGATGTCCATTCACTTTGAAATTTGTATCGTCATTTTGAGATAATTCGACGGTGCCATAAGGATAAACCTTAGCGATAGTGAATGGGCCAGTCCATCGGGTCTTAAGCTTTCCCGAGAAGATCTTGAGTCTAGAGTTGAAAAGAAGGACTCGATCACCAACGTTAAAAATGCGGTTCTTGATTTTTGAGTCATGAATCTTCTTTTTCTTTTCTTTGTAGATCAAAGAGTTCTCGTAAGCTTGATCACGAAGTTCATTTAATTCATTCAGTTGAACTTTCATATGATCACCCGCAGTTTTGAGGTCAAAATTTGCATGCTTGAGGGCCCGATAGGCTTTATGCTCAAGCTCGATCGGAAGATGGCACGCTTTCCCGTACACAAGTTTGTAAGGCGTACACCCAATGGGTGTTTTGTAAGCCGTACGGAAAGCCCAAAGTGCATCATCTAATTTATCCGACCACGATGCACGATTTTCACCTACAGTTCTTTCCAAAATTCTCTTAATTCCTCGATTGGAAACTTCTACTTGTCCACTTGTTTGTGGGTGGTACGCAGTAGAAAGACGGTGATTACACCATACTTTTGCATGACTTTATCAAATTTGTCATTGCAAAAATGCGTACCACGATCACTGATAATAGCACGTGGAGTTCCAAATCGAGCGAAAAGAGCTTTTAAAAATTTCAGAACTACTCGGGCATCATTTGTGGGTAAAGCTTTTGCTTCAACCCATTTTGACAAGTAGTCAACAGCCACGAGTATGTATTTGTTGCCATGAGAAGATGAAAATGGCCCCATAAAGTCGATGCCCCAAACGTCAAAGATTTCACAAACTTGAATTGCATTTTGAGGCATTTCATTCTTTTGTGAAATATTCCCATGACGTTGACAAGCGTCACAGGATTTGACTAATTCCTGGGCATCCTTGTAAATCGAGGGCCAATAGAAACCGGAGTCAAACACCTTTTTGGCCGTGGGACCAGCATGGCAAGCCTTAAGAATTTCAGTGGATTCTTGGCCATAAACACACCGCCAGATGACTTGATCCGCACAGATTTTGAAAAGATAGGGGTCGTCCCAGAAGTAATGTTTTACATCTTTGAAGAATTTATTTTTCTGTTGGGACGACATTCCTTTCACCACAAAGTTACCCGCAAGGTAGTTTGCAAAGTCGGCAAACCATGGGTTAATAGAGTCTCCACGAAAGGTAACCACATTGAGGGTCTCGAGAGGGAATGTTTCATTAATTTCTTTCCTCTCGAAGACATCTTGGTGGGGGTTTTCCAATCGGGAGAGATGATCAGCAGCTAGGTTCTCAGCTCCTTTTTTATCACGAATAATGATATCAAATTCCTATAGGAGGGGAACCCAACGGAGTAGTCTCGGCTTTGCATCTTGTTTTGCGAAGAGGTACTTCAAAGCCGAGTGATCCGTATACACTATGCTTTTGGTCAGTATTAAGTATGGCCGGAATTTTTCAAAAGCATACACCACAGCTAATAATTCTTTTTCGGTGGTGGTGTAATGGCTTTGAGCGTCGGTCATAGTTTTGCTGGTATAGTGTATAGGCTGAAAATGTTTTGTTTTTCGATGCCCCAAAACTGCCCCTATCGCATAATCACTAGCATCACACATGAGCTCGAAGGGCAAGTCCCAATCGGGGGCAACAAGAATCGGTGCCTCGGTAAGCTTTTTCTTAAGTGTTTCAAAAGCTTCGATGCACTCGGGGGAGAAGATAAAAGGAGCATCCTTTTCGAGGAGATGGGTCATAGGCCGGGCTATTGATATAAATAATGTCTAAAAACGTTATTAATATTTCTCAATAAACCTATGTTTTGATAATCACAAAACTCAAATGAAATTAAGTCAAGATTAAGACGTAAACAAGTATTTAGTAATAAATATTTACCTCTACATCTAGTATCACTTAAGGTATGCATAAACTAAGCATCTTATGCATTACATGATCAAAGGAAACCTTGTCTTAAGACATAACATTTGATAAAATGATATAAACATTTTATATATATTTGTAAATCATTTTTGGTATAGTTATATTAAACCACAAAGATATGATTTCAAATTTCCGACCAAAAAGGGCAAATTTTATCCAGAAAAACTTTTCCAACGTTCAGGAGGGCGGCCCCCTTAATTTTACTAGGCGGCCCCCTTAATCATTAAGGGGACCGGCACGCTCCAGAACAGTAATTTTTGGCCCTATAAATATTGGATCATTTCACATATTTTTCTTACCTTTTTGCACTATAAACTTTCTGATCCAACCTCCACTTCTAGATCTAAAATCCTTTGATCATATAATTCATAAGTCTTTGTTTCCAAGTGATCCAAAGCTTCATCCAATCAAGTGCAAGAAGAAGAACACTCCTCTACATCCATCTAATTGTAGTAGTGTTGTGATTAGCTAGTTTCATATTGTAGTAGTGTTAGATATTTGTAAAAGTGTTGTGTGAATTTGTTGATTGTAGAAACTAGGTATGTTGTAAAGTAGTTTAGTAGTTGTGACTTAGTTGTGCATAGAAGAAGGTGTGAAGTTGACAAGGTGTGAAGAAGGTGTGAAGTCTTGAAGAAGTCGTGAAGGTGTGAAGCCTTGAAGAAGTTGTGAGATTGGTTCTAGCTATGATTAGAACTCGACATTTAGCTTAGTGTCGTTAACTCATGTAAGCCAAGGTGTGTAAGATTTCTCCACCATAAGGAGTTTGTTGACATAGTGAAGAAAACTCTCGATTTTGGTACTCGGGGAGTGGAGTAGGGTAAGGAAGGTGTCCTTGTAGCCGAACCACTATAAATTCGCGTGTTGTGGTTTGATCTTTCTAACTCTATCTTTTTTTTCATTACATTTCAATACTTTCATTATTAAATTAGAATTGCTTATATTGGTTGTCACTTGAGATCGAATCGAAAGTTTTTAATAAGCTACAAAATATTTTGGTAATAAATTTAAAAAGGACGTAAAACTATTCAATCCCCTTCTAGTTTTCCACAGTTGGTATCATGAGCCACGTCTAGCAAGATCTTTAAAATATATTGTATTTTAAAACTTGTAACGATCTATGGAATCTGAAAAATATTTAGAAGGGCAATCTATGCAAAGACCACCACTATTTGAAAGTGATGGATTTTTATATTGGAAAAATCGATTCAAAACTTATGTGAAGTCAAAAGATCTAGATCTTTGGCATGTTATTACTAATGGTGATTTTTTACCTATTCAAAATAACCCCGAAACAAATAAAGATGAAATCGTACCTTTTGAAAAACAAAATTATGATTTAAAAAGAAAACTTGCTAAAAATAATGAAGCAAAAATGGTTATTTATAATGCGCTACCACGTAAAGAGTACGAAAGGATCTTTATGTGTGAAACTGCAAAAGAAATTTGGAACTCTTTACTAATAACTCACCAAGGTAATAGTCAAGTCAAAGATAATAAGATAGATCTACTTGTTCAACACTATGAGCAATTCACGATTCCGGAAGAGGAATCAATTGATAATGCTTTTACTAGATTTAATACTATCATCACAAGTTTAAAAGCACTTGATGAGAATTTTTCTAGTAAGAATTTTGTTAGGAAGTTTCTTAGGGCTCTTCATCCAAAATGGAGAGCTAAAGTGACAGCTAGTGAAGAATCAAAGAATTTGTCAACATTGCAACTTGATGAATTAATTGGAAATCTAAAAGTTTATGAAGTTATTATTAAGAAGGACTCCGAAATGGTCAAAGAAAAACGAGAGCAAAGCAAGTCAATCGCCTTAAAAGCTAGAAAGGAATCTAGTATCGAAGATAGCTCATCTTCCAAAAGTGATGACGAAGAATACGCCATGGCCGTAAGAGATTTCAAGAAATTCTTCAAAAGGCGAGGAAGATTCGTAAGACAACCGCATGATGAAAAGAAAACATTTCAAAAGAGTAAGGATGACAAAAACAACAAGAATGAAAGGAAATGTTTTAAGTGTGGTGATCCAAATCACCTCATTGGAAAATGTCCAATGATGACAAGAGAACAAAATCAAAGAGCTTTTGTTGGAGGCGCTTGGAGTGATAGTGATGAAGATGAGAAAGAAACGACAAAAGAAGAGAAGTGTCTTATGGCGAATACATCAAATGAGGTATGTTCCGAAACCGAATATTTTAGTGATGAAATCTTATCATTAGATGAAAAAGACCTAGATAATGAATATAATAGGCTATGCAAATTAGGACAACTAGTAATTGCCAAAAATAAATCACTAAAATACATAAACAATCAATTGGAAAATGAAGTACTAGAACTAAAAATTAAAATACATCAACTTGAAAAAGGTAAAGAAACTTTTGAAGAATGTAAATCATGTCAAGAGCTTAAAGGTGAAAACGAAATACTTAGGGAAGAAATTCGCAAACTTGATAAATTTGAAAATAGTAGTCACTCACTTAGTAAAATAATAAGTATTCAAAGAACATCCGGAGATAAAACCGGTTTAGGATTTAATTCAAATGAAGCTTCAACAAGTGAGATTAAAAATGTCAAATTCGAAAATGAACCTAATGAACAAAAATCTCTAAAATCTAATCCTAAGTATATACTTATTAATGATAGAAAAATACCTCTTGCCAAAAATGAAGAAGTAAAAGCTTTTTATAAACCGTCTTTAAAAAACGAGGTAGGATCTTCTAAATCTAAGACAAGATCTAAAACACCACCACCTAGAAAACCATGTAATCCAAATCCTAGGTCTAAAACACCTCAACCAAGAAGAAACCAAAATAGGCAAAACTATAATAACAATAGTAATCAAATGTGGAACTACCAACAAAGCTACAATCCTTGGGGTATACTACCACCTTTCATGCATCCTAGTCAAATGTTAAACATGTTTGGACCAAACAACTTTGGACCAAAGAGACAATGGGGATCAAATAGCTAGATGAACATTCCTTGAGGCAATCTTGAAGTTTCTCTCAACATAGACTTTTTCAAAGTCTATATGTCATCTTGATGATTTTGAAGATTTTTTGAAGACCACCGGGTACGCTATTCTTTCACAACTCATTGCCATGCTTAGATAAATATGCTTTATTTGATTTCGTTGTTTGCATAGATATAGCTTGCTTTTTCCCTCTATTTGTTCGATCATATATATACTTATACTTATTATATTAAATATATATATATATATATATATATATATATATATATATATATATATATATATATATATATATATATATATATATATATATATATATATATATATATACTTACTTGCACATAACCTAGATACGTCATTAGTTGACTTTCTAGAACTCCAGGAAATTGTTCATTATCGAACCCTTTCCTTCCCCCTCGCGTTATTCTATTAAGTCCTCTTTTAGAAGACTCATGATGATGAAGGGATATGAGTCAAGTGGACTTTTATCATGCAAGAATGCCTTCGCACGTGAACACTATGGATGAAACAAACTCCTTTCGCCGACTATATTCTATCTCCGCGATTATCTTTCAAACCTCACCCATCAACCCATCTTTCACGCACATTTATACTTATATACATATATACACTTATTCACATATTCCCGAACACACCTCAAACCCCTCATCAACTTAATACTTTGATCATTTTATCCAAAATTGTCAAAGGTACATTTTAATTATCGAAACGGTAATTAAAAATTGTTAAGTATTTTATCATCGTGCCAATAAACGTTTACATATTTTTGATATATTATAAATCTAATTATATACGTATAAATATATTTGTTCCTGAAACTAATTCCGCGAAAATTCAAAATTTTCAAGGGCAGCCCCCTTAAAGATTAAGGGGACCGGCTTGTTATCGGGGGCGGTCCCCTTAATGTTTAAGGGGACCGGCCATCTGACACTCTCAAATCCGTTTTCCACCTTATTTCCATTCCCAAACACTCCATTTGCTCATATATTTCTTCCCCACCACTGCTGAGTACGAACCAAAACACCCAAAACCATCAAAATCCTCCACCGTATCACCAATCCGGGGTTGTTTCGCAAGGGGCAAACGTTAACCAAACATATAACAACATCTTTTGTAAGTTTTCCAACTACATTTCATTCAATTTGGTGTCTAATCAATAATTAGGCATTTTATTAAAATTTATTTTAATTCAAATTTTAGTGAAATAGAAGCTAGGAATTGAACTACCAAATGCTTCCCATAGGATTAGGATGACGTATTGCAACTCAAATTTAGTATAACACATCATTTTGTCAAAATTATTAATCGCCCATAAACCCTTGTTGAATTTTATTTTTCAAAAGGCACATTGTTGATATAACTCTTAAAAACTATTTAAAACTTACTACATTACATTGTTTTAATGTTATAAACAATCAAAACATACTTTTCAATTCGTTATAAAATGGTTCATGAAGACAACATGGGCATTTGGTTCATGAACAAACTATAACTATATGTGGTTATTTGAAACTTAAAACTAGCTCATAAAATTTGTTAATACTACTAGAATCAATAGATGTCATCAAGATATATAATCAATATATATATTGATGTTTTAGGATAATTTTATCTAGTTAAGGGAGCGTTTGGTTTATCTCGAAAAAGATATTTTTAAAAACTAAAATTCGCATTTTAATCTTTTAAACAAGCTTATGTTGTGTCAAAACTCTTATGAAATGGAAGATATATAATCTAATATATATCTAGCCTTACTTCGAAATGAATTATGATATCATACTCTTTGACGTCATATATTCTAAACGAGTTTAAAATAAAAAATACAAGGAACATTGTGAAACTACTTCATAGAATATTTTTTTTTTGTGTCGAAGTAGAATTTCGTTCCACAAATATTGCATATATATATATATATATATATATATATATATATATATATATATATATATATATATATATATATAACATATGCATGATAGTTTTTCTATATTAATTTTATTTTTGTTGTTAAATTGTTTAGGTGAAAATGCCTAAAACCACGGTTGGTGATGTCTCCAAAACCAAACAATACATTCCAAATGTCTCTTCTACTCCCGACATGTCTCCTTCAGTTGCATGTTTCTATCGTCCTATTGAAAATAGAAACATTCACGAAGGAAGAATTGTCGATCCATCTTTCTATAATTCTGATCAAACCGAACGAATGTTCTCCAATATTCATTTCGAATGTCTTTTCCAAATCAACGAACCAATCATTCCTCGTTTTATCATCGATTTCTATAGCCAAGTGACGGTGCAAACCGATCCCTATGGTAATATCCTCATTTCCTTCATGATTCAAAATCAATTAATCACTCTTACTCTTGCTCAATTTGGACAAATTTTTAGAATCCCATACATCGGCCAAGCCGTTTTCTCAAATGAATGGGATCTTTCCTCTCTTGAAAGAAATCGTCCTCAGGATGGCCCCTACTATTCTGAGATTCCTAGTCCTGAAGACATTCGTCGAATGCTTGAACTAGAACGTCATACGACTAGTCGAGTAATCAAGTCAAAGAATGTCGATATTCATGCAAATCAAATCCTCCTCAAGGAGCTAAGCCAAGATATGAAAAAGTGGGAAGAACTCATTCGCGAGAATGCGTTTGGTACTGGTGGTCACCGTGATCATGTCATGGCGAGCATTGCCCACATGTTGTATTGTGTAGTTGCTGAAGAGCAATACAATTTGGCTTATCTTTTTATTCATCGAATCATGTCCGCCAAAAACACCCCAAATGCCAATCTTCCTTACGGTATGTTCCTCACACGACTTTATCGTTATGTGATGGAACATTACCCACATCTTCAAAGAGATTACTACGTTCATATCCTTCCTACTTTGAACCAACTTACTCGTGTTCGTACTCGTCGTTCTCGAAGTGACAAAGGAAAATCTCGTGTTCCTTTGTATTCTAGGCCTCGTGGTTCTACATCTCATCGTGAGGACGATGATGATGAGGAGGAAAACACCTCACGTGTTAGTACTCCATCCCCCACGACCTTTGTTGAAAATCTTTACGATATTGATGATACCGAGTATCAAGTTCCTCTTCCTCATGAACGTACCGATGAGCTTGTTTTCACTCGTCAAACGTCCATCATCAACCGTCAACAACAAATACATGAAGAACTTCGAGGAGGATTCAAATCCATTGGGAAGATGTTTAGGAAGATGCTTGGAAAGAAGAAGAAGTAGAAGATATTGACGTATTGCTACTTGTTATTATTTGTTTCTATTAGACATTTGTATGGTTTGCTATTTGTCCGATTTATTCGGAAATACTTGTGTTATTTCTTGTTTATCTCTTGAATGGTGTTTAGTCTTTAACTATTATCATGCTACTATCTTAATGTTATGCTATGCTTCTTTTCAATGTGGATTATAATATGTTAATTTGCATGCAAATTTTCGTTATACATATATGTTTATATATCATCATTCCTAGAGTATATACTTCTAATAGAGCTTGCTGGAAAACACACTTGAAAAATCACCAAATTCTGCAAATTTTGGGTTTCTGGTCGTCTGGGAAAACACCAGATGGGCGGCCCCCTTAATTCCCTAGGCGGTCCCCTTAATCATTAAGGGGGCCAGCATACAATTAAGGGGACCGGCCATCTGGAACTGGATTCATTGTTTTCTTTTGCATCTTGTGAACCCTTTCTCTAGTTTCAGCTACCATTTCCCATTTTAACCCAACTAATTTTAGAATCTCATTCAACCATTTCAAATACATACCTAAATCAACCATTTCCATACTATAAATTCCCTCCACAATCACAATTCTTCATCTCATCATTCACCATCTAAATCATCATGACTCCACCAAGCACCTCACACTCCAAAGCCTCCAAGAAACAAAAGCTTGTGGTCATCCCCCCAAAACAACTCTTCATTGACTTAACAAATGAAGACAACTAAACCCCATCACCTCCATCCAAATGCTCATCCCCAAGTGCACCCAATGCACCATCTAAAACACATTCCACTCATGGAACTTCCTCATCCTCCATACCCTCAACCTCATCAATCAATGACTACATCAACTCACACTTGTCACCACAAGTATCATCCCCACTTCCTACACAAGAACCTATCTCCACCCATCTTACCATTTCACTCTCACCAATAACACCTCTTGATGCTCATCTCTCATCTCCACCAATTACACCACCATTCTTTGCCAATCCCGTGCCTTGGAGGCTACTTGAATCCCATGGGGATACTTGTCTTTGTTGCATCCACAACCGCACCGTCATCTTTGGACTTAGAGATGAAATTCAATATATGTTTTCATATATTGAACATTTGCTTACCAACCCACCACCACCACCAACTCCACCATCCTCTCCAATCATTCCTCCACCACAATTCTCACCCATTCCTCCACCATCACCATCATGCTCTCCAAATTAAGCATATGATATGCTTATTAAATAAAACCCCTACCACCCTTTTGCTTGCAAGCTCTATGAAGACCATGTACTCTTTGCATGATGATGTATTTTCCTAGTTGTTAGTTTGTGAACTAGCTTTTCTACTTGTAATCCTTATTGCTACTTGTATGTTGTGTCTTGACACAACCATTTCTTTAATATGAATGTTTTCTTTCAAACATGCTTAATTATTTCCTTATCACCTTATACATGTTTGCAGGCATATACTTGTGCTTCTAATATTTTTGTTTTGCAAAGCATTCCATAGCTCGTTCTCTTGGTGCCCCCAAACGAGGGGGAGTACACATCAAGGGGGAGATATCTTCCCGTCAAATTTTCACGTTTGAAAATTGTCGGCATAACCTTTTTGATTCTACAAAAAGGGGGAGAAGTAAATATCAACTCACTAAAATACTTGTTTAAAAACTAATTTTTGAGTTAATGAGTTTAAGTTTTGTAATCATCAAAAAGGGGGAGATTGTTGATATAAATAATGTCTAAAAACGTTATTAATATTTCTCAATAAACCTATGTTTTGATAATCACAAAACTCAAATGAAATTAAGTCAAGATTAAGACGTAAACAAGTATTTAGTAATAAATATTTACCTCTACATCTAATATCACTTAAGGTATGCATAAACTAAGCATCTTATGCATTACATGATCAAAGGAAACCTTGTCTTAACACATAACATTTTATAAAATGATATAAACATTTTATATATATTTGTAAATCATTTTTGGTATAGTTATATTAAACCACAAAGATATGATTTCAAATTTTCAACTAAAAAGGGCAAATTTTATGCAGAAAAACTTTTCCAACGTTCAGGAGGGCGGCCCCCTTAATTTTACTAGGCGGACCCCTTAATCATTAAGGGGACCGGCCCCTAATAAAGGGGACCGACACGCTCTAGAACAGTAATTTCTGGCCCTATAAATATTGGATCATTTCACATATTTTTCTTACCTTTTTGCACTATAAACTTTCTGATCCAACCTCCATTTCTAGATCTAAAATCCTTTGATCATATAATTCATAAGTCTTTGTTTCCAAGTGATCCAAAGCTTCATCCAATCAAGTGCAAGAAGAAGAACACTCCTCTACATCCATCTAATTGTAGTAGTGTTGTGATTAGCTAGTTTCGTATTATAGTAGTGTTAGATATTTGTAAAAGTGTTGTGTGAATTTGTTGATTGTAGAAACTAGGTGTGTTGTAAAGTAGTTTAGTAGTTGTGACTTAGTTGTGCATAGAAGAAGGTGTGAAGTTGACAAGGTGTGAAGAAGGTGTGAAGTCTTGAAGAAGTTGTGAAGGTGTGAAGAAGGTGTGAAGCCTTGAAGAAGTTGTGAGATTGGTTCTATCTATGATTAGAACTCGACATTTAGCTTAGTGTCGTTAACTCGTGTAAGCCAAGGTGTGTAAGGTTTCTCCACCATAAGGAGTTTGTTGACATAGTGAAGAAAACTCTCGAGTGTGGTACTCGGGGAGTGGAGTAGGGCAAGGAAGGTGTCCTTGTAGCCGAACCACTATAAATTCGCGTGTTGTGGTTTGATCTTTCTAACTCTATCTTTCTTTTTATTACATTTCAATACTTTCATTATTAGATTAGAATTGCTTATATTGGTTGTCACTTGAATTCACTTGAGATCGAATCGAAAGTTTTTAATAAGCTACAAAATATTTTGGTAATAAATTTAAAAAGGACGTAAAACTATTCAACCCCCCTTCTAGTTTTCCACACGGGCGATTTTAGAAAAATCTTTAATAAACCTACGATAGAAACCGGCATGACCCAAAAAGCTCCTAACACCTTTTACAGTTGTAGGATGAGGCAATTTTGCAATGACGTCCACTTTGGCTCTGTCAACCTCAATCCCGTTCTTTGAAATTTTATGGCCGAGGACAATGCCCTCTTTGACCATAAAGTGACTCTTCTCCCAATTTAGACATAACCTTGTTTCTTCACAACGTTTAAGCATGCTGTCTAAATGGGAGAGACATGATTGGAACGAATCCCCAATGACTAAAAAATCGTCCATAAAGACCTCCATAGTTTTCCCGATCATGTCGGAAAATATGGACATCATACATCTTTGAAACGTGCCCGGAGCATTACATAAACCAAATGGCATACGTTTATAAGCAAAAGTTCCATAGGGGCACGTGAAAGTGGTCTTTTCCTGATCTTGCGGATCAATGGGAATCTGAAAGTAACCCGAGAAACCATCAAGGAAGCAACTCATTCCCTGCTAATCTCTCGAGCATCTGGTCCATATAGGGCAGAGGAAAATGATCTTTACGGGTGGCGTCATTTAGTTTTCGATAATCAATGCAGACACGCCATCCCGTAACCAATCGAGTTGGAATCAACTCATTTTCCTCGTTCGTGACAACAGTGATGCCACCCTTTTTTGGAACACAATGAATTGGGCTAACCCAAGGACTGTCCGAGATAGGGTAAATCAATCCGGCATCAAGAAGTTTTAAAACTTCTTGTTTGATTACCTCGTGAATTTTTGGATTCACCCTTCTTTGTTGTTGGACTGCTGGTTTGAAGTCATCCACCATTAAAATCTTGTGAGTACAAAATTCAGGTTCAATGCCCTTAATGTCAGAGAGTCGCCAAGCAATTGCTTGTTTATGTGACTTCAAAACTTTTATGAGAGCAGCCTTTTCATCAACACTTAAGTCTTTAGCAATTATGACGGGCAATTTATCATCACCCTCCAGAAATGCATATTCAAGATGAGGCGGCAAGTCCTTAAGTTCAACCTCAGGGAAGTCATCAGTTTTCTCAACATTTTTTACATCCTCTTTATGAAGTGTTTGTGGTAGAACAGGAAGAGGAGAGGGATCTTTGTTTAATAATTTCTCAAGTAGGAGAATATCCCTCTCAGGGTCAATCTCTTGGTTATCGATTCCATCGGGAATCAAGTCACTTTTGAGAAAGGCCTTAATTTCTTCTAAGATGAAGTCACTTCCCTCAAACGGAGTGAGGGAAGGAGAAGAATTGGCTATGATGGGATGAGAAGATTGAGTGAGGTTTTCACTTGAAGAATCATCAATGAAACCTAAAATCTCTTGAGCATACACCTCAGCAGCAACATCGATGACATCTATTTGATTCACCGATTCATAGTCATAATTGGAGGAGTATCTCGAAGTTTGATTTAGGTTGAAGGTAATGGCTTCCGTTCCAACACGTAATGTGATCTCATGCTCAAATACATCGATAAGAGCACGCCCAGTTCTAAGAAATCCCCTTCCAAGAATGAGAGGGACCCTAGAATCGGCATCAAAGTCAACAATCACAAAATCTGCCGGAAAATGGAACTTTCCCACTTTAACGAATATGTCCTCGGCAATGCCAAGAGGACGAGAAATCGAACGATCGGCAAGCTCTAAAGTCATGCACGTGGGAGTAAGTTCAGGAAGAGATAGTTTCTTCCACACAGAATATGGCATTAGGTTAATGCTAGTACCTAGATCGGCAAAGGCGAAGCATTCAACCATCCCCGGGAAAGTATAAGGAATGAGAAATTTCCCGGGGTCTCCAAGCTTTTCAGGAAGCTTTTTCAAAAGAACTGCTGAGCAGTTCTCATTCAGAGGAGTTCTTGCCATCTCAAAGAGTTTTTCCTTATTACTTAACAGATTTTTGATTGTCGATGCAAACTTGGGCATCAAGAGAATAGCGTCCGCGAAACTGATATCAAAGTGCAAATCTTGGAAGATTTGGAAAAATTTATCCATTTGGTTATTAGCCTTTTCGCGGAGCTTTTGTTCATTGAGACGTGATGGATAAGGAATAGAAGTTTTGGATTTAGGGTTGTCCACTGGAGTTTCCAGTGGTTCAAAGACAACTCCAGGCTTACATCTGGTTTCTGGAATAACCTGAGGTTGGACGTGTGCTGTACTTCGTGGGCTAGGAGTTTGCACCTTGTCCTTTGTCACCTCAGGTTCACGTTCCACTACCTTTGGAGGAGAGGAAGAAGAGGTAGTAGGAATCGCGGGTTCATCATATGAAGCACCACTTCGTGTTGTGATCGCCTTAGCATCGCCCCTCGGGTTAGCGATCGTGTTGCTCGGTAAAGTAGTACCTGAGCCCGAGGGTCGATCATTTAAAGACTTCTTGATATCAGAAATCTGGCTGACCAGCAACTTGTTCAACTCTTCTTGGGACTTCATGAATTGCTTTAACAACTCATCAGATTTAGGCCCGGTTGGAACAATGGCTTGATTCGGATTAGGAATATTTGGAGCTCGATTGTTCGGATCGGGACCTTGTTTTTGAAAATTACCCTGATTAGGGTTGTTGTTTCCATGAAAATATCCCGGATTGAAATTACCCTGGCCTTGGTTTCGATTAAAGTTTCCTTGATGTTGGAAACCTTGCTTTTGGAAACCTTGGTTTTGATTGTGAAAACCATGACCCTGATTGAAGTTACCTTGGTTTTGAAAACCTTGGTTCACTCTATTTTGATTTTGGCCACGGTTTTGGACATTTTGGTTTTGATTAAAACCAGGAGGTCCAGGATAATGATGATGAGGACGATAGCTAGGGTCATTAGGAGGGCGATATTGATTGCCTCCTTGATTTTGGGACCCGGCTACAGCATGAGCTTCATATGGAGTACCATCAGTAGCTGTGCAATTGTAGTAGGCATGCGGCCCACCACAAGTTACACAGACTTCCACTTTTTTAACCTCAGCAGGTGGAGGATGTTGTGGAAATGAAACTTTCTTTGTTTGGGTGAGAACCAAAGCTTGAATAGCATCAGTGAGCTTGTCAATCTTAGCATCCGTGCTAGATTGACTCACAAAGGATGAAGTGGAAGGACCCGCATTGATTTGAGAAACAATCGGTTTGCTTCATGTAGAGCGGACCTTGGACTTGTTTTCTATGATTTGCAAAGATTCTTTTGTGGTTCTACTCAAGAAATTACCTCTCGCTGAGGCATTGAGAGAATCCTGATCAGCTTGGCTCACGCCATTGTAAAAAGTATCGAGTTGCATCAACTCTGAGAAACCATGATGTGGACACTTGCGAAGTAATTCTTTGAAACGATCCCATGCTTCACCAACAGATTCATCATATTTCTGAGTGAACTTGGTGATTTCGTTCTTAAGACTCGTAGTCTTGGAAGGTGGGAAGAATTCATTCATAAATTTTTTGACAAGATCTTCCCATGTCTCAATAGATCGAGGAGGTTGTTTTTCAAGCCAAATCCGGGCTTGTCCCTCCAGGGAGAATGGGAAGAGAAGAAGTTTTATTGCTTCACAAGGGACATTCTTGTACTTGATGGTCGATGTGATTTTATTGAACCATCGTATGTGAGCGTAAGGATCGTCCCTCTCAAAACCGTAGAATTGACTTGAGGTTACAAGATTGAGTAACCCGGTTTTGAGCTCAAAATTATCAGCCACGATGGCTGGAACAACAATGGCATCTCCGTAACCTTCAATGGGTTCTTGGAGAAGCTCACACATGGGGCGGTCTTCCGCCATGGTGACAGTGGGTGTGGCAACAGTACGGATCTCAGATCCGACTGTTGGTGCTGAACGTCTACGAGGTCTTCGAGGTTTCCGAACAAGCTCACGTAATGGGCTCGTGGACCTTGAAGAACGAGTGCGCATGCACTAGAGATAAAAACCAATCAAAACAAAATCGAGGCAAATCCACAGTGAACTTAAACCAATAATCACAAGCAAGTGGCTTCTTTAAGAAAGGTACACCACTCACAGGGATACAAAGGCAAGTTTTAAATCTTTGGTTTGGGAACTTATTATGTCCACACCCCCAGTTGGTAGGTATTCTGTCTTGGTTTGCGACGGTTGATTTTTATGTATTTATTATTATTCACAAGAAAAGACGGATGTTTTTGGGTTTTTGTGTATGGGTGAAAAAACTTTTGGACAATATTTTTGGTATCGTTTCGTTTACCAAAATCGTATTTCTTTAAGAATCACCTTAAAAGAAACACAATATAGAAAACGTAACGATCTGTTTTGTTGTTTTTTTTTTTTTTTTTTTTTTTATCACTTTAGGAAAAGTGTTAATGATTTTTTTTTTATGTTTTGATTTAAAATTTAAAAAAGTGGTGGTTTTTGTACAGTGATTGTGGTGAAATAACACTAATCTCAAATGACGCTATAGAAACGCGCACACTTCCCCGGCAGCGGCGCCAAATTTTGATTGGATCAAAACAATCAACTTAAATTGACCAAGTATATGGTCAACAAAGTCAAACTACCTAGACCAATGCTTCCGGGTAATATAGAGTATCACCAGGTCATTATGTCCCGACGAGGTGTGGATTGTGCTTTACCGTGCTTGTGATCGGGTGATTATTCACAGAAAAGGGTTGTAATGAGAATTATTTGAGAATTATGAAATGAAATAGCTTAGGAAAGCTATGTGATTGATTACTAGAATTGAGATTAAGAAGAATCGATTTAAAACCTAAAAATGTACGTTTTAATTAAAAAAGTACGCTGACGAACGTAACAGAAAGTACCACTGATGAACTGAAAAGGCTACGAGTGTGAAATTATTATTTTTACAATCCTAATAAATAAAGAAAATTTTAAGAAAAAGAAAAATTATTTTTACACTATTTAATTATTTATTACTAATTAATTTACTTATTTATTAACTAATTAAATTGATTTAAATTACTAAAAATTACTAAAAAGACTTAGATAATTAAGGAGATTTTTATAAATCTAATTAACCATCACAGGAATCCTAAAAATTATAAAAAGTTGATTTTATGTATTTTTAAACTAATTTACTAATTATTATTATAATTATTAATTAATTTCTAATTAAACTAATTATATTATAAAAAATGGAAAATGAACAGTAGAAATTCTAGAAAAATTTATAAAAATGGTTTAACTTATATAAAATCTAGAAAAATTATAAAAACTAGGTGTTACTTAATAAAATCTAATTATACTATTTAATTATTAATTAGTAATTAATAATTAATTAAACTAAAATTAATTCTAAAAACCACTAAATGACAAAAGAAAAATCTGGAAAAATTTCTAAAATTACTTTAATATAAAAGAGATTTAATAAAAATATAAAAATGCTATAGTGCTTATAAATAAGCTAAAAAGAAAATAAAAAATAATAATTTCTATTAAATAGAAGCTATCACTAAAATTAAAATTAGTTTTTTGAGTTTTTTCTTTTTCCAAACTAATTTTACACTAAAAACTTACAACTTTTACAAAAACACTTTTTATGTAGCTCAGAAAATAAGCACTTGGAGTGCTTAATGGTTCAATAGTTGACTTTGTTTGACTGAGAAAGGAGTTAAGCTCAAATGGGCTTATGTGGGGTCCACCATGGTTAATTCAGCTTCACTTAAGTTATATGAACAAATTTAGACTAGATTCACACAAATAAGATATATAAATGAGCCATAAAGCCTGAATAAGCAATTGCTTATTTGGATTCTGAGATAGAAGTGGGACAGAGTTTGAGGGCAATTCCAAGTGGGGTCCACAAGGTCTGAGGTCAAATAGTTGGTCAACTCTTGAAGCTTGCTAGGAGGGGGGTTGGGAGAACCCAAACTTGAACTATGGGACCCACTGGGTGGCCACAATCAACCACCAAAGGTGGTGGTGTTGCTGAGGGTCTGTGATGCAGGGCAGAGGGCTTGCCCTGTAGGTCAGTTTGAAGGGTAATTTGGTCCACAAAATAAATTCACAAAAATATAACCAATATGGGAATCAATAGTTGAGCTGGTAAATTGTACACCCAATAAGTTTCAAACCCTAAAACCAAACACAAAAATCAGGAAAATTCATGCTATTTTGGAGATTTCTACCCAATACACTTTTTGACTTTTTAAGAAAATGCTTATTGTTGACTATTATGAAATTTAATGCTTCCTAGCTTACTGAATTAGTTATATTATGCTAAAATGAAACTAAACTAGACCAGTTTAACAAGTTTTCTACCTAATAATGTGATTTCTCACCCTAAATTCCTAACTGTTGGCAGATTAAAGGCCAATAACTAGGTTTTTGACTTTTTTCCTAAATGACTACTGTATTTATGCAAGTTTTAACCTAATAAAGACCTAAGTAACTGAAATGAACCAAAAATTACAACAAGTGACAACTTGAGCACAAGTAACAAGCTTAGTCCAAACACACCTAATCTAGCTGAATGTTGTGATTTTCAAGGCTTATGATTGTTTATGACCATAAAACTGAAACATTAACATACATTATGATGTATTAAACTAAAATGAGCATGAAATAACAAGCAAATATCACAGGAACAATATAAGGTGAAATATGGAAATTTCTTACAAAATGGTTTATGGTGGAAACTAGAACAAGGACCCAATGAACACCCCTATTGCTCTCCACAGAGCTCTATTACCAAATTCCACTCCAAGATCAACTCTGAACCATCTCTTCTTCTATTTCTTCCTTCTTTTTGATTTTTTCTTGATTTATTTTTATTTTTTTGTATTTTTTGCTTAATTGGAGATTTTGAATAAACCTTAAACTAAACTAAGGTTTAAGAGTTTCAGTGGATTAACTAAGCTTAATGAAACTGATTAGAACAATATTCAATAACTTTTAACAAGTTTACAATATAAATGAGAATTTCATGAAAATCAAACATAAACTGAATTCATTGATAAGGTTCAAATTAAAACTTGAAAAAAAGTTTACAATACTCTGAGAATGCTTACTACAACAATTTTAATCTAAGAATTCCACTTGGAAAAGGAAATTTAATTAAATCGACACTAATTTTATCTAATAATAATACATACTGCTTCACTCCATCTTTTTCTCTTTATACTGAACCTCTAGGGTTTCTTTGACCTTCTGAGCATATCCCCATTGAATTCTGAGCCATTGGATCTTTTAGTTTCATCTTGACCTTTGAATTGGATTTGTGATGAGTGTGTAAATACTCATCATTTTTACCTTTTTTGAGCTGCCAAAACATCTAAAAACACTCAATATTGAATCAAAATAGTGAAAATATCCCAGGAAAGTGTTTTACATGTTTCAAATGCAAAATAATCAAAAATAGATGAAAAACGCACAAAGTTTGCATAATTGGCAGTTTCAGTCCCTCATCTTTCAAAAGTTGTCAAATCTAGTCCCTAGCTGTTCTAAAAACTTGAATAAGTCACCAAAGGTCCTTTTAAATCAAAAAGTTACACAATTAGTCCTTTGGTGCAAAGTTTCACAAACTGTCAAGTTTAGTCCCTGAAGTTTGGAAAATTGTCAAAAATGGTCCCTGGGATATTAAAAACTTTGAGAAAAAAAAATTTTGTCCTTGCATTAACCTTTTATGGCAGGATTGGTCCTTGGTGGAAAATTTTGGTGAAATTACACAATTGGTCCCTGAAGTTTGAAAGTTTGGCAGAAATAGTCCCTGGTGAAATTTAAATGGAAAAATCATACCAGGACCTCATACTATTCATAACTTGGCAAAACACAACCTTGGAAACAATTTGGAAAAGTGCCAAGTCTCACCCTCTAACTTTCAAATAATTACAAAAATAGTCCTTGTGCAAATTAAACCAAACCGGACCCTGAAAACTATTACCCCAAATAAAACCAATCCAATCCATTCCTAAGCCCACCCACTTCCTATCCTAGGCCCATACACAACTCAGCCCACCAACACCCCAAATAACAATACTGGGGTCAAATATTTGACCTTGGTCAAATACCGGTCAACCCTCCCTTTTTCCCTCTCCCTCAGCCAAACCACCAAACCACCCCTGGTATTGCAGCACACCACCACCACTTGCAGAGTCATCATCACCTCCCCACACCCCTGCACCTACCCTCACATCAACATTAAATGCCACCACCCCCCCCCCCCCTTGACTGAGTATCTGAATCAATTTGCAAAAAAGAGTTTCCCGCCAAAACACGTGGCATCAAATTGGAACATCTCAGTGATCCAAGGGCTACAATTAGAGATGGGATTTGATCAGAGGAGTGGGGAAACCCTAATGGACATCTATAAAAGGCAGAAGAAAGCAAGGAATGAAGTGTGTAGTTTAATTCGTTAAATTTAGTGTCGAATTTAATTAAGTTTTCAAATTCAGTTGTAACTTTCTTCATTCAAGCATTGTAGCAGTCTCTTGTTGTATTTTAAACCTTTTCAAGTTATAATAATCAAGTTTTCAGTTCTGTTTATGAATTTGGCAATTTACTTAGTTTTCTAAATTTCTCAATAAGCTCAATTGTCACTTGAAGCAAGAACCATGGACTGAAATAGGCTCACTTAAGTTCCATAAAGCTTATTGAAGCTTTTAGAGACACTAAAACTCAGTACTAGTCATAAAAAACCAAAAATACAAAAAAGTCAACCTTAGTCAAACTGTGTTTGTTTTGAAGTGTTTTCAGGTTTTGAGAAGTGTTGAAGGGTAAGCTTGGAATTGGATTTGGCCTATCTAAAGATAGGCATCAGTGGAAAACTCCTTGTTCATGCTAGGAGTGGTTTTGTAAGCCTTTGCTCATTTTAATTTTCCTCTAAAAAAATTAGTTTCTGATTTCTTGCTTATATCTGATAATCTGTGTTTGTTTGTGCTTATTTGGGTATTGTTTAGTTAATTTATAGCCTAATATATATAACTTGTTTGATAAAATTTGTAGTTACTTTATATCCTAGTTTTATCAGTCAAAATAGCTTAAGGGATAATCTTGTGTAATTGTCATTGTTCTCTGCTCCTAAGTGCTTATTTAGGCTTAGTATATCAGTACAAGACCTTTTGGTTAGGTTTCAGAAGCTGTCACAACCTTTTGACTCCTAAAACTCAAAACAGCTCCATATAAAGGGGTGTTTGGATTTGGTTCATTCACTGTTTTAATAAGGTCTTTGGTTGTCAACTTGGTGTGAAAACTCTGTCTCAGTACCAAAACAGTTCAAACAAATCTTAATATTGGGTGTCATAGAGTAAAAAGTCAAAATCAAGAACAAAACACCTACACAGTTAACTGTGTAGGTATTTGAGCATTACAACACCTTAAATCTTTGCATAAGTACTCAAGTTCACTAGATTTAGCTTTATTGTGGTTGAAAATAGCATAATCAACTAGTAATCATCAACCAAAGTTCACTTAAGTCAAAGTAACAAGTTTTTTAAGAAAGTCAAAAGTAGCTCCTCAGATTTTTTCCAAAATTTGTAGGATTTGTTGTGATTTATGTGTTTAGAGTTAGGCCCTGAAACTTGTTGTAGTTATAGTCTATCAGCTCTTCTCTAAGGTCTCACACTTGTTTGATTTTTGGAAATTTTTTTGTGGGTCCCACAGACCCTTGAAGTGAACTGCAGGGCAAGCCATTGCCCTGTGCATCAGCCGACCATCTCACCACCACCACTTTGGTGGTTGACTGTGGCCACCTCAGTGGACCCCAGTGGTTCATTTTTGGTTTTCCCAACCCCCTCCTACCAGGGAATAAGGTTTGACCTTTTGGTTGACCTAGAAACAAGTGGACCCCACCTGGAATTCACCCTAAAGTCTGTCCCAATTATGTGTTATATCTCAAGTTTCTAAGTGCTTATTTCATTCTTGTTGGCTAATCAGTAGTTGTTGCTTGTTGTTTTCAGCTTATTTAAGTTTGTTTAGCTTAATTGTACCTAGTTTT
This sequence comes from Artemisia argyi, assembly GCA_030686995.1. Classification (NCBI taxonomy): domain Eukaryota; kingdom Viridiplantae; phylum Streptophyta; class Magnoliopsida; order Asterales; family Asteraceae; genus Artemisia; species Artemisia argyi. The sequence goes on from CM060702.1 coordinate 121,095,842, forward strand.
ACCATTGTGGACCCCACCTATAGTCATTTGTGCCTAATTGCTTGCTCAGTCAACAAAAGTCAAACTGCTTAAGTCATGGGGGTGCACACAGCTTATTTTTAAGCTTGATAAAAAGTTGTTTTACAAAAGTTACTCATTTTCATCATATAATTATCTGTCAAAAAGAAAAAATCCAAAAACCCAAAAATAAAAATAGTGATAGCTTCTATTTAATAGAAACTATCTTTTTCATTTTTCATTTTAACTTATTTATAAGTATTTTTCCATTTTTATAATTTTCTAAATTTTCTAGTACCTTTTAGTACTTAAAATAATTTTCTTAGATTTTTCCTAATTAGTTTACTATTTATTAGATTTAAAACTAGTTTAATTAATTAAATATGTAATATTAGTTATTAATTAGTTTTCTTAGATTTTTATTAACAACAGTAGGTTTTTATAATTTTTCTAGGTTTTATAAATTATTTAAGACTTTTATAAAATATATTTTTAGTTTTTACTATTCATTTTCAATTTTTCTTAATTTAATTATTTAAATTAGATTTAAAGTAATTAAAAGGTAATTAATTAGTGGATTAGCCTTAAACATAATTTTTAGAAATTTTTATAATTTTTTAGGATTCCTGTGATGGTTAAATAGTTTTATAAATTTTCTCATAATTTTCTAAGTTAATTTAGTATTATTAGTAATTTAAATTAGTTTAATTAGTTTAATTAAGTTAAATAATTTTTAATTAATAAAAAACTCATAAAAAGACAAAAATATTTATTTTTATTTTTTATACTTTCTTCAAGTTCTAATTAAGGTATAGAAATTATTTTTGCAAGTTTTTAGGTTAATTTGTAACATTTATCATTTTTAGTTAATTTAAATTAGGTTTTAGATTACATTTTAAATAGTTTTATTAATTAAATAATATTTAAATATTAAAATAATCATTTTTATAATTTCATTTTTATTTTCAATTTTCTTTTAATTTTAAGTTTCAAAAGTTTCAAAAGCACCCCATGTAGTTTATTAATTACCAAAACCCACTTTTCTGTCTGTTACGTGTACCTGATTATGAATTTGTGCATATATCTGTTATTTGTGAATATTATCTCATTGTGCAAATACCAAAATATCAGTAGCAAAATCAATTCCATATCACCTTGGCTACTGTCCTCAGTGCCACTCATTCCCAAAAACGACTTCCAAAGCACCATTTCAATCTCACTGGGACAAAACGACCCGGGGACACACTATACTATCACCGGAGAATCGGAACGAGGCTGTCTTTGACTTATTAACCTTGGTTAATAATATCTGACCGTTTCGCATCAATCAAAAATTTGGCGCCGCTGCCGGGGAGGTTGTTGCGTGTTTTAAAAAATCGTTTTAAGTTTAGTGGTTTTCAAAACCCTCCCTGTACAAATTTCACACAAATTTGTAAAAAGTTTTTGTAAAAACATAATCATATCAAAAAAAGGTTCATTAACACTTTTCCTGAAGTGTAAAAAACACCAAAAAAATCAAAAAAACAACAAAACAAACTGTGAAGTTAAATTACTTCGTTTTCTTTAAGATTATAACCTGACACAGTTGGTTTAAGGTAAGTTCTGACATTAAATTGCGAACTGAAGAGGAAACCTATTTACTTCCTCCCGTCAGCCTGCGAGTAATCTTAAAGAACGATTTCGGTTAACGAATCAGTTCCAAAAATATTTCCCAAGTTTTTTACACACACACCCATAAGCCTAAAGCAGTTTTTCAAATTAATAAATACATAAAATCTTACCACCGCAAACCAAGGCTGAACACCTACCAACTGGGGGTGTGGACATAATAAGTTCCCAAACTTAAGATTAAAACTTGCCTTTATATCCCTGTGAGTGGTGTACCTTTTTCAAAGAAGCCATTCACTTGTGATAATTGGTTTAAGTTCACTGTGGTTTTGCCTCGATCTTGTTTTGAAAAATTGTTTTTAGTGCATGCGCACTCGGTCACAAACAAAACGTAAAAATCAGAAAAACGTACTCGAGCTACGTTCTGATACACAAGAACCAAAAACCGAAATGGCCGCTGGGCCACCACCACCATTACCACCCCTGACCCTCCCAGGGATGTGCCAGCTCCCGATCTCCGAACGATGGAGGAGTTGTGCCAGCCTACCATGCAAGGGCGGGGTGGGCCTATTGCACCACTCACTATTGAGGCTACGGACTTTGGCCTCAAGCACCACATGATCCAACAAGTCCAGAATTCGTGTCAATTTCACGGATTACCGGGTGACGATGCTAACAAGCATCTTGACAAATATCTTACGGTCACCCAAAGCATGAAACAGCATGGTGTCACCGATGATGCCCTTCGGCTGTATCTCTTCCCCTATTCTCTCACTCATCATGCCACTGCATGGTTTGACCGACTCCCAAGGAATTCTATCTGTACCTTTGATGAAATGGTAACCAAGTTTTTAGCAAAATATTTTCCGCCTTCCATGGTTACCAAGTTACGAAATGATATCAGCAACTTCCGGCAACGTCCCGATGAGTCTCTTTTTGAGGCTTCGGAACGTTATAAGCTAGCTATTGATTGGTGCCCTAACCACAATATGTTACAAGTTACCATTATAGACATCTTCTATAATGGTCTGACATTGAGGCACCGGGATATTCTCAATGCTGCTGCTGGTGGGACCTTTATGAAAAGGCGTCCCGAAGAGTGTTATGACTTGATTGAGAACATGACTGCCCACCATAACTTTTGGGATTCCTCTGCGGAGAGGTATGAGTCATGTCATTCAGTCACTCCTTCATCATCATCTCCTGAAATAATTGCTCTTACCAAAAAGATGGATGATCTTTCTACGGCTGTGTTGAGAATGAGCCAAACGATGCAAAATCAGGTTCAAAATCAACAAGTGAAAGCCGTGGACCGAAGTTGTGAAACTTGTGGGGGCCCACATCTTTATTTTGAGTGTCCAGCTACTGTTGGCTTTCCTCAAGAGAACGTTTATGCTGCTCACGGTTCCTACAACACGGGGGGTAATTCTTACCAACCGCAAGGGGACCGTAATCTCTTAAGCTATCGTCCCAACAATTTTCTCGGACCTCCCGGTTTTAACCAAAATCAAAACCGTAACTCGAATCAGAATTTTAACCAAGGTCAAAGCTCAAATTTCCAAAACCCGAATCAAAATCAAGGCCAGTTTAATCAAAACAATTTTCAAAATGGCAATCAAAATCAAGGTTTTCAAGGAAATTTTCAAAGAAACCAGGATCAAGGAAATTACAGTCAGGGTAATTTCAATCAGAGAAACAATTTTCAGGGTAACAACAATCAAAATCAAGGGAATTTTCAAAACAACCGTGTTCAAAATCCTCCTATTCAAAATCAAAATGTTGTTCCACCCTCGTCTTCCTCCGATGAAGTGCTAAAACAATTCATGAAAGCACAAGAGGAAACGAATCGGTTATTGATCAGCAAGATCTCTGAGCTTTAGAAGTCTTTAAATGATCAACCCTCGGGCCCGTGTACACTATTGAGCAACACGATCGCTAACCCGAGGGGCGATGTCAAAGCGATCACCACCCGAAATGGGGTATCATACAATGGACCCTCGATTCCCTCTACCTCTTCTTCTCCTCCTAAGGTAGCGGAACGTGAACCTGAGGTTACCACGGACAATGTACTTCCTACTAATAATGGAGGTATCAACAGCGTCCACCCTCAAGTTGTCCTGGTCCCGGCTCGTAAGCCGAAAGTTGTATTTGATCCCCCTGTGATTTCTGATGAAATCCCAAAGAATGATCCTAAGCCTTCAATTCCATATCCTTCACGTTTGAATGATCAAAAGAACCGCGAAAGAGCTAATCATCAGATGGAAAAATTTTATCAAATTTTCCAAGAATTGCATTTCGATATTAGCTTCGCGGACGCTATTCTTTTCATGCCTAAATTTGCTTCAACAATCAAAAATCTGATAAGCAATAAGGAAAAACTCTGTGAGATGGCAAAAACTTCACTTAATGAACATTGCTCAGCAGTGCTCTTGAAAAAGCTTCCCGAAAAGCTTGGAGATCCCAGGAAATTACTCATTCCTTGTATTTTCCCTGGGATGGTTGAATGCCTTGCCTTGGCCGATCTTGGCGCAAGCATTAACCTAATGCCTTACTCAGTCTGGAAAAGACTCTCTCTTGCTGCTCTCACTCCGACCTGCATGACTCTCGAGCTTGTAGACTGTACTATATCCCGTCCTCTCGGCATTGCCGAAGATATCTTCGTGAAAGTAGGAAAGTTCCATTTTCCGGCAGATTTCGTGATTGTTGATTTCGATGCTGACCCAAGAGTTCCTCTCATTCTCGCGAGGGGGTTCTTTAGAAAGGGTCATGCTTTAATCGATGTATACGAAGAAGAAATCACTCTACGTGTTGGTGGTGAAGCCATCACATTCAATCTTGATCAAACTTCAAGATACTCCTCTAACTATGATGCTGAAACGGTTAACCGAATTGACATCATCGATGTTGCGTCTGAGGAGTATTCTCAAGAAGTCCTTGGTTTCTCAACAAGTGGCAGTACCACTCCTTCTACTGATCCTATCATTTCCGACTCTTCCCCTTCCCTCACTCCGTTTGAGGGAAGTGACTTCCTTCTGGAAGAGTTCGAGGCTTTTCTTGCTCAGGATAGTTCAATCCCAGATGGGGTTGATGAAAACTATCTTGACCCGGAGGGGGACATTCTTCTCCTTGAAAGATTGTTAAATGACGATCCTACACCCTCTCAGTCTCCAAAAATACTTCATAAAGCGGAAGTCAAAAATGTTGAAATAACTGAAGACTTTCCCGAGGTTGAGCTCAAGGACTTGCCTCCTCATCTAGAATATGCATTTCTGGAGGGTGATAATAAATTACCCGTCATTATTGCTAAAGACTTGAAAGATGAGGAAAAGGCTCAACTCCTAAAGGTTCTTAAGGCAAACAAGCAAGCAATTGCTTGGAAACTCTCCGACATTAAAGGCATAAGCCCGAACTTCTGTACTCATAAAATCTTAATGGAGGATGACTTTAAGCCAGCAGTGCAACAACAGAGAAGGGTAAATCCCAAAATCCACGAAGTTATCAAACAAGAAGTTTTAAAACTACTTGATGCGGGATTGATTTATCCTATATCTGACAGTCCTTGGGTTAGCCCAATTCATTGTGTTCCTAAAAAGGGTGGCATTACCGTTGTCACCAACGAGGATAACGAGTTGATTCCAACTCGTTTGGTCACGGGTTGGCGAGTATGTATTGACTATCGTAAGTTGAATGAAGCCACCCGTAAAGACCATTTTCCTCTTCCTTTTATGGACTAGATGCTTGAAAGACTTGCGGGGAATGAATACTACTGCTTCCTCGATGGTTTTTCGGGTTACTTCCAAATCCCCATTGATCCCCAGGATCAAGAGAAGACTACCTTCACATGCCCCTACGGAACTTTTGCTTACAGACGTATGCCTTTCGGCTTATGTAATGCACCAGGCACGTTCCAGAGGTGAATGATGTCTATCTTTTCCGACATGATCGGGGAAACCATGGAGGTATTCATGGATGACTTTTCAGTCATCGGGGATTCATTCCAGACTTGTCTCTCCAACTTGGAACAAATGCTTAAACGTTGTAAAGAAACGAATTTGAGTCTCAACTGGGAGAAGAGCCACTTTATGGTCAAGGAGGCATTGTCCTCGGCCATAAAATTTCAAAGAACGGGATTGAGGTTGACAGAGCCAAAATTGATGTCATCGCTAAATTACCTCATCCCACCACCGTTAAAGGTGTTAGGAGCTTTTTGGGTCATGCCGGCTTCTACCGTAGGTTTATCCAAGATTTTTCTAAGATTGCCCGGCCTATGACCCATCTCCTCGAGAAGGATGCTCCTTTCATCTTCTCTCCTGAGTGCATCGAAGCTTTTGAACCATTAAAGAAAAAGCTTACCGAGGCACCGATTCTTGTTGCCCCCGATTGGGACCTGCCTTTTGAGCTTATGTGCAATGCTAGTGATTTTGCCATAGGTGCGGTCTTGGGGCAACGTAAAGAAAAATACTTTCAGCCTATACACTACTCAAGCAAAACTATGACTGAGGCTCAAGGTCATTACACCACCACTGAAAAAGAACTCCTAGCTGTGGTGTATGCCTTTGAAAAATTCCGGTCATACTTAATCTTGACTAAATGCGTGGTGTATACGGATCACTCGGCTTTGAAGTACCTATTTGCAAAGCATGATGCAAAGTCGAGGCTTCTCCGTTGGTTTCTCCTCCTCCAAGAATTTGATATCATTATCCGTGATAAAAAAGGAGCCGAGAACCTTGCTGCTGATCATCTCTCACGATTAGAAAACCCTCATCAGGATGTGTCCGAGAAACAGGAAATAAATGAAACATTTCCTCTCGAGACACTTAATGCGGTTGCTTTTCGTTGTGACTCTACTACCCCATGGTTTGCCGACTTTGCAAATTACCATGCGGGTAACTTCATCGTGAGGGGGATGACGTCCCAACAAAAGAAAAAATTCTTCAAAGACGTTAAACATTACTTCTGGGACGACCCCTATCTCTTCAAAATCTGTGCCGATCAAGTCATCAGGCGATGTGTATACGGACAGGAAGCCGCTGATATTCTCAAGGCTTGCCATGCTGGACCCACCGGGGGCCACCATAGTCCTAACTACACCGCCAAAAAGGTGTTTAATTCCGGTTTCTATTGGCCTACGATCTATAAGGATGCCCACGAGTTAGTCAAAGCTTGTGATGCTTGTCAGCGTCACGGGAATATTTCACAAAAGAACGAAATGCCACAAAATGCCATTCAAGTTTGTGAAATCTTTGACGTCTGGGGCATTGATTTTATGGGGCCATTCCCATCTTCTCGTGGAAACAAATACATTCTTGTGGCTGTTGACTACTTGTCAAAATGGGTTGAGGCTAAGGCCTTACCCACTAACGATGCCTGAGTTGTTGTGAAATTCTTGAAATCCCTGTTTGCTCGTTTTGGAACTCCACGTGCCATCATTAGTGAACACTTTTGCAATGATCAATTTGCAAAAGTCATGCTTAAGTACGGTGTTACTCATCGTCTTTCTACCGCGTATCACCCATAAACAAGTGGGCAGGTGGTGGTTTCCAACCGTGGTATAAAACGGATTCTTGAGAGGATAGTAGGTGAAAACCGCGCTTCCTGGTCGGATAAACTAGATGATGCACTCTGGGCCTTCCGTACAGCTTACAAAACACCCATCGGGTGTACTCTATACAAGCTTGTATACGGGAAGGCGTGTCATTTACCGATCGAGCTCGAGCACAAAGCCTACTAGGCCTTGAAACATGCTAACTACGACCTTCATAAAGCGGGTGATCACCGTAAGGTTCAAATCAATGAATTAAACGAACTTCGTGATCAAGCCTACGAGAACTCTTTGATCTACAAAGAAAAGACAAAGAAGATTCACGACTATAAGATTAAGAACCGCGTTTTCAACGTCGGTGACAGAGTCCTTCTTTTCAACTCAAGGTTAAAGATCTTCTCGGGGAAATTAAAAACCCGATGGACTGGACCATTCACTATCGCTAAAGTATATCCATACGGGACTGTTGAGTTTTCTCAACCCGAATGTCCCAACTTCAAAGTGAATGGTCATCAATTGAAACATTATTTTGGAGAGGACATACCACCCATGGTTGTCCCGGATCTCCAAACTTTCCCCACGGACCAATGAATTCGGGGATCGAGTCAAGCTAGTGACTCGGTGAACAAAAATTAGCAACATATATGGGTTTTCACCCGTATTTCTGACTTCTTTCTACTTTCTACCACCCTAGTGTGGGGGAGTGGCCGTCCCCCACCTTTTGAAAAGTAAATACGTATATAAGTTAAAAAAAAATGTGTGATTGTATGTACAGATAAATAAAGTGAAAAATAAAATCGATATTTCCACAGTTAGTTTCGAATATTAGCTTTTTCCGTTCAGAGATTCGGCATAATAGCCGGGACTTTGAATATTGAGGACAATATTCAATTCTAGTGGGGGGGGGGGGGGGAATTCTTACGAATTTTATCACAAAACTTTCTAAGTACCCCCATTTTAGGCCTAAATTTTTCAAAAATTTTTCACTTTATTTCAAAATTTTTGAGGTAATCAGTCCGCCAAAGTCTAAATGACAAATGGATTGGCTAGTTCGGGAGCAAACGGCTCTTGTAAAGACATCTCAAACCCGTTGATGGCTTGCAATTTGCCAAAAATTGTATGGTTCCTCAACTCCCCATATCCCATAAAGCGAATGAGTTGGCTAGCCCACAAGATTATGGCTTGTGGTAAAGGCCGTGGAAAATCCATAATTGGTAATCAGCTCACCAAGATGTTGACTTAGTCCATCAAGATGCTGGCTAGTCCAGAAGCAAACGGCTTTTGGTAAAGACAAATCAAATCCGTTGACAGCTGGTGGTTTGCTCAAAATCACACGGTTATCAGGTGTGCCACAGTTCTTACACCTGGCTACTCCAGAAGCGATGGCTTTTGGTAAAGAGATTTTCAAATCCATCAAGTTTTTCTCAAAAGATTGCTAGGGACTAGCAATGTTTTAGTGTGGGGGATTGATAAATGTGTAAATACTCATCATTTTTACCTTTTCTGAGATGCCAAAACATCTAAAAACACTCAATATTGAATCAAAATAGTGAAAATATCCCAGGAAAGTGTTTTACATGTTTCAAATGCAAAATAATCAAAAACAGATGAAAAACGCATAAAGTTTGCATAATTGGCAGTTTCAGTCCCTCATCTTTCAAAAGTTGTCAAATCTAGTCCCTAGCTGTTCTAAAAACTTGAAAAAGTCACCAAAGGTCCTTTTAAATCAAAAAGTTACACAATTAGTCCTTTGGTGCAATGTTTCACAAATTGTCAAGTTTAGTCCCTGAAGTTTGGAAAATTGTCAAAAATGGTCCCTGGGATATTAAAAACTTTGAGAAAAACAAATTTTGTCCTTGCATTAACCTTTTACGGCAGGATTGGTCCTTGGTGGAAAAGTTTGGTGAAATTACACAATTGGTCCCTGAAGTTTGAAAGTTTGGCAGAAATAGTCCCTGGTGAAATTTAAATGGAAAAATCATACCAGGACCTCATACTATTCATAACTTGGCAAAACAAAACCTTGGAAACAATTTGGAAAAGTGCCAAGTCTCACCCTCCAACTTTCAAATAATTACAAAAATAGTCCTTGTGCAAATTAAACCAAACCGGACCCTTAAAACTATTACCCCAAATAAAACCAATCCAATCCATTCCTAAGCCCACCCACTTCCTATCCTAGGCCCATACACAACTCAGCCCACCAACACCCCAAATAACAATACCGGGGTCAAATATTTGACCTTGGTCAAATACCGGTCAACCCTCCCTTTTTCCCTCTCCCTCAGCCAAACCACCAAACCACCCCTGGTATTGCAGCCCACTACCACCACTTGCAGAGTCATCATCACCTCCCCACACCCCTGCACTTACCCTCACATCAACATTAAATGCCACCACCCCCCCCCCCTTGTCTGAGTATCTGAATCAATTTGCAAAAAAGAGTTTCCCGCCAAAACACGTGGCATCAAATTGGAACAGCTCAGTGATCCAAGGGCTACAATTTGAGATGGGATTTGATCAGAGGAGTGGGGAAACCCTAATGGACATCTATAAAAGGCAGAAGAAAGCAAGGAATGAAGTGTGTACTTTAATTAGTTAAATTTAGTGTCGAATTTAATTAAGTTTTCAAATTCAGTTGTAACTTTCTTCATTCAAGCATTGTAGCAGTCTCTTGTTGTATTTTAAACCTTTTCAATTTATAATAATCAAGTTTTCAGTTCTGTTTATGAATTTGGCAATTTACTTAGTTTTCTAAATTTCTCAATAAGCTCAATTGTCACTTGAAGCAAGAACCATGGACTGAAATAGGCTCACTTAAGTTCCATAAAGCTTATTGAAGCTTTTAGAGACACTAAAACTCAGTACTAGTCATAAAAAACCAAAAATACAAAAAAGTCAACCTTAGTCAAACTGTGTTTGTTTTGAAGTGTTTTCAGGTTTTGAGAAGTGTTGAAGGGTAAACTTGGAATTGGATTTGGCCTATCTAAAGATAGGCATCAGTGGAAAACTCCTTGTTCATGCTAGGAGTGGTTTTGTAAGCCTTTGCTCATTTTAATTTTCCTCTAAAAAAATTAGTTTCTGATTTCTTGCTTATATCTGATAATCTGTGTTTGTTTGTGCTTATTTGGGTATTGTTTAGTTAATTTATAGCCTAATATATATAACTTGTTTGATAAAATTTGTAGTTACTTTATATCCTAGTTTTATCAGTCAAAATAGCTTAAGTGATAATCTTGTGTAATTGTCATTGTTCTCTGCTCCTAAGTGCTTATTTAGGCTTAGTATATCAGTACAAGACCTTTTGGTTAGGTTTCAGAAGCTGTCACAACCTTTTGACTCCTAAAACTCAAAACAGCTCCATATAAAGGGGTGTTTGGATTTGGTTCATTCACTGTTTTAATAAGGTCTTTGGTTGTCAACTTGGTGTGAAAACTCTGTCTCAGTACCAAAACAGTTCAAACAAATCTTAATATTGGGTGTCATAGAGTAAAAAGTCAAAATCAAGAACAAAACACCTACACAGTTAACTATGTAGGTATTTGAGCATTACAACACCTTAAATCTTTGCATAAGTACTCAAGTTCACTAGATTTAGCTTTATTGAGGTTCAAAATAGCATAATCAACTAGTAATCATCAACCAAAGTTCACTTAAGTCAAAGTAACAACTTTTCTAAGAAAGTCAAAAGTAGCTCCTCAGATTTTTTCCAAAATTTGTAGGATTTGTTGTGATTTATGTGTTTAGAGTTAGGCCCTGAAACTTGTTGTAGTTATAGTCTATCAGCTCTTCTCTAAGGTCTCACACTTGTTTGATTTTTGGAAATTTTTGTGTGGGTCCCACAGACCCTTGAAGTGAACTGCAGGGCAAGCCATTGCCCTGTGCATCAGCTGACCATTTCACCACCACCACTTTGGTGGTTGACTGTGGCCACCTCAGTGGACCCCAGTGGTTCATTTTTGGTTTTCCCAACCCCCTCCTACCAGGGAACAAGGTTTGACCCTTTGGTTGACCTAGAAACAAGTGGACCCCACCTGGAATTCACCCTAAAGTCTGTCCCAATTCTATGTTATATCTCAAGTTTCTAAGTGCTTATTTCATTCTTGTTGGCTTATCAGTAGTTGTTGCTTGTTGTTTTCAGCTTATTTAAGTTTGTTTAGCTTAATTGTACCTAGTTTTACCATTGTAGACCCCACCTATAGTCAGTTGTGCCTAATTGCTTGCTCAGTCAACAAAAGTCAAACTGCTTAAGTCAAGGGGGTGCACACAGCTTATTTTTAAGCTTGATAAAAAGTTTTTTTTAAAAAGTTACTCATTTTCATCATATAATTATCTGTCAAAAAGAAAAAATCCAAAAAAAACCAAAAATAAAAATAGTGATAGCTTCTATTTAATAGAAACTATCTTTTTCATTTTTCATTTTAGCTTATTTATAAGTATTTTTCCATTTTTATAATTTTCTAAATTTTCTAGTACCTTTTAGTACTTAAAATAATTTTCTTAGATTTTTCCTAATTAGTTTACTATTTATTAGATTTAAAACTAGTTTAATTAATTAAATAGGTAATATTAGTTATTAATTAGTTTTCTTAGATTTTTATTAACAACAGTAGGTTTTTATAATTTTTATAGGTTTTATAAATTAGTTAAGACTTTTAGAAAATATATTTTTAGTTTCTACTGTTCATTTTCAATTTTTCTTAATTTAATTATTTAAATTAGATTTAAAGTAATTAAAACGTAATTAATTAGTGGATTAGCCTTAAACATAATTTTTAGAAGTTTTTATAATTTTGTATGATTCCTGTGATGGTTAAATAATTTTATAAATTTTCTCATAATTTTCTAAGTTAATTTAGTATTATTAGTAATTTAAATTAGTTTAATTAAGTTAAATAGTTTTTAATTAATAAAAAACTCATAAAAAGACTAAAATATTTATTTTTATTTTTTATACTTTCTTCAAGTTCTAATTAAGGTTTAGAAATTATTTTTGCAAAAATGATGAGTGTTTGATCACTCATCACTACTCTCACAAGAACCAACAACTACAATCTATCCTAAACTCTTCACCATCTCCGAATCACAACATGACACAAAATGAAAAACTATACACGATCTCATATTGCTTCAAACTTTGTTGCCAATCTTTTAAAAGATTGTTTTTTAGTTTGAAGACTAATCATCATTGATCACTAACTTTGATATTATCCGAAGAGAAAGAAAGAAAAATAATAATTGTGTTACTTTCTTTCTTTGGATCATTCATTGGCCAAAAAGAAAACGAAAATAAATACATCAAACATAAACCTACCCGAGACCCTTAAGGATCTTGAATCCTTCTAAATGATTTCTTGATTCAGATTGAGAAGAAACTGAACACATCTAGGTACGGTTTTGTTTCCATTATGATAGATGATGAAAGATTTTAGAATAGAATCGGTTTAGGAGATGTGTTTTGGTGAGAGGAAATGATAAATGGGAGGCGGATATCACTATGTGTGTGTAGGGTTTGATGATATGAAAATATTAAGGGTTATACCGGTTATAACTTGAATGTGTGGATCGGGTCTCCTCATTTACAATTCAAACGGGTTATCTCTTTGGGCTGGATCCGAAACATATGTCAATATTTTATTAGCATAAGGTCTTCAGTCATTATTTCTTATTCCTTGGTCCAAGGATGTGTCAATAATTTTGTTCATATATATCACATGAATAGTAAAGAGACAAAGCTTTTGACGTTATTTTGTGCAAATATTTGATAATTTTATTTTAATTATAGGCTTTGTATAAAGGTTGTCTATACATTGTTATTGTGGCATATTTTGGTAACATAAAAAGAGAATAAAAATAAGTTCGAAAACTGAGAAGAAGAAAAAATAGATTGGTAAATGGTTACAAAGATGAGGTATCTTCATCTCATTAATACATTACCTCATGTTGTATTATTTGAATAAGAGAATCGATTCACACATATGCTATTATTAAAACATTGTGCAAACTTTAAGTATTTTAGTTAATGAGTAATTTGGTGTATCATTATGTTTGAAGCAATTTGTAATGATACTTCTTTGTAAAAGATGGTTTAATATGATTAAGGATAAGTCCTAAAATTATCTCTTCTCACCTCTTTGTCAAGTAAATTTGATTACATTTGGTTTTTCATATATTTTGGTTAACACATAACCCTTGCAAAATTGATGATTCTTTATGGTGAAAAAAACCTGTAAATTGCACGGGCCATGCTATTTTCCTCCATAACTTATCGTATGATCTGCAAATTGAAATTCTTTGAAAACCAACACTATCAATTTTCACTTGCCTATAACTAAAACCTTAACATGTATCTTCATAGTTTAACAAAGAGTTTTCATTCAAAAAAATCACACTGATAAGATATTTATCAACTTTGGACCTTTATATTCTATGTTCATGTTTGCAAGTGTATTCAAATAATGAAATGACATGATCCCGCAATGAATACATAACAAAAATTAGTGCTGAACATTACACTATGAATACTTAGATACAGCCCGTGTGCAACGCACGGGTCTGAATGACTCGTATTGTATTAAAATTATAAGTTATAGCATTTTATTTATGAAACTCTTATAGAATTATAGATTGTAGTAGTGTATTTATAAAACTTCTATAATCACATATGGAAAAAGTCATATGTGATTAAGACACGTGTGGTAAAAAAACAAATGTGGTTTTATGTTTATATCAAACTTTAACAAATTAACTGCACTAATCTATAATTCGAAATATCTATACTACTTATAATAGAGATTATACCTTCTCTCTTATTAAATATTTAAGATTTCCTAATATAAATTTTAAGTAATTACAAAGAAAAGAGCACTGTTTACAACTATTCAAAGCACAAATACAATCATTTAAATCACATACAATTAATACACTAATTAAATGTCACACCCCGCCACGGCGGAAATGCGCGGGTGTAACTTCATGGATATCATCACAACACCTGGTGTCAACATAGAGAACAACTACATGCACATAAATAGAGCAATGTACCAACACACAGTGTTGTAACAATACCCAAAGATAAATAACCAAAACAAAAATCCAAAAGGTATCTTCAATAAATTTGAAAGTACCAAACATAAAACATAAATGTATCAAATCCAAAACCAAATAAAATCAAATCCCAAAACATAAGTAAGTCTCCATGCAACTAAGTCTCGCCTAATTGATGCCCTCAACTTTGGCCTTAGAATGCTCACCTGAAAATGATGCTTAAAATGTCAACATAACGTTGATGAGATTCATAGGTTTGAGACTCAACATACAAGGCAACCGAATTCATTGTGATTACAAAATATAGCTGGACAAATATTATAGTTATCATATAGCTACATGCATTTGCAAGTTAATATTCACACACAAAGGCAACAACACTCATAAGGCAACTATTAGGACGACTCGTGTCCTCCGACCCCATAATAATTACAACAGGACGGCTCGTGTCCTCCGACCCCAATAAACATCAATTAGGTCGCATGCGCGAGCAACAGGATAAGCATCCTCCTAATTGGATCCCATTAAACATCAATTAGGTCGCATGCGCGAGCAACAGGATAAGCATCCTCCTAATTGGATCCCATATACATCCACACAAGCAAATAATCACACATAGCATGCATACGATAACATTATAGGTCATGGCTCTTTAACACCACACCCATAATCACAGTAAATCAAATCATTTAAGACAAGCATCATTCCCATCCCAAGTTTAAAACAAAGTAAAAATATGGGACTATAAACTCACCACCTTAAACTCTGTAGCTTCCACAAAAACAATTCACAATCTATAGCACACAAAAATAATCCACATTACAGAAGGTCAAGCTAAAAGCTACAACCTATGTAATACACATATGATGGATGTCTAAGCCTCATATGACCCACCATGGATCTCCTAGACACCACACTAACCACTACCATAACTTAAAACTCACTAAATCCCTTGCACTCTAAAACTCAGAAAACGCAGAATTTTTGAGTACATTCACTCACATGAAATCACAACAAATAAAGCTCAACAACTCACACCAAAAATTTAACATGGTCTCTCATAAGCATAGAAGCTAATCCCAGAAGGCTATGGACCAATAACACACACAAGTACTCATAAGAAATTCAAACTTGTCAACTACTCAAATTCGGATCTGAACGCACACCATAAAGTTTTGATTTTTAATAATTACTTCCACAAGTTTTTATCGCAAATCCTCTTTGTGGTAGTCTAATATAACCTAAAACTTAACTATTCCAGAAGACCAAGTCAAAATACCACTTTTACAACCACATGAAACCCTCAAACTTTTACCCAAAATTTGTCCCGGTTTGACAGCTTTGACACCTTAACAAAGAAAAATCAAAAGACTGACTTTCCGACCTCAAAATTGATCTTGGCTGGACTTTTTGGAAAGCTCTTTCATTATACTTCAATTTAGACGTAAAATTCGTGACTTAACTCATCACCATCTGTTATTTACACTCACGTCTTTACAGCCTTACAAATCTGTCCAAACCCTAACACATAATCTAACGCGTTTGACACTCAATTCCCTTAACCATTAACCATAATATCAACATCTAATCATACTAACATGTTTTACTTTAATAATTTACAGAAGTATATAAACCCTAGATTCCATCATATTAATTATTACATGAATCATAACAATACTTAATTAATTACACATAAGGGTTAAAGATTTTACCTTAATTCTTGATTATTGCTAGACAATTATGAAACCCTAATTTTTCTTCTTGGATCCCCCTTGTGTCGACTCAATATGCAGGAAAAAGGTATAGGGGAGTTTTGATTTTGTATTTATAATTAATTTGGATAACCCTTAAGGCTTAGAGTTGTATTTGGTATCAAATTTGGTATCTTTTTTTCCCCCTAATACCCTTAATTGCCCCCCCCCCCCCCTTAACAATATATATATATATATATATATATATATATATATATATATATATATATATATATATATATATTTTATTACACTCAAAACCACATACTTTTCATATTTTATGTATTCCCATAACAAAACCTAACGTCTTTCGCGATAAACCTTAATTTTGCGACAAACCGGAAAATATTCATTTTCAAAATAAAGTTTCCAAAAATAGATTTTTACACACTCCATAAGCATTTCCTTACAAAAACAACATCCCCGTAACTTGCTAACGCTCAATAACTTGAACGAAGACCCGTTACGCAAAACCTCAAAACGCCAAATATACACAAGTCATTTCTACACCACATAGGTGATCAAAATGAACTTTCCCAAAATCAACATCATCAAAAATCACAATAACAACCACAACGCGAAGGGATTTAGTGCTAACTCAAATACTAACCACACTATAACACACAATAACACCCATATAACTACTCAAACCACACCAAACAGAGTTAGATTAACTCGAGGCTAAAAGTCTAACTAACCTGCTAAAATCACGGTTGTTACATCATCCCCCACTTAGGGAAAGCTCGTCCCGAGATTTAACAGCTCGTATCATCAGACTTCTCAGCAAACAACTTAGGATACTTAGCTCTCATTTGATCCTCACGCTCCCAAGTAAACTCAGGACCACGTTTGGAATTCCATCGTACCTTTACCAATGAAATCTTACTACGCTTCATACTCTTAACTTCTCGGTCCATAATCTCAACAGGTTCCTCCACAAAGTGAAGTGTTCTATCAACCTTAATCTCATCTAGTGGCACATGCAAACTAGCATCCGCCAAACACTTTTTCAAATTAGACACGTGAAACGTATCATGCACACCACTTAATTCCTCAGGCAATCTCAAACGATATGCCACAAGTCCAATCCTCTCCGTAATCTCAAATGGCCCAACATATCTAGGTGCTAACTTGCCTTTCTTACCGAAACGCACAACACCTTTCCATGGTGACACCTTCAACATTACAAAATCTCCAACACTAAACTCCAAAGGTTTGCGGCGATTATCCGCATAACTCTTTTGACGATCTCTCGCAGCCTTAAGTCTTTCTTTAATCCGAAAGACCATATCCATAGTCTCTTGTACCAATTCAGGTCCAATTAACTGACTCATCCCAACCTCTACCCATAACACCGGTGATCTACACTTCCTTCCGTACAACATCTCAAACGGTGCACATCTAATGCTTGAATGATAGCTGTTATTATAAGAAAACTCAGCCAAAGGCAAATGAGTATCCCAGCTTCCTCCAAAATCAATAGCACAAGCACGAAGCAAATCCTCTAACGTCTGAATCGTTCGCTCACTTTGTCCATCGGTCTGTGGATGATAAGCAGTACTCATATCCAACCGTGTATTCAAAGCCTTTTACAACGACTGCCAGAACCGCGAAGTGAACCTACTATCCCGATCTGAAATAATAGACACAGGCACACCATGCCTTGCCACAATCTCATTTATATAGATCCTTGCCAACTTCTCCATCTTGTAATCTTCACGAATGGCCAGAAAATGTGCAGACTTCGTCAATCTGTCCACAATAACCCATATCGTGTCATGTCCATTACTTGTGTGAGGCAATTTAGTAATGAAATCCATAGTTATATTATCCCACTTCCATTCAAGAATTGGCGGCTGCTGCAACAATCCAGAGGGTTTCTGATGTTCAGCCTTAACCTTCAAACAAGTTAGACATCGACTAACATACTCAGCTATCTCCCTCTTCATGCCCGGCCACCAATAAGCATCTCTAAGATCATAGTACATCTTATCAGACCCTGGATGAATCGAGTATCTCGTCTTATGAGCCTCATCCATGATCACCTTTCTCACATCTCCCACTAGTGGAACCCATATTCGATCTAAGAAATCTAGTCCACCATCTTCCTTTCTTTCCATCTGCTGATCTAAACCACGCAACATTTCAGCCACAAGGTTCTCATCCTTGAAAGCCTCCTCTTGGGCTGCCAATATCTTACTCTTAATTCCCGACTGCAATATTATGCTCATAGCTCGCACACGCCTTGGCTTAATTCTTTCCTTTCTACTCAATGCATCGGCCACCACATTCGCTTTTCCAGGATGATAACGAATGTCGCAGTCGTAATCACTTAACAGCTCCATCCATCTTCTTTGACGCATATTCAACTCCTTCTGATTAAAAATATGCTGAAGACTCTTATGATCGGTATAGACCGTACTCTTCGTACCATACAAATAATGTCTCCAATTCTTGAGAGCAAATACCACCGCACCAAGATCTAGGTCGTGAGTGGTATAATTCTTCTCATGAACCTTGAGTTGTCGTGATGCATAAGCTATCACCTTCCCCCTTTGCATTAACACACATCCCAATCCTTGATTCGACGCATCGCAATATACCACAAAATCATCTGGCCCATCAAGTAATGTCAGAATAGGTGCATTACACAAACTATCCTTTAATGTCTGAAAAGCCACTTCTTGCTCATCTCCCCACTCATACTTTTTATTCTTCTGAGTCAACATAGTGAGAGGCTTAGCAATCTTTGAAAAATTTGCTATAAATCTCCTGTAGTATCCTGCCAATCCTAAGAATGAACGTATCTCAGAAGGTGTCGTAGGAGCCTTCCAATTCTTGACCGCTTCTATCTTGCTAGGATCTACATGTATACCTTCACTATTCACTATATGACCAAGAAATTGCACATCTTGCAGCCAAAATTCACATTTAGAGAACTTAGCGTACAATCTCTCATTCTCCAACAAGCCAAGTATTAACCTCAGATGTTCCCCATGCTCTTCCTTCGACTTAGAGTAAATCAGAATATCGTCGATAAACACAATTACGAATTTATCCAAATAGGGCCTACACACGCGATTCATCAAATCCATGAATACCGCTGGTGCATTAGTCAACCCAAATGGCATCACCGTAAATTCAAAGTGTCCATAACGAGTTCTAAAAGCTGTCTTGGGAATTTCCTCCTCATACACTCTTAACTGATGATAACCAGATCGCAGATCTATCTTTGAGAAAAATCAAGCACCCTGCAACTGGTCGAAAAGATCATCAATTCTAGGTAAAGGATACCGATTCTTCACCGTCAACTTATTCAACTCTCGATAATCAATACACATTCTAAACGAACCATCTTTCTTCTTAATGAACAAAACAGGCGCTCCCCACGAAGATTGACTAGGTCGAATAAACCCCTTATCCTGAAGTTCTTTCAACTGTGCAGCCAACTCCTGCATCTCCGTAGGTGCCAATCGATAAGGAGCTTTCGCTACCAGCGTCGCTCCAGGAATTAACTCAATACGGAACTTCACCTGTCGTATTGGCGGTAATCCGGACAAATCCTCAGGAAAAACGCCTGAAAACTCACATACTACTAGAATATCCCCCACTTTGAGTTCTCTAGACTTCGCACTCAAAAGGGATTTCGAATTCTTCTCCACGCTTTCTCCTTGTACTCGCAGCACACCCCCACTCTCTAATGGAATTCGAACCACCATCTCATGGCATATTACTTCAGCTTTATGCCTAGCCAACCAATCCATCCCTATTACCACGTCAAAGCTACCATGTCCTAAGGGTATTAAGTCAATCTTAAATGCAACACCCTCTAACACGATAACGCACTCACGAATAACTTTATCAACTTCTATTTCTATACCACTAGCTATTTCAATCAAAATACTAGGTCTAAGTTCACTAAACTTAACACCCAATATTCTAGCAAATTCAGTAGTAGCAAAACAATAATCCGCACCCGTATCAAATAACGTAGTAGCATAATGACCATTGAGAGAGAATGTACCAGTAACAACATTCGGGTCTTGGCGCGCCTCGCTTGCATTCATTGTAAATGCCTTTCCCTTAGCTGCATTTCTATTAAACCCTTGTCCTTGTCCTCCTTCAATAGCCAACTGATTCCCAGGCCGTCCAAACATTCCAACAAGTTTGGGACAACCGTTTCACAGATGATCAGCACTACCACACTCATAGCATGCCCTACGTTGAGCCCTTGCGCCAACCGAGTTGATTGGAGTCGCTTGAGTAATCACCGCACGACATTCCCTAGCAAAGTGTCCAGGTTTGCCACACCTGAAACACCCACGACATGGAGTGTTCTCGAGATGATAGTAACCAAACTTAGCACATCTAGGGGCATTACCAACATATCCCCTCTTCTCATTATTACCAGTCATAGCCGTAGAAACTGTTCCCACATAACCTGCTGCCATCATAGGATCCGTTGCTACAAACCCCTTTCCTTTTCTTGCTTTCTTATTGTCACCACTAAAACCAGCTGTCTTAGTAGTATCAACCTCCTCTCGCTTCTTCTCTCCCGACTTTGCTAGTGTTCCACTCCTAACTGCTTCATCCGTCAGTGCCCCAGCCTTTTGGATAGCACTTAGAAGCGTTTTCGGCTCAGTCGCCCTAACCATCGAACGAATCTGTGGAACCAATCCACGGATATACTTCTCAATACGCTTTGATTTAGGAGTTACTAGATGAGGAACCATCCTAGCTAACTCATGAAACCTATCAGTGTACCCCATATGATTAGCTCCAACCATAGTATGATTCTACAAGTCTTCTTCCAACTTTTGTAGCTCATTGACTGGGCAAAACTCCTCCGTCATTAAGGCTTTGAAGTCCTCCCAAGTCATACCCAAAGCCGCAACTCGTCCCCTAGCCTGAAGTTGCGTGTTCCACCAGGTCAACGCCTTGTTAACCAAAGAACTAACCGCATACTTAACTTTCTAAACCTCACTACATCCACTTATATCCATCACAGACTCCATTTTCTCTATCCATCGAGTAAGTGCAATTGCACCACCCTTTCCGTCAAATTCCTTAGGCTTACAGACCATGAACTCCTTGTAAGTACACCTATTATTTCCGCCTCCTCCACTTCCAGCACCATCAGGATGAGCTCCACTGCCTATCTGCGTACTCAATTGAGTCACAAGTTCAGGCATTAAAGCTTCTAGCTGCTGGTTGATCATTTGCTGAAAGATAGGGTTACTATCCCCAATAATAGGTGGCGACTTCTTGGACTTCTTCGGTGTCCGGTAAGCTCCACTCATAGGTGACTTAGTGATAGGTCGTATTGGTTTCCTTGGCGCCATTTCCTAAACACGCAGGACAATAGAACCATTAGAGACCATTCACAAGATTCTACAATCTCCATAATCCTACTCAATCATCTACCTCCCATCATATGAAACACTCTCAATCATATAACCAAACAAACTCAACTCTACCACACATAAGCATATCACCATTGATTCAATGTAACATTGGCTGTAGGTCCACATATGTCGTGATACATTTATAATTGTGTTGGCCACCAACAATTTTAGATGTATCCTTCCACATGTGTATTACTTCCAAAGCCACACCTAACAATAGTAACATCTTATAACAAATAGCACGCAATCAATACTAACCAAAATATACTCCCATAATACACATAATATACACACTAAAAATATCCAAAGTCGCCCAAGGCTTCTCATTAAAACACGGGATAAATCCCAAAAATCCGAAGGAATTCACATTCCAACATACAATCAGTGTCAAAACAACTCAACAAAACCATAAAACATTAAAAACATAACATTGAAAACAAGTCGTACGCAGTTCGAGTCCTATCTAAGACCTAAAACGGTGTACGTGCAGTGGACTCCAAGTCTGAATCCACTTCCTCCTCCTCGCTCACCCATCCATTCCTATTTCCATGATTATGTGGTAGAGGATGTCTTGCAAAATCATCTTCACGATCTCTTAACTCTTCATCTATCCTATCCACAAAATCATATAATCCTCGGGGTCTAGCCCAAACTACCCAATCATCTTCCAAAAACTGAGGACACTTGCACGGGTACTTGGTGGTGAAGCCTTCCTTATCAGCTACCTTTGTCTCATATCTCTCCACCCTTTCCCCATTCACATTCTCAAGTGTCAGCTTCTCTTCAATCACACATGGTACCATGCTAGCGGGGACCAATATCCTCCTGTTAGTTCTCTTCATCTTCCCAACTCTCTTGCGTCCCTTAGCAACTACAGTAGCCCAACGAAGTGTCTTTCTTGCAGGAGGTGCCATTCTATAAATGACACACACACGATGCTAAGTACAGGGTTCGATAGACGTTCAAAAACTCAATAATATAACTCAGAATTTAGGAAAATAGACATGTAAGATATTATACTTACACATAGGTCCTAAATGCAACTATATGAGGGACTCTTAAGCTATAGTCTAGGTTAAACCACCTAATTCTCTATAACCAAGGCTCTGATACCAATCTGTCACACCCCGCCACGGCGGAAACGCGCGGGTGTAACTTCATGGATATCATCACAACACCTGGTCTCAACATAGAGAACAACTACATGCACATAAATAGAGCAATGTACCAACACACAGTGTTGTAACAATACCCAAAGATAAATAACCACAAAAACAATTCACAATCTATAGCACACAAAAATAATCCACATTACACAAGGTCAAGATAAAAGCTACAACCCATGTAATACACATATGATGGATGTCTAAGACTCATATGACCCACCATGGATCTCCTAGACACCACACTAACCACTACCATAACTTAAAACTCACTAAATCCCTTGCACTCTAAAACTTAGAAAACGCAGAATTTTTGAGTACATTCACTCACATGAAATCACAACAAATAAAGCTCAACAACTCACACCAAAAATTTACCATGGTCTCTCATAAGCATAGAAGCTAATCCCAAAAGGCCATGGACCAATAACACACACAAGTACTCATAAGAAATTCAAACTTGTCAACTACTCAAATTCGGATCTGAACGCACACCTAAAAGTTTTGATTTTTAATAATTACTTCCACAAGTAGTTATCGCGAATACTCTTCGTGGTAGTCTAATATAACCTAAAACTTAACTATTCCAGAAGACCAAGTCAAAATACCACTTTTACAACTACATGACACCCTCAAACTTTTACCCAAAATCTGTCCCGGTTTGACAGCTTTGACACCTTAACAAAGAAAAATCAAAAGACCGACTTCCCGACCTCAAAATTGATCGTGGCTGGACTTTTTGGAAAGATCTTTCATTATACTTAAATTTAGACTTAAAATTCGTGACTTAACTCATCACCATCTGTTATTTACACTCACATCTTTACAGCCTTACAAATCTGTCAAAACCCTAACACATAATCTAACGCGTTTAACACTCAATTCCCTTAACCATTAACCATAATATCAACATCTAATCATCCTAACATGTTTTACTTCAATAATTTACAGAAGTATATAAACCCTAGATTCCATCATATTAATTATTACATGAATCATAACAATACTTAATTAATTACACATAAGGGTTAAAGATTTTACCTTGATTCTTGATTATTGCTAGACAATTATGAAACCCTAATTTTTCTTCTTGGATCCCCCTTGTGTCGACTCAATATGCAGGAAAAAGGGATAGGGGAGTTTTGATTTTGTATTTATAATTAATTTGGATAACCCTTAAGGCTTAGAGTTGTATTTGGTATCAAATTTGGTTTCCTTTTTTCCCCCTAATACCCTTAATCGCCCCCCCCCCCCTTAATAATATATTTTTTTTATTTTTTTTATTAATTAATTTATTACACTCAAAACCTCATACTTTTCATATTTTATGTATTCCCATAACAAAACCTAACGTCTTTCGCGATAAACCTTAATTTTACGACAAACCGGAACATATTCATTTTCAAAATAAAGTTTCCAAAAATAGATTTTTACACACTCCATAAGCATTTCCTCACAAAAACAACATCCCCGTAACTTACTAACGCTCAATAACTTGAACGAAGACTCGTTACGCAAAACCTCAAAACGCCAAATATACACAAGTCATTGGTGTAGAAATGAACTTTCTACACCACATAGGTGATCAAAATGAACTTTCCCAACATCAACATCATCAAAAATCACAATAACAATCACAACGCGAAGGGATTTAGTGCTAACTCAAATACTAACCACACTATAACACACAATAACACCCACTACTCAAACCACACCAAACAAAGTTAGATTAACTCGAGGCTAAAGGTCTAACTAACCTGATAAAATCACGGTTGTTACATTAAATCACCCCTTCACCAAAATATACAATCATTTTACCACATGGTACAATGCAATTAAGCTACTAAGCCAAACGTATGAATTTGTAGTCAATACATTTTATTCACTTGTTGCACTTTATAAAATATCGTTAAGCATTTTATATATTGATTAATTTCCCGTGACGGACATGCGGACACAATACTAAATATTTGGGGCCGCTAACATTTATTTTATGGTACCCACCGCCGCAACGCGCGGATACCCTACTAGTTATGTATTATATATGGTAGGAAAGCTATGAATATCTAGTTTCCAGATTAAAAACTGGTGAAATTTTTAGGATTTTGTATAAAAAGTTATGTTCATTTTACTACATCTTTAAATATTTGAATATTCAAATTAGTACCGAATCGCATGTGATTTCTCAATAAAAAAAATAAAAAAAAAAAAATTTGCCGAAAGTATTTCAGAATTACCGTCTATTAAAAGATAATTAAATGCTCGTCACTATGGTGTAATTTTATTTTATTTTATTTTTTGCTTAACGATAAAAGGTTTTAAAGATATTAATTTTTGAAAAAGAAAATGAAAGTGAGTTTATTATCTATATATATAAAAAAATTGAGTTCCTCCAATTGAATGTGAGCATTAATGTTACAAGCTAAGAAACTCGAATATATAGTTTAAGCTAATAAACTTCGTACATGTAGAGCTTATTTTGAAAGCTTTTAACAGCTTTTAGTGAAGATTAAACACATTGAGAGAATTAATGGAATGTCTCTTAATATCTCCAGCCAATTTATTGCATTAGTTAACATAATGAGTAAATAATTGTCAAAGTCCTTCCAAATCCAATAGATTAGAATGTACTCAAGAGTCCCACTACCATCCTTATCTCACACTTCACACACTGTTTCTCCCTCATATTCTCTGTCTAAAAATCCGGAAAATCACAAGCACATAACCACAAAATTAAGAATTATTTATCAAAAAATTACCTTTTTATATGGGAACCGATAACAACACCTATATAAGGGAAGGCTTGATTTTAAATTTTTTCATACAAGCTTATTTTCCCCAAGGAAAATGTCGTGGCAGGTTCTTTTCTGTATGTTATTTTGTTTTATATAAGCTCCACTTCAAATTTAGAGCACATCATGGAAAGCGGCTTAAAAGGTAATATCTATACAATATAAAAACTTTTTATTATTTATTGTTTTAGCAATACTTCATTTGATTCATAAAGTGCATATTGTTTATGGTAATCAGCGGGGTAATATTTTATAAACTTATTGACTTTCTTGAAAGTCAAGGTAAAACAATAGTTGGTGATGTAAGTTTATCATATTTAACTTCTTTCGGACTGCCGGTTGAAGCTGCGAACATCCAATTACCATTAATGTCAAAGAACATGATGAATTTCATAACTTTTTTATCCTTTTGTTCGATTGTTGTTTCTATTATGCAGTACACATTTAATACCTTACTTTATGTTATTAAGGAATCTCGGAAACTACACATAAGTTGCGAAAGGAACTGCAACGAACTCCATTTCCTGATGCTGCACATGGAACCGTGATAGGTAAGCAATATAATGTGTTGCAATCGTACCCTAATACCTGTGGCAAATGAAAAAATAAGCGGTATGATGTGATTAATATTTTATACCATAATATGTGTGTGCAAAAAAGTATATGCATACAATGTTTGTAATAACTATTAAGGTGTTGTTGTTTGTGTGTTGGAGTTGCTGACCACAACAATTGAACCACCTATTGGAGTTACCGTGAATAACAATTGTTGTATATTTTTATTGATAATGATTGTTGTATCCAGGAACCAGCTGTTGGTGGGAATAACAAAAAACTGACAGCACATTTCCTAACCGAACAAACTTGGATTTCGGAAAATATACAGACTTGCAGGTCTTGCCAAACATCAGGTTCCCAAAGCACCATTCCAACTTTCTCGCAGACAACGAGCTCCAATCTACAGCAGACGTGAGAGATGAAATACTAACATGTAATTAGAAATATAATTTACAATACACATTGTGTTTAGCGGCTAAAAACTGTGCACTTTCTTTTATGGATTATATCAGGCGCATCAAAGAATCAGCGAGGTACTGGATTTTGGTGACTCAACCAAAAGGAAATTTGCTAAGGAAGCTATCGACATTCAAAATCTAGAGTTAGTATTCTTTCATATTCATGCTATCTAAGTGTACAATCTTTCATTGGTTGAATGGTAGTAGGCTTCTCTTATTGCCCAGAAACAGCGGCCACTTACCCAGCACAAGGTAAATTCAAGGTTCTATTATTGTTGGAGTGGTAGTAATAATCGTGGGATTATCAGTCATTGGTTTCTTAGTAGTTTCACATTTTTTAAACAGAGCAAAAAAATGCAGCAATAAGTTTCACCATTCTAATGGACCCATTGACCAACTGAAGTCAAAGGAAGCATGTAGAAATAATGGGTCACCTGGTCGCCGATTTAGCGGGGTCTCTCAAGAAATAATGAGAAGTTTTAGGTTTAATTTGGAAGAGATAGAGTCAGCAACGCAATACTTTGCATCTAGAAATATGTTAGGCAAGAGTGTGTTTTCAGCTATTCACAAGGGTATGTTGAGAGATGGAACCATTGTTGCTATAAAAAGTAGCTGCAAGTTTGAGGAGTCCGAGTTTTTAAAGGGACTGAATATTTTAATGTCCCTCATGCATGAGAATTTAGTGAGGTTGCAAGATTTTTGCTATTTTAAAGGGTGTGGCGAGTGCTTTCTCATTTATGACTTTGTACCTAATGGTAACCTCTTACGGTATTTGACATGAAGGATGGTGATCATGTTCTTGACTGGTCCACCCGGGCTTCCATCAAAGGTAAGATCTTAGAAATAGTAATCTTTAGTACCCCTTTCTGTTTTTCACATGTGTTACTTTTTAACTGCTATACTGACCCTTTTGGGTTTTATCTGAGCAGGCATAGAGTACTTACATGGGAGAAAACTAAACCAACCCGCAATTGTTCTTTAAAACATATCGGTCAAGAATGTGCTACTAGACCAAAGGTTCAAGCCTTTACACTCAGATACTGGCCTTCATCAGCTTCTTAGCAAAGATTGGCGCTACCATCGTTCCATTTGGAGCTGTTTGAGAAGATGACGACACTGAGGTAATGAAAATCCCTGTGCTAAATGACTACATAAGGAAAACCAACGAAAGAGGTATTCATATGAATAATGTGATAGTTACCTATCTTTTTTTTTTTTTTTTTTTTTTTTTTTTTTTTTTTTTTTTTTTGAATTTGTTTATTTGTAGATATGAGTTTGTATTAATTTCTTATGAGTTTATAGATTATAGATGTGGCTAAAGGAAGTGGAGTTGTTTCTGTGTATGTATGGATTGATTTTTGCGAGAACGAATTTGTTGTTTGTGTTTCGGTTGTTGCAGTGTTTCGAAGATGTTAGGAGTTATGTGTAGTTTTTGGAAAGTGATTCATTTGAAGAGGATATGCGTTTCAGGGTGACCTAATTATATTATGTTTTTATATTATTCTTTTTGTTTCACAGGACAAAGAAACTGCATACAGTTGCGACTGATTGTGAGAAAGAGCAGTTGTATCGTGAACTGGCTTCGACTGTAGAAACTGGCTAAGATTTTAGTGCCAAATGGATGAAGTAAATGCATGATACAGTTACTTGCAATTTGCAGGGTTGCATATTTGCACGAGTCTAAAGAGTAATGGGAACATTTGGATATGTTGTTCTAGAATATTCAAACAGTGGGCTTCTGAATTAAAACAGCAATGTTTATAGCTTTGGAGTTCTGCTTTTGGAAGCAGTCACAGGACAAAATCAAGTACATTATGGTCGTCCATCAGAAGAGGTATGTTTTCGTTTCACTATATGGGTTTTTAGTGTGACCATGTGGGGTATATAATGATACTGGGGCAGCAAAGACATGTAAGGTTTAGTTATTAGATAGTAGAGAAGTGTCATAGCCAACAATCGAATGACCCAAATTAGTAGCGAGGACAACATACGTGCACTTTCATAATCATAGACCAGTAAAATGGAGCAAGGTTATTATTTTGCTCCATAAATTTTGTGTTTTCACCATGATAAGTAACAAAGAGTAACATCGATAATAAATAATCATTCATAATTTAATGGAAGATTAGAATCAGAGTCATATTAGCAAACTATATTTGGCCATTTCATGTACTTGCTACAACAATTCATTGCTTTTAAATTTTAAAGTGGCATGTATGGTATTATAGTATGTTAGGGTACTATCTTTTATGCATATACACATGCAAAATACTATGAAAAATAAGGATAATATAATCTGACATGTGTTAAATGGTTTGGGCTATGGGTCAAAACATCTCACTTTAAGTGCGTTCAAAATGGGTCTCGAGTTCGGTCTACCGGCCAATAATTTTTTTCCCACTTAAATGTACTGAATATGACTGAAACAAACATGCTATGATAATGAAATAAGAAGTTATTCAAGTTAAACAGAATAATATGTCTTATATATTAGTATCTTACATATACGTTTAACGTCATTTGACCATTTTAGATGAGTTGGCCAACCTGACATTGATGCAAAACCATCAAGAAAAGCACTTAAGCGGGTTCTTTTGACCGCTTTAAGTCGTATGGACCCTTATTCATAAATTATAATCAAGTGAATTGCCTTATATGAGGAACTCAATCACTTTCTACTTGAAGCTCAAGGAAAGGGAAGTCTTTGAAACCTCCAGGAAAGCTTTGTGATCAAAAGCTTGATATATCATATAAGAAAAGTGTATGTACTTTGTTACTTTGTTATGTAAAACCATGCATATATGGGGTGTTACAAATTGGACGAATAAGATGAAGTGTACGGAAATGTAATAGCTACTAAAGACTAATTGATGTAAAATTTCTAAGCATCAACACAATGCTCCCCCGGCAAATATCTTACTAAATAACTAATGGATTCATTTATTATAGCTTTGTGATACCTTACTTTTAGTCTACACGCTCAGGCATGTATTTATAATTTGGTAAGTGTCCGTACATAAATTGAATAAAGAACATCTAAAAAAAAGTATAGATGGACAATTCTGTAACTTTTATATTTTAATAAAAACAAAGATGTTAAATTAGCATGTTCAATTTTTTACCAAACCCGTTTTATAAGTATTCTAACACATACGTATATGACCCAAGTATTCAAAAGAAAATTGACTAAGAAACAATCGTTACATATGAAAGACAAGACTCGAAGATGGTACATCAGTTTTGGAGTAACACACAAAAGAAAAAACACATAAGTTCAGTGTAGTATAAACTATGTCTTTGAAATAACATGTTTTGTGTTACGATGATGAATGTATTTGATATTTTTTTTTCTTTAAACAAGTCTATCTAAAAAAACTTACTTGAATGAACTTTGTTTATTTAGTTGAGCACCCTCGAATAGAAACTAAGCATAATAACTGAATACGCATGCTCTTTGCAAAACCAATGATCCTTTACGGTGAACAAAGCCCGTGCATCGCACGGGCCATGATGCCTCGTTTAATATAAAAAAAAGAGTGGTTATTAATAACCTATTGGTATGTAGTTAACTTTTGATATGTAAATAATACTCCGTAAATCATATGTGAAATAATATTAACATTTTTGTTTAAATATATAAGTTTAGGTTTTTTCTCAAAAGGTGTAAATCGGTGTAGACATGTTAACTCAGGCACCACCGAGGTGGCGACCTAACCCTTCCTTAAATACCAAGCCCTATGCAACCTCATTAGTCAGGAGTTGGGTTTGAGCTCGGACCATTTTCCTCAAAAGCTTTATTTTGACAGGTCAACTGAATGTTTGCGGAGAGTAAATAGTATTACTAAGGCAAGCCTTGGTTATGTCATTTTGTATTTTAAGTTTCATCTAGCTATTATGCCAAACATATTTGAAAGTAAAAATGTTAGCTCGAGCTCTTGAAAGCTATAGCTTTGGGCTCCATCTAGATTGGTCAAATACACCCGGTTGTATGAAATTATCTGTGATCCTCGTTAGTCGTAGTTGTTTTAAACCAAGGTTTTCAAACCCGGGTTGACCCGGTCGGGTTAACCGGTTCGACCGGTTCCGGCCGAAAAAAACGGGTCAAAACAACCCGGGTTTCTAAAACCGGGTTAACCGGTTTGACCCGCCGGGTTTTGAGTGACCCGGGTCAACCCGGTTCTCGAAACCTGGCCGGGTTTCATTTTTTTTAAATATTTTAATAAAACCCGGGTTGACCCGGTGGTCGACCCGGTTGACCCGGCGGTCGAACCGGTTGACCCGTTAAAAAATTAAAAAAATAATAAATTGAAAACCAAGTTGACCCAGCGGTTCAACTGATCGAACCGGTTGACCCGATGTCCGGTGACTCGACCGGATCGATTTCAAACCCAGTTTTCAAAACATTGTTTTAAACAAAGTGGTACACAGTACTTGACTACTTGTAATGTGTGAACTTTAATAGTAGTAGGACCACAAAGCTTTCGCAAATAAACTATTTGGCTGGGATCACCAATCTTGAATCTGAATTTAACCAGTTTAATAATAATTTAACGAATCGAAACTCGTGAATACTCCAAACGATAAAATATATATCTTAAACATTATCATAGACAATAAATTTTATGCAGTCATGATCTGAAATATGATATTTGAATCAACGCTGTCAAGATTGCGATCCTGTGTATGATCGTTTTTATCTTTGCAAGATCGAGATCGTAAGATCGGATCGCGATCCTACGATCTTACCAATTTTTCATATTTTGAAAACAAATGATATACGAGTCAAATTATTTTACATTTCTACTTAACGTCAACAATAAATTCATATAATATTCTCTTGAAAATGACAAAGTTCAAATTTCAAACACTAAAGTATAGTAAAACACAAAAAAAGTCAAGTTTCAATCGTTACATTAACGATTTTTTTGTAGAATAAGATTATATAACATAGGTCCTAAATGTCTCAAAACATACAAGCCATCTACATGATTTCAAGAAAACAAACGTTTCATAAGTGGCATTCCAAAACATACCCTTTGATTAGTTTAATCACAGTGAAGTAAGGTAAATTAAATTATTAAACACTTTTAGATTATAATCTATTTATAAAAGTAGAAAACTCTGTATAAATTATAATCTATTTAAAAAATGAAATAATAGTGGTTTACTCATTAGACATTAGTAAAATACACGTTTTTTTTTTTTTTTTTTTTTTTTTTGCCTAAGCAAGTGGAATGGACTTAAAAGATTAAAAAAAATAAAAATAAAAAATAACTTGGATCGCGTCGATCTTACGTGCGATCCTACTATTTTACTTACGATCCTACCTCAGATACGATTTTACCACGATTTTACACGATTTTGACTGGTATACTACTAACTCACGAGTTTGACGGTCTGGATTTGAATATTTGATTCATTTTGGAGAATCTTGTTTTGATTACAGGTCCAGTCCTTTAACAAATGATCAACGTAGTAGGTAAGAAATAGTTTAAGATATTAGATACCCTTTTTAGTACAATGCACCGCGGTAGGTTTTAAGTTTTTTAATGCTAAAGTTGATTTTTTTATTTATTTCTTTTTTTATTTTTTATTTTCTCTCAACCACCATCGTATTAAAGAGAGCCTGGTAAGATGACAAGTTAGACGGCTGTAGTTTAATGTGATTTGCTGATAACAAATAAATTCATGCGTATTGTTTAAGCTTATGTTAGTTAAAAATCATTTTCAAATATAAAATCATTTGATATCTATTTTATTAAAATTTACTACTTTAATTATATGTGCTAAAATCATATATTTATAAAAATAAGTGAAAATTTCAATACTAGATCAGTCGCTCAACTTTTGTACGTTCTCTAGACAAAAAAAAGTGCTATTCTTAAACTAGATCGAGCGACTTGCGACATTTTTACTTTAAATAAGAAGTCGCCAAGTGGCACAAAAATGTTCGCACCATGTACTTTTTTTCCCTGCATGTGTAAGCTATAAAGGTATGTACTTTTCAAACGACCTACTTTAAGCAATTTTTTTGTACTTAGAGCGACTTACTTTTGTGTCAGTTTCTAGTACAAAAATCAAACAGCAAATATAATATTTTATTTTTTATGTTCCCAATAACAATAAAGCGACTTAAGCAACTTACGGCTATATACTTTAAACGACTTTTTATGTTTCCCATGTTCACAATTTCCTTTGTACTATGACTCTTTAATTCATACTTTTTTTAGTCTTATTACATTTTAACATTCAATAATTCAAAACCACAAAAAATTCACACCCACCAAAGTGCCAATCAAAACCACTCAAACCCTAACCATCATAATCAAAACCACACAAACCCTAACCATAATCAAACCCATTCAAAACCTAAATGAAAGAATTCTATGATGCTAAGATAATCGTTTGCTTCAAGATATAGGTCAAACCAGTTAGGGACACAGTACTTCAGGCCTTTCAGCTCTGGAAAAGTCTTCTAGGAAGTGACGCATCTGAACTTTCAGAAGATGGATCCTCTATTAAAGGTTTAGTAGTGTCTGGTTGCCTAATCTAATTACTCATTACATAATGTGAAATTGCAACCTTTACCATAAAAACACGTCTCATTTTGTTAATCGTTTCTTAACGCTATTTTCCCTATTGATTAAGCCGATAGCAAATTTTCTCTTTTTTTAGTGCTCTTCTGCTTATTTAATTGAAATAATACACAATTAGATTAGTCAAATTTTCTGAATACTTAACATGTTGCTAAAATATCAAGTGATTATAACGATGCTCCGAGTAATACTGAATCTACATCAATTAGGAATAGGGTTCCTTTATCAGCTAGAAAAACTGGTCATAGCTATGTTGAAAGTCCTCAGAATCCTAAAGCAAATGATTGGCATATAGAAGTCAGTGTCGCAAAAAAATGTAACATATCTTTAGCATACACTCATGATGAAGAGTCCGAGGGTAGTTCTATCACAAAAACATTTTAACGGACTAGATCGGATATCACATCAACTCAAGATAATAGATATGAATTCGTACCCTTGGATGATAAACAAGAATGCTCTTCTTCATCCAATATTAACTTGGACCCGGTTAGCGGGGGCTCTAATATGAAGGGTGAAATGATAAAATTACATGGACTAAATAAACACAAAGTGGTAGAAGAAATGAGTACCGAAGAACAGAGATATTTTTCAAAGAATTAGGATCGTAGGAGCCTTGATTCGACCATCACATAATCAAGCTCTCCAATTGTGAACAAGAATCATGTGTGTTGTGAGCAAACAACAAAAGATATGGCTTGCATTCGTGAGAAGCTTTTAGAAATGGAAACCAGACAGTTGAATCTCATGGATCTGTTACAGGTAACTGCCTTACCCATAGTGAACATATTTCTATATACTTGATATAATATAGATTGACTTAAGCACCCGTGATTTTTTGAAAGCATATGATTTATAACTTTACTTGATTACAATCAGGTGTTTCCCACAAAGACAATGGATGGTTTATCCATGATACAACAAAAAGTGTCAACTTTAGAAGATGTGGTGGATCAAATGGCAGAAAACATCAATAATGGAGGAAGACATTCTTAATCAACTTCAAGATTTCTAAAGAAAATTTCCAATACTCCTTCCCCGAGACTCTCGTCATGCACCCCAAGATCCTCTTTGGTCCTGTGGATATAAGCACTAGTCAATCTCCATTGCAGCCCGTTAGAAAATCCGATTCATGGGAAGACTCCCCATTTTCTAGGAGAAAACTGAGTGGTGGTGACCCCATGGTAAAAATAAGTGGAAATCATGTAAAGGGTATGCAAAGTCGAGGTTTGAATAGAAATGTTGGTGGTGGATTGCGTCCTGCCTCTTTTGCTAGCTTTAGGCATAGTAATTTAGAAGTGGATAATAACCCTTGCAAGATTATAAAAGGGTATTTGTTAAAAGGGGACTTGGACTCTGCGTATGTTGAAGCTATGAATTCGGGAGATGAAATGGTGTTAGTTGATCTTCTTGATAAACTGGGTCTGTCCTAGAAAGTTTATCGAATAGAACTGCTAATGATATTCTTAGCACTTTGGCTTCATTCTTATCTGAACAGCAGTTCATGAGCTCAATAATTCCTTGGTTGCAGTAGGTAATAAATACTCTTTAGTAGTTTTGTATGTGAACGAGTGAACCCAAAAACCAACTTTTAGCAGGTTTTATTAAGAGGAAGAAAAATCAACTCGGTTGAACTGACCAAAACGGATCAAAAGTTGTTCATAGCGTTTTTAATGCATTAAACCTCCTTAATCATTTTATTCAAAAAAAATCTCATCGTTCTTAAACAATATGTATTTTCTTATTATACTTCAGGCATTAGTTTATATATGTATTAAATTTCATTCTTATTTGTGGACATTATGGGGTTTTTGGTTGTAATGGAGTTTCAAAATGAACACGTCTTTTTCGACAATAGAGTGTTTTTTTTTTTAATAAATTAGTTACTAACTGGAGTATATTCTTAGGTAAAATATTAAAAGGGTTGTGCTTTATGGTGTTTTTCAGGCTGTGGACTTGAGTAGTAGACATGGACCAAACCACCTTGTACTCACAGCAAAAGCAAGGAGACAATTCTTGGGTGCCACTCAGGAAGCTGTACACATGGAGTTCCGAAATGCCACTGATAGGAGATCTATTACACAGTTGGGATCAAGATTGCATCAAGTTTGTGGTAAGCAAATCCGATGCTTATTAATTATATTTTACACATCTGGTGCATATGTACTCCATAAGTTATGTTAGGTTAACAAGTATAATTAAATGGCTAAAACTGGCAGGCATCTCTCTCATAATAAGGGTTTGTAATCTAAAAGGATTTACTTGCGATTGTCATTGTTGTATTTCCCAAAGAGGGGCATCTGATTAACAGTCAGATATCGTTCATAGATATACTTTTAATGAAGCCCTACAAATTATTAATGGAACGAAGATCTTTTTTATGCAGGAAAATGCTCCTGAGAAGACTGCTTGTGGAAGCATAGAATGCTGATGACACAATGATTTGATCGTTTGAAGTCAGAGCTCGAGTTCATGTTTTGAATTGTAGTATAATGTGATCGTAAGCTTACAGGTAAATTCTGGAGCATTACATATGATGTCTTATGTTGAAGTTGAGAAGCAAAATGTTTATTTTGGAAGAAAGTTAGTTTTCTTTGTACTAAGGCTAGCGCTAGAGTGCTAGACCAATATGTATGGTGACTAGAGTCAGTCTTAATCAAAGGAATATGGTGATTTGTAAGGCTTTTGGCCTAGTTAAGTATCTGTTGGAAAATTTAGTGCACTTGAGGGATCAATTTACACCTGGTAATGGGTTTGGAGGTACGGAGTGTACACCCATTAGACCAAACCTCTTCTTCTTCTTCTGGTTTTGAGACCAAACCTCGAATTTTTGGTTTTATTGCTAAAACTAATTGGACTAATAATGGTAATAAGAGGGTTGATAACAAGTTTGATAACAAAAAGTTTTCTAGCACTGATAACAAAAAGTTTGGAAATAATAACAATAATGGGGGTAACAAAGTACCTAACCCAAATTTGCTTTGTAATAACTGTGGTAAAATTGGTCATACTATATGTGGAAAACTAGAAGGGGGTTGAATAGTTTACCGTTTAAAATCTTTTTAACTTGTTTAGTTAGCTTTGAAACTTTCCGTTTGATCAAAGATATATGCACAAACACAATATATAACGAGTAAGTAAATGAAAGAAACGATCAAACCACAACACGAGTATTTATCGTGGTTCGGCTACAAGGACTCTATCTCCTTGCCCTACGTCCACGCCTCGAGTATCCAACTCGAGAGTTTCTTTCACTAGTCAACAAGCTCCTTTCACCGGCGGAGAAAACCTTACACGTCGCTTATACTTTTACCGACACAAAGCTAGATGTCGAGTTCTTTTACAAGGGCACAACCACTCCCGTTTAGTTCTTTTACTAGGGTACAACAACTCCCAACACTCTATGTATTTTGAGGACTAAAATACTAACCACTCACTACAGAATATACACAAACAAATGACGTGTAAACAATAAGAGTTTACACAATACTAAGCTAACAAGTCTTGCAACGTTGTGTTGGAAACTTGTAACTTTTGATGACCTTGTGAGCTTCTTTGCTACAAAAGGAAACTTCACATTTACAATGTTAAGAGGTTAGAAGAAAAGATGAGTGTGTGTGTAAAATATGATCTCAAGAGGTTAGCCAAAAATCAAGTTATGGCTTGGTATTTATAGCACACCACACTGCATGCTTGGCGGATCAGGCGGAACCCTCAGATGGGTTCCGCCCGTGTACCCCCAGGGTACCGCCGGGTCTGCAGTAGGTTTTTGCAATAACTCTTCAAACCAAACAAGGTCTTGTCTCATAACTCCTAGCAACCAAACAATGTCACATCACTTAAATCAAGTCAAACACAAAACTTGTAAGCAACAACAAAGCAAGTCAAACACATTTCTTTCCATAAATGCATAATGACAAAACTTGCCATAAATGTGACGTGACTATTTCTAATTTAAGAAATAAACTTGTGTTGTGTTTTATGAAATGTAAAATGTAGCAAAAGTCTAGTTTATGCAAGTCTTAAAAACTAAGATTATGTTTTGCTTAAAAACTAAAGTTTACATTTTGTCGTTAACAAAACTTAGCAAAGATCGTAAAATATAAATAACGTTTTTAGGCGATATTTGTATTAATTAACTTCCCCTTTTTGTTGATGACAAAACATAAACTTTGTTTTTAAGTAACACGGAAAATCTTGGTTTTCAAGACTTAAAAAAAATTATATTAACGTTGTTTTACTTAAGAGACGAGAAGCACATCAAGTATTGAAGGTTTAATATATTTCTCCCCCTTTTTGTCGAAACAAAAAGTAGAGTAGCGAAGCGGAATAATGGCCATACTCCCCCTTGGTCGATACTCCCCCTAAATGGAGTACCAATATGGGAAACATGGATTTTGAGACCTACAAAAAATGGTTAGTTGGTGATATATATAGTCAAGCTTGTAGTTACCATACACATTGCAACCACATTGACAACACAACAATGATCAACCAACAATGCACAAAAGTAAGTAGAAAGAAATATCATTCCAAGTAAAATTTTGACTTATAGAAGTCAAAAGACAAGAAATGTTAACTATTCTTCTACTTTATAAAAAATAACCAAGAAAAAAAAATAAAAAAAGATAAAATCCTACATTCCTAAATTGGGGCAAAAACGGCCTCCAAGGGTTGTCTAGGATTTGTTGGGGTGGGAAAGTGCATCCAAACGTTCAATGACATGTTGGAGTGCAAACCGGGTTTCATTTTGGAATTGGTGAAGCAAGGTTTTGATGCTTTCACCCATTTGCTCACAGTTTGAGCAAACATGTGGATGGGTGGGTGAAAATGGGTTGGTTTTGGTTTCTTGGCTTAGGGGTTGGTTTGGTTTTGGTTCTTGGGTGGAGGATGGATTTGGTATTGAGTCAAGCAAAGTGGTTTGAAATTCCATTGCTTGATGAAGGTGGTTGTCAACCATGCTTTGTATTTCCTCATAAGAGGGAAAGAAAGACTCAAAGGTTTGGGGTTGAAAAGGTGGTGGAGTTGGGTGATCATGGTGTTCAAAATTTGGTTCTCCATAAAGAGGACCATGGATTTCACGGTAGATTGGGTGAAATAACAACGGTTTGGGTGGTTGGTACACTTGTTGTGGTGGTTGGGTAAGTTCAAGATCTTCATCAAGGTCAAGAATTGACCTTGGTGATTGGTTTGCAAAAGGTGGTGGTTGGGTATGTCTTGGTGGAAGATCATTTAAATCTTGGACATACGGGTGTGGTGATGTTGGAGGAGATGCGAAAAGCTCCATAGGTTCAATTTTTGGTAATGGTGATGGTGATGGAGTCTTTGATGGTTGGGTTGGAGCACTTGGTGGAGTTGGGTCAATAGGTGATTTAGTAGGTGGTGGAGTGTGCGCATTTGGTTGTTTGGGTGATGGAGATGGAGATGCAAGATTCAAAAAGTGTTCATTTTTGATGGGTGATGTGAATTCCTCCGATGATGAGGAGCTAAGGTTGATGGATTGGTTTGACCATAGTGGTTTCACACTTATCCGGGCGCTTCTCCGGATGGGTCGTGATGGTTGAGAGGTGTTTGTTGACTTGGTCACGATTAAAATGGTTTAAAGTTTCAGAAATTTTGATGAAGAAGGTGTGGTTTGATAGTGTTTAGGATGGTTTAATTTATAGTGATGAAGGTTTGTGGGAAGGAGTGTTTGGATTTGATGTTAGTCCATACAAAAATGGTGGTTCCTAATGATTTGAAAAACTTAATTGTGGGTTGTCATGTCATGGAAGTCAATCCAATGAAAATGGTGAAGTGAGAAGACAAGTTTTGCACTAAATGCTTAGTGGTTTTGGTGAGTTTGTTTGATGGAAAAAACTCAGGGATTTCAAGGATCCTTTAGAAGGGATCCTTCCTTTATGTGTGAAGGAGACTTGAGGTGGTTATGGCTATTTTTGAATTTTGGCGGGAAATGGTTTTGGGTGAGTTATAAGGAATTCTAAGTACCTTAGTAAGCTAAACACATTGCAGGTAATGGATATCTAGCTAAAAGAATTGGATTTTGGTGTTTGGATGTTGAAATGTTGAAAACGAAAACAAAAATTCTATAGGCTACTGGCGGTACCCTCAGAATACACAGGCGGAACCCAAATGAGGGTTCCGTCTGGTCCGTTGGGCCAAATCTGGGATACCCAGAATTTGTACTGGCGGAACCCAATTTTGGGATCCACCTGATCCGCCAGTACTGCAAAAGTAGACAGTCCGCGTTTTTAACCCGCGAGACGATTTTCAAAATTTTCGAAAAGTCCTAAAACCAAAAATATAATATATACCTGGTTAGGAAATACAAAAATTAGACATGTAAACACGCATATCGTAAGACTTTGACCGTGGGGTAACGACATTCACTAAACTTAGTGAAAATTTGATAAGCATGAAAATTTAACAACTTGCCAAAAGTTGTTTTCCTGCAACATTGTTAGTTCAAACATGTTCCAAGGTGTATCAAACATTGTACTAACACACAAATACATCACAAATATTGTTTAAACGACCAAATTGTTTCAATAGCACCTTGTGCCAAACACTCCTAACACACCCGCACTCATTGACGGTCCATCTTCTTCTTCATCTTCCCGAGGAATCTCGCGATGTTTTTGAACATCCCCTTTGTTTGCTTGAACTCCTCCGACTCATTTGGAATATCCGGAAGTTGGGAAAGGTATTCTAGAGGAGGGAGTCTAGAGTTTGGCAAATTGTCATCTTCACTCATTGAGGAAGATGAAGATGAGGTAGGAGGATGTGGGCGTTTTCCTTGGGCTTTGTACATTCTCTTATCACTAAGTGGAACAAAGGTGTGAGGGATGAGAGAGTAGTCAAGACGAAGACGGTTAGGAGTTGGTGGAATGGGTGAAATGAACCTAAAGAGACGGGTCAAGAGCATTCCATACGGCATAGCCGTTGTGCCATGCACGGGAATGTCGGCCATTCTCTTAGCCATGTAGTAGGCAAGATTGAAAGGTTGCCTAACGGACAAAGAGTAGAGCATGTAGCATAGGCAAAGGTTGATATGGTCTCGGTTTCCTATGGTGCTTATAACATTAGCTCTAAGGACTTCCTCCCATTTCTTGAATTGGGGCAAGAGTTCATTAAGTTCCATTCCATATGGATCCTTCTTGACCTCATTCCCCCCACGGGTACTCCTAGTGTTGGTTGTCCTAACAAAGAGGTGGTTACGAAGTACATCTTTTGACATAAGAGGGGTGTCATAAGGATGGAAACGGTCATCGAGGGTGTCAAGGGCTGAGAGGGACTGCAAATCGGAGTAGATACAAGTACCATGGTTTGGGACCCCTAGGATTTGAGCAAACTCCTCGAGAGTGAAGGAGTATTGGTTACCACTAGCCCTAAAGTTGACGGATATGAAATCATAATCACCCGTGGAGAGGGTGACGGAAGCATAGAATTCTAGGATGAATCTAGGACAAATAGGCTCGTCGATAGTCAAAAGACACTCAAAGTTGATTTCGGCAAATTCGGTATAAAGGTTTGTGCCTTCTAGGAAAGACAGGTCAATGGTTCTACCCTCATGGACATAGTGTTTTTCTAAGGCTTTGAAAATGTTGACTTGGTTTGGGGTAAGGCCTTTGGTTTTGTGGTGTTTTGGTAGGTACTTAATTGCGTCCTTGTGGTCGTAGTGGGTTAGAGGAGGCATGATGATACCTAGAACAACAAAATTTTCACATTTTAGTTTAAGTAAACTACTTCATATAATGTGGATGTTCTAGTGTGTGCCTATATGAAAACTATGTGGAGGTGCGGTTATCTTGACTCATTTTGATGCATCAAAACGTTTTATAATGCAAGTTTTGTTATAAAACAAAAGATAACCCAAACACTCCTAGTTCAATGTAGCTTCGTTTGAATGTACCCGAAAATACATATTGGTTATGTATTCCCTTTAGCATTCAAGAGACATTATGCAAGTGATGTTTTGAACATAACGTTTTGATTTTGTATTCTCAATGTGAGACGAAAAAATATTTGTCCTACTTGTGAGAATTTTTTGCAAAAATTTGACATGGGGTGATTTAGCAAACATGTTTACACTAAGTGAGAATGCAATTCCAAACAATGGGGAACATGATTAGTTTTGTTAAACACCTAATTTTTATGCATGAGTTTGTTAAGTTTAATGCATAACCCCAAGTTTTTGTTTTTGTGCAAACATAGAATTCCTAGACTCAGATCAGGATTGTAATCAAGTTTAGAATACTTACAATGATGATGGATTAGTAATGTGATTGAATGGAAGGCCAGAATTTCGTGGGTATGGATGAGAAGAATGGTGAATAGTAACAGTTTTGGAAGTGGTGGTATGAGATAATGGGTGTTTGGTTTAATATAAACAAATGTTTTGATTCTGCAGGTCGGCGGACACGGCGGATCCCAGAATTGGGTTCCGTCCGTTGTGTGTGAGGGTTCCGCCGACCCTGCTGAGAAAAATGGTTATGGATTTGTTTTGATTTTTGTGATTTTTGTCTAAAGTCTAGAACTACAATGTAGGTTCCATGAGTCCTAAGCCTAGCCTAAGAAGGTTAAAAGGTTCATGTTTAAGAGGTTTGGTGAGAATGTCGGCTATGTTGTCTTCAGAAGAAACTTGCTCAATTGAGATATTTCCTTTTTGAACGTTGTCATGAAGGAAATGATGACGGATTTCAATATGTTTGGTACGAGCATGTTGAACCGGGTTTTTGCTGAGATCAATGGCACCTTTGTTGTCACAAAGAATTGTGATGTCGTTGAGTTGAATTCCGTAGTCGACAAGAGCTTGCTTCATCCAAAGAGCTTGTTGACTTGCCTTTTCGGCCGAAACGTACTCGGCTTCCGTTGTTGAGATAGCAAGAGCCGTTTGCTTCTTAGAGAACCATGAGGTGAGACAATGTCCAACAAAAGTACAAATACCACTTGTGCTTTTTCTATCGACATAGTCACCGGCATGATCCGAGTCGGCATACACTATGGTGTCTATTCCCGTTCCTTTGGGATACCATAAACCTAAATGTGTAGTGCCCTTAATATACCTAAATATCCTTTTAACAGCTTCAAGATGGGTAGTTTTAGGATCTTCTTGAAAACGAGCACATAGACAAACACTAAACATAATGTCGGGTCTACTAGCCGTTAGGTAAAGTAGACTACCAATCATACCTCTATATTTAGTGCTATCTACGGATTCACTTTCCTTATCCTTGGTGAGTTTAGTTTCCGTGGACATGGGAGTTTTGATTGGTTTCGAATCTTCTAATCCAAATTTCTTAAGCATGTCCTTAATATATTTAGATTGGTTAAAGAAGATACCATCTTCAAGTTGTTTAATTTGGAGTCCTAGGAAAAAGTTGAGTTCTCCCATCATACTCATTTCAAACTCATCATGCATGATTTTTGAGAAATCCACACATAATTCTTGACAAGTTGATCCGAATATAATGTCATCAACATAGATTTGGACTATGATAATATGTGAATCTTTCTTCTTAGTGAAGAGAGTATTATCAACTAAGCCCATGGTGTACTTATGGTCCACTAAGAAAGTTTTAATTTGATCATACCATGCTTTTGGAGATTGCTTAAGTCCGTAAAGAGCCTTTTTAAGTTTGTAAACATAATTAGGTTTTTCAAAATCGATGAAGCCCGGTGGTTGAGCAAAATACACTTCTTCATTAATGACTCCGTTTAGAAATGCACTTTTGACGTCCATTTGAAAGAGTTTAAAATTATGTGCACACGCATAAGCAAGTAATATTCTAATTGACTCGAGCCTAGCTACCGGAGCAAAAGTTTCATCGTAATCAATGCCTTCTTGTTGATTATATCCTTGTGCTACTAGCCTAGCTTTGTTTCTAGACACAATTCCATTTTCATCCATTTTATTACGAAAGACCCATTTTGTTCCAATTATTGTTTGACTCTTAGGTTGAGGAACTAATGTCCATACATCATTCCTAACAAATTGGTTTAATTCTTCTTGCATTGCAATTACCCAAGATTCATCTTTAATGGCTTCATTAATGTTTTTCGGTTCAATGGTTAACACGAAACAAAAGTAGTTGCTTTCATTTTGAACTTTTGATCTAAGTGTTCTTTCGTTAATGTTGCCTATGACACCGTCTAATGGATGACTTTTAGATTCTTTGACATTGACGAGTTCTTTGTTTAATAGTTCATCTTCCTTGTCATTACCTAAGATTTCTTGACATTCAATTCCTTGGCTTTCAACTAAGTCATCATCTACCAAAGGTGATGTCTTAGAGGGAGGTGGACTTTTGTCAAATGTTACGTTTAACGATTCCTAGGCTCTTAAGGTTTCTTTGTTCAAAACAATGTAAGCTTTACTATTTTGTGAATATCCAA
Source organism: Artemisia argyi (assembly GCA_030686995.1). NCBI lineage: Eukaryota > Viridiplantae > Streptophyta > Magnoliopsida > Asterales > Asteraceae > Artemisia > Artemisia argyi. Next base: position 121,139,154 of record CM060702.1, read on the forward strand.
GAAATACACCTTCATAAGACTTTGGGTCAAATTTGGTGAGATAATCCTTGGTGTTAAGAATGAAGCATTTACTCCCAAACACTCTAAAGTATCCTAATGTAGGCTTTTTACCTCTATAAAGTTCATAAGGAGTTTTATTCAAAAATCGTCTAATTAGGACTCGATTAAGAATGTACGTTGATGTGTCAACGGCATTACACCAAAACTTTTGTGGAATAGTTTGTTCATTAAGCATTGTTCTACTCATCTCTTGCAATGTCCGGTTTTTACGTTCTACTACACCATTAGATTGAGGAGTACGTGGAGCCGAAAAGTTATGAGTAATTCCATTTTTATCACAAAAGTTTCCAAATTGAAATTCATTATCAAATTCACGACCGTGATCCGTTCTAATAGACACTATATTAGACCCTACTTGATTTTGAATTTTCTTACTTAGAATCTCAAATTTATCAAAAGCTTCATTTTTACTTTTCAAAAACTTTGTCCAAGTATAACGTGAGTAATCATCTACTATGACCAAAGTATAGAAGTTACCTCCATAACTTTGTATAGCGGATGGACCAAATAAATCCATATGCAAAAGTTCTAGACACCTAGATGTAGACACCATGTTTTTAGCCTTATGGATACTATGGACTTTTTTACCAACTTTGCAAGCATCACAAAAGTGTTGGTCATATTTCAACTTGGGTAGGTTTCGAACTAAGTCTTTGGAGGAGAGGTTTTGGATTAGTCTTATGTTAGCGTTTCCTAAACATCTATGCCATAAAGTTGAAGATTCATCTAATGAGGTAAGACAAAGTTTGTCTCTAGATGTTGAATCTAACTTCATGACGTATACGTTGTTCTTAAGGACACCTTTGGCTACGGTTATACCATCTTTAAGTATTTTACTACCGTTTTCACTTAAAAGGACATTATACTTATTACGACAAAGTTGACTAATACTAAGAAGATTAAATCCTAAGTTATCAACATGAGCAACGTCATCTATGGAAAGGGAGTCATGAGAGATTGTACATTTTCCGATGATTTTGCTCTTAGCATTACTACCAAACGTAACATTACCTCCATCACATTTGTGATATGTTGAGAAGAGGCTTTTATTACCCATCATGTGCCTTGAACAACCGCTATCTTTAATCCATTCATCCGGATCCAAACAAACTTTGAGGCACACCTCATTTGAGTTGTGAGCCATGAGAGCAATATCATCATTCTTTGGCTCATCATCATCTCCTTCATAGTCACTCCAAGCACCACCCACAAAAGCTTGTTGAGGTTTGCTCTTGGGTGGTTTTGGACATTCTCCTACAAGATGACTTGTGTCTCCACACCTATAACATTTTCTTTCAACTTTTCCTTTTCGATCATCACGATCTTTCCGGAAGGTTTTCTTGTCATCTTTAGGTTGCCTTACAAACTTCCCTCGCCTACGAAAGAACTTCTTGAAGTCTCTCACGGCCATAGCATATTCCTCATCATCACTATCCAAAGTAGATTCTTCATCATCACTTGATTGGAATCTAGCTTTCAAGGCAATGGACTTAACTTTTTCTTTCTTGCCTCTAACTAGTTCCGAATCTTTTTCCATTACCATTTCATGAACTTTGAGGTTTCCAATAAGCTCATCAATTGACATGCTTGAAAGATCTTTGGATTCTTCAATTGCCATCACTTTTGCTCTCCACTTCGGATGGAGTGCTCTAAGAAATTTCCTGACAAAGTTCTTACTACAAAAAGATTCATCAAGTGCTTTAAGTGAAGTAATGATAGTGTTAAACCTAGCAAAAGCATTATCAATAATCTCATCTTCGGAAATAACAAATTGTTCATATTGTTGAACAAGAAGATCAATTTTGTTATCTTTAACTTGTGAGTTTCCTTGATGAGTGACAATTAAAGATTTCCAAATATCTTTGGCGGTTTTACACAAAAAGACCCTTTCATATTCTTTCTTAGGCAAAACATTGTAAAGCATCATTTTAGCTTCATTATTTTTACCAATCAATTTCTTTTGATCATCATCTTTAATGTTAGTAGCTATGTTATCACCATCAACAATTATATACCATAAATCTATATCTTTAGATTTCACGTAAGTTTCAAAACGGTTTTTCCAATATATAAAACCATTTGCTTCAAAGAGTGGTGGTCTTTGCATAGATTGCCCTTCTTTGTAATTTTCAAAATCCATGGATCGTTTCAAGTTTTAAAACACAATATATTTTAAAAGCTTGAGTAACGTAGCTCTTGATGCCAATTGTGGAAAACTAGAAGGGGGGTTGAATAGTTTACCGTTTAAAATATTTTTAACTTGTTTAGTTAGCTTTGAAACTTTCCGTTTGATCAAAGATATATGCACAAACACAATATATAACGAGTAAGTAAATGAAAGAAACGATCAAACCACAACACGAGTATTTATCGTGGTTCGGCTACAAGGACTCTATTTCCTTGCCCTACGTCCACGCCTCGAGTATCCAACTCGAGAGTTTCTTTCACTAGTCAACAAGCTCCTTTCACCGGCGGAGAAAACCTTACACGTCGCTTATACTTTTACCGACACAAAGCTAGATGTCGAGTTCTTTTACAAGGGCACAACCACTCCCGTTTAGTTCTTTTACTAGGGTACAACAACTCCCAACACTCTTTGTATTTTGAGGACTAAAATACTAACCACTCACTACAAAATATACACAAACAAATGACGTGTAAACAATAAGAGTTTACACAATACTAAGCTAACAAGTCTTGCAACGTTGTGTTGGAAACTTGTAACTTTTGATGACCTTGTGAGCTTCTTTGCTACAAAAGGAAACTTCACATTTACAATGTTAAGAGGTTAGAAGAAAAGATGAGTGTGTGTGTAAAATATGATCTCAAGAGGTTAGCCAAAAATCAAGTTATGGCTTGGTATTTATAGCACACCACACGGCATGCTTGGCGGATCAGGCGGAACGCTCAGATGGGTTCCGCCCGTGTACCCCCAGGGTACCGCCGGGTCTGCAGTAGGTTTTTGCAATAACTCTTCAAACCAAACAAGGTCTTGTCTCATAACTCCTAGCAACCAAACAATGTCACATCACTTAAATCAAGTCAAACACAAAACTTGTAAGCAACAACAAAGCAAGTCAAACACATTTCTTTCCATAAATGCATAATGACAAAACTTGCCATAAATGTGATGTGACTATTTCTAATTTAAGAAATAAACTTGTGTTGTGTTTTATGAAATGTAAAATGTAGCAAAAGTCTAGTTTATGCAAGTCTTAAAAACTAAGATTATGTTTTGCTTAAAAACTAATGTTTACATTTTGTCGTTAACAAAACTTAGTGAAGATCGTAAAATATAAATAACGTTTTTAGGCGATATTTGTATTAACACTATAGATAGATGTTTTGAACTTATTGGGTATTCTACTGGTTATAATAAAAACTCTGGTCCAAAACAAAATGGTTTCAAACCTTCTTTCTCTACCAATTCTAGTAATTCTGCTAATGATAATGGTTCTACTATGTCTTTCACTAATGATCAAATGCTGAAAATTATGAGTCTTATCAATGAGATGCATTCTAGTGGAATGCAGGCTAACATGGCAGGTATGCCAAGTTTTATAAATAACAATGTTTTCTTTAATATAAATTTTCAAAAATTTGATAACAGTAATAATGTTTTTTGTAAAGTTAGTATTGGTTGGATCATAGATTCAGGTGCCAACCAACATATGACTATTTCAACTTTAAACATGTTTGGAATAATTGATATTTCTTATTTAGATCTCACTGTGGGTCATCCTAATGGCACTCTTGCTAAAATTAAATATGTTGGAAATCTAAAACTTTCTGAGAATGTAATTTTGTATGATGTGTTGGTTGTACCTGAATATTGTATCAGTCTTCTTTCTATTCATAAACTCATTAAAGATAGCAGAATGTTTTTTTGGTTTTAATGAAACTAAATGCTACATTCAAGATTTGACTCAAAACAAAATCATGGGGTCTGGTAGTGAGAATGGTGGACTTTATTTTTTGATTCTTCCTCTTCCATCATTTCTAATAATCAAACATTAGGTAGTATGTCTGTGCAATGTTATGTGTCTAAGTCTATATGGCATCACAGACTTAGTCATCCCTCTGACCAAGCTATTGATTTGTTACATTCTAAACTTAAGTTTACTAAGGATTCTCATGTCTCTCCTTGTGACATTTGTTATAAGGCCAAGCAGACTAGAGTTATGCTAACTACACCTGATGAATTTTCATGATTTGTTACATTCTATGATGAATTTTCAAAGGACGATTTCTCCTTCGTTAACCATTGGATCGGGCTCAAATTTTTACTGGAGGTTCTTCATACATCAAAGAAGATTTTCACCAGAGGGATCTTCGATAGGAGCTTTAAATTGTCAGGTATAAATTTTTGAAAACTGCTGCATAGGAGTATATGATTTTTGAATTTTAGGGTTTCTATGATATTCAACTTCTTTGAATTCATGTTTTCTTGTTATAATTCATAATGGAAGTTGCGTATACGCTATTTGGCGACCATAATTCATGAAAAGTAAGCAGCTTTGATGTAAATTCAAAATTCATGGAAGAAAGTTGCTTTGGAGAAGGGTTTGCATGTCGATTTGGTTTTTAAATTTTTCATAATCGATTATATAGGGTTTGTTTATGTTAGTGCAAAAAGTGTGATGGGTTTAGATTGGGCTTGATAATTCTTTTTGGGCTACTCCGGACGGGCGTCTCGAGTAGTAAACTATGCACTAATCCAAGTGAATGTTTGACTCCTGCAAAAGTAAAAGCAAACTGTCAGACTTACCATGGGACGGACCCCACGATTAAGCTCCGGCGTGAGAGTAAGTACTCATGTGGTTATAGGAATGTGGGAGTATTGGGATGAGTGAGAAAATCGTACCTCGAAATGTGTACTGAGGTTACATTTTATAGGTAATGGAAATGCTAGGGTTTCCTATTATTTCGCATACCTGCTATAGTGGCCGAGGTGGGACCCTTGTCGGGTAAGGATCCGAAGCTTAATCGATGTCCTGTGGACGTGGATCATTTTCCGGACCGTGAGCGTACTTTGGGAGTAACGCTCAATTTATCCGTAAATATCCTTATGCCCTGCTCGTGGCCTAGGCATTTAGTTATACCCGGCTTCGGGGGTTTATTGGACCGGAGCCCAGTTTGTAGTGGGGTCGGAGCCCGTTTTTCCTGTTGGGCCGAAGCCTGATCCGTGTGTTGGGCCGGTGATGAGACGAAAAGTGTTACACTTTTAAAGGGTCATTTAAGCGTTAAGTCGTGATAATATGATCAAATATTACCTTAAATCGTTTCTTTTGTCATTTTAGGTACTTTTGAGAGGAATTCTGGAAAACATAGCATTTTGGACATTTTTGGAGCATAAAAGTGAAGAAAACGACAAAGTCAATAATTCAAGCTAGAACAGTACCTGACGGCGTCAAAAGTTACAAGGTGACGCCGTCACTTGTTGATAAAGAGGTGGATATTTACTTTGCACTTGACGGGCCAGAAAGATTTTGAGGCATTCATACGTGACAGCGTAACATGTTATTTCACATAGGAGGTCACGTTTTAAGTTAAAGAGAGATGGCCCAGAAAACTTTCCAACAAGACGGCGTCAAGAGTAGATCTAGGCAATCAAGAAACCCTAACACAACGGGATGACGGCGTCACATCCTAAAAGGTGACGCCGTCAAGTTGTAAAATATATATATACTTTTCTATTTTTCATTCATTAGGAGAGGACTTTTGGTAGGAACTTAGGGTATGAACCCTAGTCGACTTTTGAAGCTATTTTGAGGCTTCAAAGCCTCTTTTCTTCCATGATTGATTAAAGATAAGTAATCTATCAATCATTCAATATGTCTATGTGTTGTTTTCTTTTATCTTACGCTTGTCTTTCTTTTAACATGCTAGGCTAGGTTTGTTTGTGTTTGCTTAGGTCTAATGAAACCTAGTTATTGATTATTATTGAATGCTTTGTTATTAATTTTTGTGGGTTGATGTTTATCGACGTTAGGCTTAAGAAAATTGGCAATACTCCAATGGTAACATGCTTGAACGTCTTAAGAAACATGAATCAGATGTGTACTACGGTTATTTGGTTGTATTTAATGCATGAGCCACAGCGTATAATCCCTAGGATTGGGCGCTTAACGTGTCGTCTTAGGAGGAGATAAGAGCTTATAGAGTTGGGGAAGATCATACACAGCCCCACGAATGGTATTAAGGAATACAACCCGACATCGACGCAATTGTAACAAACCTATCAATCAGTAAAAGATAACTAGGGAGTAGTGAAACCTAAGTAAACATGTTTGTCTCCATATTAGAAGTCTCTCACATTTATTTCCAATTATTTTATTTTTATTTGCATTTTTGATATTTGGGTTAGTTGACTAGCAACTAATTCTGCCCACTCTTCCAAAACCCGAGAATTTTACTTGCTTTTCATAAAATATAAATATACAAAAAAGAATCATCCCTCACCCCTAGACCTAGTTTAGATCATTTTCAATCCTAACGAACACTATTCCCTGTGGAGAACGATCAATCCCCCGGTACTTACCACTACACTATACTACATCAGTTAGGTACACTTGCCTGGTGGGGATTGTAAGCTTCTCAAGATCCCTTGAGAAGTAAAACTTTGCATTGCAATCCACACGCATCAAAGTTTTTGGCACCGCTTCCGGGGAATAGTTATTGTTTAGGTTGAAATTTACTTTGATTAGGTCTACTCATTAGATTCCTTTTTAGTGAGATTTTTATTTCTTTTTATTAGCTTTCTCGTAGTCTATCTTTTCTTTGTGTATTTGTTCGTAAAATCCTTTCCATTGACTCTTCCATTCACCATACTATCGACTACGAAATCCATTCACCCCTAATGACATCTTATTGTTCAAACAATATCGAGATAAACCCACATATGATGCATGGACTCGTTTTAAAATTTTGCTCCAAATAGTCCCTCATCATAGTTTCGATTTATGGTCCCTAGCTAAAATCTTTTACGATCGTGTCAACCGATATGACCAAAGGTACATTGACTTTTTGCCAATGGGGACCTTAGGGAATTAAATGCTGAAGAAGCATGGGATGCCCAATATTATTACAGAGTAGACAACCCAACAAACAATATTACAGATCAATTAATAACAAGTTTGAAGGAGCAAACAGGAAGTTTGTCTGGGGATGACTATTTAGGGATACCTAAGTGGATGTCGTGTAATATCATAGTACAAAACAAACACATAGGTAATCTAGATACAATGGAGGATGAGGTGGATAATCCAAGCCCACAAAGTACCCCACAAGTCCTACCATCATTTGAGGAACACACACCGCCCGTGACTTACCCGGAAGAAGTAGAAGAGACTTTAGGAATCCCAACGGAGGTAGAGCCCTTAGACCAAGCACCACTAGAGGATATAGGTTTGAATACTTGTAGTCACAACCTTACTCTTAGTTCTAGGGAATTTCCTAGTGTTGATGAACCGGAACCTCAATTTTCTCACAACTTTTCATCCTTAGATATACATCTAGGAGAAAAAAGAGGAACCGGCCCACCCATCAACCAATATTATCCGGGTAGTTTTAGGATGAAGGAAGCCAATCACTCACCCCCTTCACCTCACGTGGCATATTTCCACCCTAAGGGTGTGTATCACTACTTTCACCCGCACTTAATCCTAAGTGTAGGGAAAACCACCCCTATTTCCATTAAATAAGGGTAGAGTCAGGCTCGTGACTCGAACGAAAACAAGCGCTTCTTGGGAGGCAACCCATGTTTTTAATTGTTTGATATTTTTACTTTATTTGTTTGTTTGTGTCATATATCCTTAATCATAGTTGTTTAATTTTCATGTTTCGAATAATTTGTGAGAATGCTTTATTTTGTTTTTAACCTCGTCTTAATTGCATATAAAGGTATTTTACAAAACGATAAGTGTAAGGGGAATCCAAATTTGTTTTCAAAGAACGAATTGAACATGAACGATAACAATGAGATATAAACATACATATTAGTACTTGTTTGAGTCGAATGCTTGTATCGAGTCATAATGATATTTTGCAGGAATTCCAGGAATTAAGGCATAGATTTTTCTAGAAATTTTCTAGAAACTAAACATAAAATTTATGTCAAATCAATTCTCGCGGTGTCCTAAATTAAAACCTGACGACGTCAGGTACAAATTTTCTAAAATTTTTGCAAGTTTTGTTTTTCTGCCGGAATTGTAAAGTTTTGTTAAATCTTTAACTTATAAACTCCAGGAATATGCAACCATTCATTCCACAAGCATTATATATTTGCTTTTTAGTATTTTATTTTATGTAGATTTTACCGCCGATTTTACGCTAGGTTTTCTTGTTTGTTTTCTCAGGTTTAACAGGTTATATTGGACAAGAAGATGTACATGGATGTTCAAGTTTTTGGGGATCAAGTTTCAAGTTTTTGGCGTTACTTTAACCTTGAAGTTGTTACATTCTCTTGGAGGAGGATTTAACCATGTTACCGCATCATCCACACCGAACGAATCAGGAGAGTATTTGTTTCATTCTTTCATTTTCCTTACTTTTACGTCTTTTAATTGAACATTGGGACAATGTTCGGCTTAAGTGTATGGGGGGGGGGGGGGGATAAATGAAGATACCTTAGAGAATACAATGGCACTTGATTTTTATTTGTTTAATAGTAGATGTATAATAAAATTTTTGTTAGGGTAATTTTAGCACCAAATTTAAATTTTTTTGCAACATATAGGAGTGAAACTTTAGTCTTAATAAGCGTCTCATGGATAGGAGTTATATGACTAGCACAAAAATCCGTACCACTCAAAATTTTTCCACCCCAAATATGTGAGGTTCGCCCCTAGATTTGTTAGGAAAAGCCTTAGTGCTTATGAGTGTACCGGTGGTACTTAGATTCTAGAACTTGCGTTAGTGATTCATTCCGAGACCACAAGTGAGACTACATTCGTGTAGTTAGATTTACTACATGATAAGAGGTTAGGATAACCCATGTTTTTACAGTTGTGTTTATATAATTATATTGACTTCATTGGTCAAATAATTCTCCCACACCTTTGTGATATACTCATTTTTAATACACGATACCCCTAGTACACCCCTCAGAGACTATTTTTTTTTGTTTCTAACTTTAAGCATTTTACTTAAAGATAGAATTTGTTTACAATCCACCCCCAAATGTACACCCAAATCGCCTTAGCCTTCCTTGTATGCACTCATCTTTAGTGCATTATTGTTACAACATTTGTTTAAACCCTTAGTTAATTGTCTAATTGATTACATGGTTGCTATGTTGAGTCATATCTTGTACATATTGTTTTGGGACGATTAGGGACTCATGGGTAAAGTACTAATGTTATGGAGTAATGGGGAAGAATATTAATTATTACCCCCATATGTGCAAAATGTTTTTAAAGTACTCCATATGTTTGAATTATCTTAATTCGAGTCATTAGAATAGTTACATGTAAAGTATGTAAAAGTTCAAGTGTAAGGGGAGAACCAAGGCCCCTTTGATGTATTATTTTGGATGGTAGGGTAAGAGTGTATGTCAATCAAAAAAAAAATCAAGAAAAAGAAAAAAAATTAGAAAAAGAAAAGAGAAACATACGAACTACTATCCTGTTTCTTTTATTTATGTTTATGTTTATTTTTATGATTAGCTTAAGTCGAGTCGAGTCTTGCCTTAGCAACGCCGCATTGTACATGTAATTGCCCTAGATGATTAACTTGCCACCAGTAAAATATCCTTTATCCAACAAACCGTGTTTTCCATATCCCTACACCTAACATTATAACCCTTGAAAAGCCCTCTTTGATAGTTTATCTTAGGTGCTTACGCCTAGTGGAGGAGGTTTTTGATCCTTTCCCAAGCCTATGGTAATCTATTGTTAAGAACATTTTAGGCTTGACTAGGATGAACAATAACAAAGAACAATAGAATGCATAGCGGAATAATAAGAACAATCTTTGTTATTGCCTAACAAGGTTTCATCATCATCTTTATACAATGACTACTACAAGCCCCAATCCTACCTGATCAATGGTAAAACGATTATATCAAAAGGATCAAACTAATGATATTGGGGCTAAAACAAATTCTAGCATCTACATCTTGTGGGACGTGTAAACCCACACATACAACACGTTTTACACCTTTGGTGTACACACACTTTCTGGTACACATAAAACCAATTCCCTGTATCTCTTTATATAATAGAGATACTAGGGTTACAAAGGATATACAGATAAAATATAAAAGATTTGCTGTAATCTTTTCTTTCATTTGAAGTTTCTTCCTTTGTCTCCATAAGTCCCTCATCTTTCATTGTTTTATCTTATCAACTCAAGTATAAATCCAAACAATCTTCCCCTAGTTGATATGACAAAACCAAGTAATCACGAACTTCCCCTGAAGCTAGTATATATAAAAGATAAACGAACTTCCCCTTAAACCATGCTATATCATCAAGGATCTTCAAGCTGCAATCTTCAAAATATTCTTCTTCCCCTTTTTGTCATCATCAAATAGGGAACAAATGTAAGTAACCTTGATCTTCACAACCACGAATCAATATTACACATCCAATTCATCTTTCCAATGTTTCAAAGTCGCCCACCATTAAGTTTTCCGCATCTATAAATGGACTTGAAACAATAGAAATCAAAACCAACAGTAGTAATAACAACTAGCAGTAGAAAAACCTTGATCTTCATAATAACCAACTAGTACCATACATCCAATTTAGTCCTTTAATGTCTTGAATTACCCACCACTAAGAACACCAAAACGCTTACTTATTAAATGAACTCAAGACATAAAAATCCCAAATCTTCAGTAAGAACACCAACGAATAGTCATGAAAACCTTCACCTTGATGTAGCACATAAATGGTTAAACATTTAAACATTAAGCTTCCCCTGAAACCCATATGTTAACCATTTGTTGAATCTTCAATTCTGTAGGCTCAATGTAATGATCACTGATGAAGAAAACTAAGTATTACCAACTTAATGCTGAAGTAGAAGAACCCAAAATTGTATCTTATATCTTGTACTAAAACTGACTTCGAACGTATACTTAACGTATAGGGAGATCGCAATCTCTTGACAAAAATCACTCATCACAATAATGTAACTCCTTCAAGTGTTTGTCAATTTGTAGTCACTTGAACGCGCGAACAAGTTACCTCCTGCAAAAAGGTATGATAAAACACAAACTTGTGAACTTCCACTTCAACTTCAAATAGGTGATAAAAACCTTTCTTCGTAATCAAATAAATCAAATAAGAACGAGCCATTTGAATCTATTTAAACACTAATAAACCAAAAACTATAACTCCTGTGTATGTGTTTCTGCCACCTGTTCCAAATAATATATAAACTTCCCCTCAATTCTTGTGTTGATATTTTCTCGTTGAGAACCTTATGTGTTTCTCCTTTCAACTTGTTGGCAAAACTTGACTGCATAAATCCATAACCACCAAACCAACATGAACTGACCAGATTCCATCTCTTCATAGCAGCAAATATAGATAAAACCTTAATAGGTTTAATCTTTTACCATGAAACATAGCATCATCATAATCAAACCAGTCCCAGTCCCATGTGCATGAGTAGTGTACTAGCAGTGGAAAGTTGAAACGGAGTTAAGCGTAGCAGTGGTAACAAGTTAAGCACCAGTGGAAACTTTTTACATGAGCAGTGGTAAAATAGAATGAGCAGTGGTAACATTTTGTACTACCAGTGGAAACTCGTTATAAGTAGCAATGGAAAAATTGAGCGCAGTTAAAACTTACACCGTACCACCAGTAACTTATGCAATTCGTAGCCTTACTTGTAGAATATGCATGCGTACTTCAGTAACCCATTTAAAATATTCGTTCTTAGCACCAGTAACTTTAGTCCAAACAAAGTAAATTTACCAGTAACATTACTTCACAACTACTCCTGAATATATTGACTTCAACAAGAGTTTCTCAAAACCCATAATCAACTTTCGTTAAAATCAGACTCCACGTACATATCACAAATCAATCAGCAACATTAACGATTAGGGTTTACTCACTTTGTTGTCTCCATTCTTCTCCTTTACCAAACCAGTAACGACACAACAGCAACTTGACTGATCAAATAACGCATCAAACCCTAAAAAGTAATAATCAGAAATCCTGCTTCTTCTTTGTACCAAGAACCGATCAAACCCTATCATCATTCATTCATGCTTTTATTTAAAATTAGGGTTTGCGAAAACCCTAATTGCCACGAATTGAACATTGTACCAAAAATAGAAAACTTCGACCACATATCATCAAGTCTACACCAATAAAAACAAAATACTTCGACCACATATCATCAAGCCTTTAGTGACACTTTTTAGTGTCACTAAAAACCCTAGAAATTCGAAACCATAACCTTTCTCAGCAGCAGTTTTAGACAATTTTTATCTTTTTATTGGAAGTTCAGACTGAATATCCCTCTGGTGGAGCTCTTTCTTGATATGTTGAGAAGCTCCAATAAAAATTTCAGCCCGATCCAACGGTTAACGAATGAGTTGTTGCCGTTGCAAAACTGTACTGTAGAAAGTTACGAAAAATAATACTAAATTTGAATTTTTCACATTTTCACAGAAAAACCTTGTAGATCCTAGATCACAAGCCCATTGGTCTCTGATGCCACTTGTTAAGAACGTTTTTGGCTTGACTAGTATGAACAATAACAAAGAACAATAGAAAGCACAGCGTAATAATAAGAACAATCTTTGTTATTGCCTAACAAGGTTTCATCATCATCTTTATACAATGACTACTAAAAGCCCCAATCTTACCTAATCAATGATAAAACGGTTATATCAACAGGATCAAACTAATGATCTTGGGGCTAAAACATATGCTAGCATCTACATCTTGTGGGACGTGTAAACATACACACACACAACACGTTTTACACCTTTGGTGCACGCATACTTTCTGGCACACATAAAACCAATTCCCTGTATCTCTTTATATAATAGAGATACTAGGGTTACAAAGGATATAAAGATAAAATATAAAAGATTTGCTGTAATCTTTTCTTTCATTTGAAGTTTCTTCCTTTGTCTCCATAAGTCTCTCATCTTTCATTGTTTTGTCTTATCAACTCAAGTATAAATCCCAACATCTATTTGCTATGATAGATAGTGAGTGATATTTTTCCATTTCCATTAGTTATATATATGTTTATAACACCCGAGAGATAAGAGTATACAAACACTATTTGTGAGGTGCTAGTGTATGATTTTCGTGCTTATTTTGATTAAGGTGGAACGATCATTTGTTGTAATTACTTTTACATTAATATTAAATGATCCCTATCCTGTATTTTGATTAGAATAAAAGCGCACTAACTTGAGAACAAGCAAATCTCAAGTGCAAGCGTATTTGATGAGACGAAAAGTGTTACGCTTTTAAGGGGTCATTTAAGCCTTAAGTCGTGATAATATGATCAAATATTACCTTAAATCGTTCATTTTGTCATTTTACGTACTTTTGAGAGGAATTCTAGAAAACATAGCATTTTCGACGTTTTTGGAGCATAAAAGTGAAGAAAACAACAAAGTCAAGAACTCAAGCAGGAACAGTACCTGACGGCGTCAAAAGTTACAAGGTGACGCCGTCACTTGTTGATAAAGAGGTGGATATTTACTTTGCACTTGACGGGCCAGAAAGATATTGAGGCATTCACACGTGACGGCGTCACGTGTTATTTCACCTAGGTGGTCACGTTTTAAGTTAAAGAGAGACGGCCTAGAACACTTTCCAACCAGACGACGTCAAGAGTAGATCTAGGCAATCAAGAAACCCTAACACGGCGGGATGACGGCGTCACATCCTAAAAGGTGAAACCGTCAAGTTGTAAAATATATATATACTTTTCTATTTTTCATTCATTAGGAGAGGACTTTTGGTAGGAACTTAGGGTATGAACCCTAGTCGACTTTTGCAGTTATTTTGAGGCTTCAAAGCCTCTTTTCTTCCATGATTGATTAAAGATAAGTAATCTGTCAATCATTCAATATGTCTATGTATTGTTTTCTTTTATCTTACGCTTGTCTTTCTTTTAACATGCTAGGCTAGGTTTGTTTGTGTTTGCTTTGGTTTAATGAAACCTAGTTATTGATTATTTATTGAATGGTTTGTTATAAGTTGTTGTGGGTGGATGTTTATCGATGTTAGGCTTAAGAAAACTAGCAATACTCTAATGGTAACATGCTTGAACGTCTTAAGAAACATGAATCAGATGTGTACTACGGTTATTTGGTTGTATTTAACGCATGAGCCACTATTTATAATCCCTAGGATTGGGCGCTTAACGTGTCATCTTAAGAGGAGATAAGAGCTTATAGAGTTGGGGAAGATCGTACACAGCCCCACGAATGGTATTAAGGAATACAACCGACATCCATGCAATTGTAACAAACCTATCAATAAGTAAAAGATAACTAGGGAGTAGTGAAACCTAAGTAAACACGTTTGTCTCCATATTAGAAGTCTCTCACATTTATTTTCAGTTATATTTTTTTTTGAATTTGTAGTATTTGGGTTAGTTGACTAGCAACTAATTTCGCCCATTATTCCAAAACCCGAGAATTTTACTTGCGTTCCATAAAATATAAAAATACAAAAAAGAATCATCCCTCACCCTAGACCTAGTTTAGATCATTTTCAATCCTAACGAACACTATTCCTAGTGGAAAATGATCAATCCCCCAGTACTTACCACTACACTATACTACATAGGTCAGGTACACTTGCCTGGTGGGGATTGTAAGCTTCTGAAGATCCCTTGAGAAGTAAAACTTTTGCGTTGCAATCCACACGCATCAGCCAGAGCCCGATTATATAGTACAATCCAGGTCCATTAGGGCTGCTATCCGTACTATACGTCATCAAGTCCCCCCAGTCTTGTGTGTTGATTGCACATGTTTTTTGTAGCGTGCGGTTGACATTTCTAGATTTATTATATCTGCCTTTTCCGCTGCTAGTTTCATAGCCTTTCCGTGACGCATGTTTTTCGGTCCCCGATTTGATATCGTGGGGTAACGTGGAGCGTTTGGGACCGTGAATCTTCTTTCCTATTTTTCCCTTGGGTTTCGTTATGAAGGGTATAAATGGTTTTCTTTATTCACATGTATTTCCTTTTTCCTTGCCTCTCATCTTTTTCCATCTATGATTTCTATTATCTGCTCAGATTTTTACAAACCTTGAATCTGTAGGAAAAATGGAGATGGTTCTTGATGTTCCTGATCTTTTTAAACTCCGTTCTTCTAAAGAGGAACAACCAAGAATTTCTTCGGGTCAATCTGTTGCTGCTGTTGAAGACGTTTTTGGATCTCACAGTGTTGCAGCAGGTGATATTGGTAGCACTTCTGATTCAGCTCTACTTGAGAGAGGGGTTGCTGAATCGGTGGAGTTTCCATCAATGTCAAGGATGAAAGAGAGAGTAAAGACATTGTCTTTGGATGATTCCCCTCCTTTTGTTAAGAGTCTAAGGGTAGATGCCCAAAGGTCAACAATTGGTGATCTTGCTGGTTTCGAGGCAAGTGTTGGTGTCCCTTCGTCATCCGTTCCCAATTTAGAAGTATGTTCGTTTATTGAGTGTAGCACGTTGTCAGTGACGACAATCGTTACTAATTCTCCGGTGGTTATTACAGTTTCACAAGAAAAAGATGTTGATGAGCCACCACTTCTTGACCAGAGTTTGGTTACTCATGGTACGGGAACTATATGTAGCAGTGATATCCGTGATTTGGGAGATGTTGGTCCTGATGGTTCGGACAACATCTATGTCCCTTAGTGGGATGTCACTAATGATTCTTGTTTGTCCGTCCCTCTGGAGTGTCGTAGTTTGATTGACATGGTTGCTCCGCCGCGCATGTTTGCGGCTGTTCGTGGCCTGAATCATGAACATTTATTTTCTGTGTTTAATGTTACCACAGCTCATCAAACGGTACTGGGATCCAAGGCGAGGAGGAACGGGGAAGATCTTTTGTGGGAGAATGTTAATTTGTCCAACCTTTACAATGAGCAATCCCGTTTGCTCGAGTCTAAGGATGAAGAAATTAACATGATGAATGCAAGGCTTTCTTTGGCCGATGCTAAGGTTGCAGAAGTGGTTAATCTTCGCAATCGTGTTTCTGTTTTGGAGTCTTCGGAGAAGGCTTTACTTGAGCAGAACTCCGCGCTTTAGGGAGAACGTGATTCTCTTAAGGCGCGAGTTGTAGAACTTCAGTCTTCGGCTTCTCCTCCTGGCCATGTGCTTATTTCTCGAGAGAGGCTCTCATTGGCTTTTGATAATTTAGCGAAAGAGTTTATGAAGATTTAGGATGATCAAGTGAGGGCTCTTGTCCATGAGGCATTTCGTCCTCACCTTCTTTCCGCTATGGCTGATCGACGTTGCTTGTTAACACATGGTATCCGGCTTGCTGTTGTCAAGTGTCTGAATTCTCCGGATTATATTGCTACGTCTGGGAGATTTATTAGTTCCACCATTTTCAAAGGTAATTCAAGATGGGTTGGTGGCCGGTTTTGCGCACAATCAGTTGGGTGCGGAACTGTCTGGGGTTGCTGGCCACTGCCCATTAGCTTAGGCGGACTATCAGTCAGCTCTGCATGACCTTCGAGAGTTTGAGATTCCTTTATTTTTGGCTTTGTTGGTGAATAAAGATTCCCGTATTGGGCATATCATGGCATTCTTTCGTCCTGAGGGTCTTCTTGCCAATATTCCTGATATGGCTTCTTTGCAACTAGACTTGGAGCAACTTTTTGTTCTGATATGGCATCCTACAAATAGTGTGCCTATAGGCGCGGAGCCTTTATCCAATGCTCTAGAAAAGTGTAAGAGGGATGTCATCAAGATTAAGAAGAGCATTGCTTCTGTTGAGGAGGCACTTATATGTCGTGTGTCCCCTTTCTTTGAGAAAACTCTAGTTTTTACATCTGTTGATGCATCACTTGTTTTAGGTAGGGGTCCTGATGTCCTTGAGGCCCTGACTTTTGTGTTTTTGGGTCCTTCTGCTCCTGTCGTCGGAGGCTTATGGTGCGGTGAACACGGATGCTCATGCCACTCATGGGAATAGTTCCTCTAGTGCTCCTACTTCTTCTTCCGCGGAGGAAGAAAGTATTGTTGTTTTAACATAGGAGTCTTTGTAATTTATGTTATAGCCGTTTGTTTGGCTATCATTTGTTTGTTTGTTTTTTTTTTCTATGCGTAAATGAACAATGTGTATGTCGCTTTGCACGTCTTTGTGTTTGTCGTAATTACGATCTTATTTATCATGAGGTATTTTCTATGTTTAAAGTCGTACGGATACGCTTGTTAAATAGTCTTTGTGAATATTTGTGGGTTATTCTCCTGTACTGGGTTTGCAATACTGATAAGGCGAAAAGTGTACCACTTTTAAAGGGTCATTTAAGCCCGAATTCGTGATTATTTGATCAATTACTGCCCTAAATCATTCCTTTTGTCATTTTAGGTACTTTTGAGATGAAATCTGGAAAAGGAAGCATTTTGGACATTTTTGGAGCATAAAAGTGAAGAAAATGGCAAAGTCTCAAAATCCTTGCTGGGAACAGTACCTGATGACGTCAAGACTTCACACATGACGGCGTCAAGCTTGGAAAAAGAGGTGGAAGTGGAAAATACACGTGATGGCCCAGAACATTTTTAGTGTAATTGACCTGACGGCGTCACCAAGGCCGTCATGGTCATTTTGCAAGTGACGGCCCAGAGCTGTATTTTTACATGATAGCGTCAAGACTGGATCTAGGCAATACGACCTTTAATTTGGCGGCGAGTTGACGGCGTCAGATGCTACAACGTGACGCCGTCAGGATGTATTCTCTATATATATTTTTCCAATTTTTCATTCATAATATGTGGAACATTAGGAGGAACTTTACCACAAACCCTAGGTCGAATTTTCATCATATTGTAGGGGTTTCAAACCCTTCTTTCATCCATGTTTGAATAACGATAAGTCTTCCAATAATCATTTAATATGTCTATGTGTTGTTTGATTCTATCTTATGCTTGTATTTCTTTTAACATGCTAGGCTAGGTTTTTATTGTGCTTGCTTAGATGTAGTGAAACCTAGATGTTGATTATTGGTTGATGGTTTGTTTATAATTGTTGTGGATGATTGTATTCGATGTTAGGCTTAAGAAAACTGACAGTCTTCCATTGGTAACTTGCTTGAACGTCTTAAGAAACATGATCGGAGGTGTACTATGATTTTTGGTTGTATTTAATGCATAAGTGAATTCTAATGATCCCATGTTAGGAGCTTTTAGTCGGCTCGACATAGGAGTGAAGTAGGAGCTTATAGAGTTAGGGAATATTGTACACGGCCCTACGACTAGTATTAAGGAATATAACCCATCATCCATGCAATTGTAACAAGCTAATCAACCGGTAAAAGATATCTAGGGAGTAATGAAACCTAAGTAAACACATCTTTTCTCATTATTCTTTACACCACATAATTAAATTAGTTTATTTTCATTTCCTTTTGTTTTATTTTGATTACATCTTTAGTTAATTGGGTTATTTGACTAGCAACTAATTTCGTCCACTCCTTCAAAACCCGAGATTTTACTTGCTTTCATAAAATATAAAAAATACAAAAAGAATCATCCCTCACCTCTAGACCTAGTTTAGTAGGCTTTCTAATCCTAGCGACACTATTCCTGAGTTGAATGACCAATCCCCCGGTACTTGTCACTATTCTATACTACAACGATCAGGTACACTGCCTGGCGGGGATTGCAAGATTCTCAAGATCCCTTGAGAGGTAAAACCTGTTGCGAGGGCGCAATCCCGCGTATCAAGTTTTCGGCGCCGCTGCCGGGGAATAGTTATTGTGTAGGTTGAAATTTCTTTTTATTAGGTCTACTTGTTAGATTCCTTTCTAGTAAGATTTTTATTTTATTTTTATAGGTTTTCTTTAGTCTATCTTTTTCTTTGTGCCTTTGTTAGTGAATTAAATTCATTGACTATTCTGTTTGCTATTATAGAGAACGCGAATCCGCCCTACTACCAACCACAAAATTCACCCACTCCAAATGACATCTTGATGTTCAAACAACATCAAGATGAACCTATCTATGATGCATGGACTCGTTTTAAAAATTTACTCCGAAAAGTCCCTCATCATAGTTTCGATCTATGGTCCCAATTTGAAATATTTTACCATCGTGTCGACCACTATACCAAAATGGTCATTGATCATGCCGCAGATGGGGACCTTTGGGGATTAAGTGCTGATGAAGCATGGGATACCACAGAGAATTGTGCCCAACTTGCCAAAAAAATGGACAACCTAACAAGCGTTGTTACAGATCAATTGATCGCAAGTTTCAGGGAACAAGCAAGAAGTTTATTTGGGGATAATAGGCCTATAGATGACATACCTAGGTACATGGAGTGGTTTAATTCCACCATAATACAAGATGAACACATAGGTAATCCATATACAATGGAGGATAAAGTGGATAATATAAGCCCACTCAGTGCTCCACAAGTCCCACCATCATTTGAGGCATACACACCACCCGTGACTTACCCGAAAGAAGTAGAAGAGACTATAGGAGCCCCAATAGAGGTAGAGCCCTTGGACCAAACACAACTAGATGAAATAGGTTTGAATACTTGTAATCACAACCTTTCTCTTAGTTCTAAGGAAGTTCCTAGTTTTGATGAACCGGAGCCTCAACCAAAACCGTTACCTAACCTTCCATCCTTGGATGAAACTTTAGGAATTGAAATAGGTCCCGATCCACCCATCAAACCATATAGTCCGGGTAGCCTTAGGACAAAGGTAATGGACTCTAAGCCTTGTAGAGAGGAAGCCAATATAGGAGTGGAAAATGACCTTACATGCTTACATCACCCATTTTTGATTGATCACAAGAAACATTATGGGTTTAAACCGGGTTTACTAGGTCAAGATGGATCCCCAACTAGGAGTCTCTCAAAGTTGATTGAAGATGATCCCTTTTTAGGAGAAAACTTTAACTCGCCCATTGACCAAAGTGAACTAGGTAAGGTTATGATGATAGGAGCACACCCCTTTGAGCATATAATTCATCCACCACTCTTTCCTCATGAGGCATATTTCCACCCTGAGGGTGTGTATCGCTACTTCCACCCGCACTTAATCCTAAGTGTAGGGAAAACGTCCCCTATTTCCGTTAAATAAGGGTAGAGTCAGGCTCGTGACTCGAACAAAAAAAGCGCTTCTTGGGAGGCAACCCATGTTTTGTGTGTTTTTATTTGTTTCCGTATGCGTGCTTTATTTTTATTGTTGGTAAATAATGTTTCAAAGTAAATTGTGAAAATGCTTTATTTTGTTTTTAACTTCGTCTTAATCACATATAAAGGTATTTTGCAAATGCTAAGTGTAAGGGAAATCCAAATTTGTTTATTAGAACGAAAATGAGCATGATTCACTACAATATTAAATGAGGATGTATATTAGTATTTGTTAGAGTCAAATGCTTGTATCGAGTCATAATGATGTTTTGAAGGATTTTCCAGGAAATAAGGCATAAATTTTTCTAGAAATTTTCCGGAAACTTAACATAAGATTTTTCCAGGAAGATTCTGACGGCGTCAGGAGTAACAACCTGACGGCGTCAGGTACTAAAATTCTGAAAAATTTTGCGAGTTTTGTTTAAACCGGAGTCTTAAGGTTTTTGTTAATTCTTTAGTTTTATAAACTCCAGGAAATCTGCAAGCATTCATTCCACAAGCATTATATCTTAATTTGTTTTTTAGGATTTTTTTAGTATATATAGATTGCCGCCGATTTTATGCGAGGTTTGCCTTGATTGTTTTTTCAGGTTTAACAGGTTATATATGACAAGAAGATGATTTATATTTCTGGAGGGAAGCTTTCAAAATTCATTTTCTTGGAGGAAGCTCTAACCTTGTTGACACACTATCCACACCGAACAAAACAGGGGAGTATTTGTTTTCATTCTTTTACCTGTTTTACTTTTACATCCTTCAATTGAACATTGGGGACAATGTTCAACCTAAGTGTAAGGGGAGGGTAAATGATGATACCTTATAGGATACAATTGCACTTGAGTTTGTTTGTTTGATAGTAGGTGTGTAATAAAACTAAGAGAAATACTTGTTAGTGCAATTTTAGTAACAAATTTAAATTTTTTTACAACATTTAGGAGTGAAACTTTAGTCTTAACAAGCATCTCATGGATAGGATTTGTATGACTAGCACAAAACTATACCACTTAAAAAAATTTTCCACCCAAATATGTGAGGTTCGCCTTTAGATTTGATAGGAAAAGCATTCATAATAAGTGCTTATGAGTGTACCGGTAGTATTTAGATTCTAGAACTTGCGTTAGTGATACATCCCGAGACCGCTAGTGAGACTACATTCGTGTAGTAGGATTTACTACATGATAAGAGGCATTAGGATCACCCTTGTGTTTAAACCCGTATCATAATTACTTGACCATTTAAGTCAATTACCTTGACTAGAGAAGTCAATTAATTTTCCCACACCTTAGCGTTGTACTCATTTTTAGTACACGAAACCCCTAGTACACCCCTCCGAGCCTATCTTTTCGTTTCTAACTTTAAGCATCTTACTTAAAGGAAGAATTTGTTTACAATCCACCCAAATGTGCAACCAAATGGCCTTAGCCTTCCTTGTATGCACTCATCTTTAGTGCGTTATTGTTACATGTTTAAACCCTTAGTTAATTATCTAACTGATTACATGGTTGCTAAGTCGAGTCATATCTTGTACATATAGTTTTGGGACGATTGGGACTCATGGGTAAAGTACTAGTAATATGGAGTAACGGGGAAGACATCAATTTATTAGCCCCATATGTGCGTTAATTTTAAAAAATACTCCAAGTGTTTTGATTATCTTAATTCGAGTCATTAGAATAGTTTATTGTAAAGTATGTAAAAGTTCAAGTGTAAGGGGAATGCAAATTCCCTATGATGTATTATTTTGGATGGTAGGGCAAAAGTATGTAAAAGTTCAAGTGTAAGGGGAATGCAAATTCCCATATGTGCGTTAATCTTAAAAAGTACTCCAAGTGTTTTGATTATTCTATAATGTATTATTTTGGATGTTTGTAACAAGTCTTGCAGTCCATATAATCATATCTTCCTACTTGTTACTTGTAAGCACTCATCAATATGTTTGCACTAGCCTACATATTATCATTTTCATATAGTTGCATATTTAACTAGTTTGCTTTATTGCTTCCTTGGTTGCCTATCTTAATTGATCAATTAGTAGATTGCAAGAATATTAGAAATTAATTGTCTACTTTACTTATTTCTATAACACACTCTACATTCATGAATAGTATGCCCTATATTGACTCAAAGAGTTGAACTTACTTGAATCCAAATAAAAAAACACAACCTTTTTGAAAATTTTCTGCCAAAAACCCATTTCTGGCATTCTGGGAATCACCAGATGAGCGTCCCCCTTAATTTTAAGGGGACCGGCCCCTAATTAAAGGGACCGGCCATCTGATGGTCGGGGATACTATTTTCTTTATCACTTTTTGACCCATTTCACCCTACACTTCCCAAAATTCACAAACATATTTTGTCCCATACTATCCCTCAAAATTTAGCTTCCTAAACCACATTTCTCATACACTATAAATACCCTATTCCCATCATTAATGCCATCACACCTAAACATGTCATCTCCCAACAACCAAAAACCCAAGATTTCAAGAACCGCAAGGATCTCCGTCAAACCCGTTTGGAGGAGAAAACTTGATTCTTGTCATAACTCAAATGATGTTGTTCCAAGTCAACCAACAACTAAACCTCAAACCCATACTAATGACTCATCTCACAACCTATCATCCACTCATGCCCTCATTAATGCTTCTTCTTATGATGAGCATGCTCAATCCCAAAACAACAATCCCAATCTCTCAACCAATACTTCACATGTTGCTCATTCAACAAAAATACCACCCACTCATGAAGAACCTCTTCCACCCATATCATGTTTTCATGACTACCCAAGTTCAACCATGTCTCCACCACCAAGCATTTTATATGCTTATGTTTCTCATTTTCTAATAAAACACCTCAACCATTTTGGGATGCAAGAAAGTTTGGTGACACTCTTAGTTGGCACAATAGGATATTCTACTTAGCTTAGAATTCTATCATTATGGCTTATGTAACAATGATTATGGGTTGACATAATCATTTTCTATTAATGAATGATTTAATATGTGTTTCAAATTCTCTTTTGGCATGCTTATTATTAGTTGTTATTATGCTATATATATTTGCTTGTGCCATGCTTGTGCCTTTAATATTTCTCTTGCAAGAATTCCATAACTCGAACCCTTGGTGCCCTCAAACGAGGGGGAGCATACATCAAGGGGGAGCTTTCATCTTTACGGCTTAAACCTTTTTGATTCTACAAAAAGGGGGAGAAGTGAATATAAACTCACTAAATACTTGTCTAAAAATTAATTTTTGGATTTAATGAATTTAGGTTTTGTAATCATCAAAAAGGGGGATATTGTTGATATAAATAATTAACTAAAAATGTTATTCATATCTTTCGAGTTATCTATGTTTTGATAATCACAAAACGAAAACTCATCAAACCAAAGATCATGATGTAAACAAGTATTTAGTAGTAAATAATCACTTTCACCATCTAATCACTTAAGGTATGAATAAACATTGTGTTTAATGCATTATAAGATCAAAGGGGTATTTAATTAATTATTACAAAGTTTATTTTAATATATAAACTTATTATATATTTTTGAAAAACACTTTTGGTAATAAAGAAAAATGTTTTAATCATACTTAATATATGAATTCAAATTTTTAACAAAAATCAGTTAGTTTTTCACCAAATAAACTTTCCCCACTAAAAGACAAAACTTTTGGCCGTTACAGCTGGGCGGCCCCCTTAATTATAAGGGGCGGTCCCCTTAATTTTAAGGGGGGCGGCCATGATTTAAGGGGACCGGCACGCTCTAGTTGTCAGAATTTGTTGCCTATAAATACCACCTTAAATCTGGAATTTTTCTCACCTTTTTGCACTAAAAACTTTCTGATTCAAACCTCCATTTCCATCTTAAAAATCCTTTGATCATATAATTCATAAGCCTTTGTTTCCAAGTGATCCAAAGCCTCATTCATTTAAGTGCAAAGAGAAGAATACTTCTATTTATCAAGACTAGGAGTATTAAAACTTAGTATCATCTTGCTATCTAAGTTGTTTGATCATTTCATCTTGTATATCATTCATTCTTTGGTGAATATAGTGTATACATTGGTTAGCTAGATTTAGATATAGGATCTAGATATATTGAAGGTAAGAAGTAGTACTAGAAGTGAAGAAGTAGAGGTGGATAGGATTAGTGATAGAAGATATAAGAAGTGGTAGTATATTGAAGTAGAGATAGTTGTGAAGACAAAGAAGTTGAAGCCTTGAAGTTGAGAAGACCTTGAAGCCTAGAAGTTGTGAAGTAGTATATATCTTGGAGTAGTGGATAGAACTAAGTAGTGAAGGTGTGAAGAAACAAGTGGCGTGAAGAAGAAGAGTTAGGAAGTAGAAAGGTGTGAAGAAGATAGGTGTGAAGTAGAAAGTTGTGAAGAAGAATTGGTGTGAAGAAGATTGGTGTGAAGAAGTTGTGTAGAAGTTGTGATTGAGTTGTGACGAAGTTGTAGTGTGTAATTTGGTGTGTAAGGTTTTCTCCGCCATAAGGGAGGTTTTTGATCTAGTGAAGAAAACTATCGAGTAGGTGACTCGGGGAGTGGAGTAGGTCAAGGAAGGTGTCCTTGTAGCCGAACCACTATAAATCCTTTGTCTCTCAGTTTGATCTTTCCATCTCTCACTCTTTGATTATTTACTTGTTAGCATTTCATACATAATTATAATTGCTTGTGTTGTGCATATATTGATTTCACATAAAGATCAAACTAGGATTCATTCATAACATTAATTTTACAAAAACAAACCAAGTACATAAACTTTTATTAAAACACTTATACATATATATGATATATGAAATTGTAAATTCTTTCCTAACATTATATATATGTAGTGTTTATACGAAAACCGTAAATAAACTAGTCTCTATATTTTTACATTAAAGAGTTTTGAAATTTACGTCTATTCTTTAGAAGCAAACTTTTATAAAAAAAATAAAACGAAAAAGACGTAAAACTATTCAACCCCCCCCCCCCCCCTTTTTAGTTTTCCACAAAGGCCGTCGGGGTCATTTTGCAAGTGACGGCCCAGAGCTATATTTCTACATGACAGCGTCAAGACTGGATCTAGACAATACGACCTTTAATTTGGCGGCGAGTTGACGGCGTCAGATGCTACAACGTGACGCCGTCAGGATGTATTCTCTATATATATTTTTCCAATTTTTCATTCATAATATGTGGAACATTAGGAGGAACTTTACCACAAACCCTGGGTCGAATTTTCATCATATTGTAGGGGTTTCAAATCCTTCTTTCATCCATGTTTGAATAAAGATAAGTCTTCCAATAATCATTCAATATGTCTACGTGTTGTTTGATTCTATCCTATGCTTGTCTTTCTTTTAACATGATAGGCTAGGTTTTTATTGTGTTTGCTTAGATGTAGTGAAACCTAGATGTTGATTATTGGTTGATGGTTTGTTTATAATTGTTGTGGATGATTGTATTCGATGTTAGGCTTAATAAAACTGGCAGACTTCCATTGGTAACTTGCTTGAACATCTTAAGAAACATGATTGGAGATGTACTATGATTTTTGGTTGTATTTAATGCATAAGTGAATTCTAATGATCCCATGTTAGGAGCTTTTAGTCGGCTCAAAATAGGAGTGAAGTAGGAGCTTATAGAGTTAGGGAATATTGTACACGGCCCTACGACTAGTATTAAGGAATTTAACCCGTCATCCATTCAATTGTAACAAGCTAATCAACCGGTAAAAGATATCTAGGGAGTAATGAAACCTAAGTAAACACATCTTTTCTCATTATTGTTTACACCACATAATTACATTAGTTTATTTTCATTTCTTTTTATTTTATTTTGATTGCATCTTTAGTTAATTGGGTTAGTTGACTAGCAACTAATTCCGCCCACTCCTTCAAAACCCGAGATTTTACTTGATTTCGTTAGATATAAAAAATACAAAAAGAATCATCCCTCACCTCTAGACCTAGTTTAGTAGGCTTTCTAATCCTAGAGACACTATTCCTGAGTTGAATGATCAATCCCCCGGTACTTGTCACTATACTATACTACAATGATTAGGTACACTGCCTGGTGGGGATTGCAAGCTTCTCAAGATCCCTTGAGAGGTAAAACCTGTTGCAAGGGCGCAATCTCGCGTATCAAATACCTCTTACGTAATTTGAGTTAATTGTAAGGTTACTCATCCTTTTGTTATGCGGAATAACATTTGGTGGGACATACCCAAGTGTGTGTGCGTCTTACTCACGTATATTGTTAAGTTTACAAGTTAAAAAAGATAGACATTTTATTAAATCAAACTGGTGAGGGCAACTAGTCCTCACCTTGCATTAAAGTTAAAAAGATAGAGTACAATAGAAAGATAGTACTTAAAAAGGATAAATGACCACTGCGGGATCCACATGTGTGGCTTCTCTACAAATGATTTATTAGCACCTTTTGAGGTTGCATATATGCCACGTTCGTGGCATTGTATTTCCATTTTTATCTTTTAGTTTGTATGCTCCTTTTCCCAATGCTTCTGAGACCACATACGGTCCTTCCCATTTGGGCCTTAGCTTTCTAGTATCTTTCTCATGGCTTGCGTCGTTGTTCCGATACACTAGATCCCCTGGTTTGAAGCTATTGTTGTAGACTCTGGAGTTGTAATATTTTTCCATCTTCGCTTTGCTTTTTGCTTCGCGGATGGCTGCCTATTCTCTTCGTTCCTCGGGTATGTCCAGGTTTATTTCCAGGTCTTCCTTATTTTGGTTTGTGTCTACCTCTGTCATCCTCCATGTTGGCATGCCTATTTCTGTTGGGACGACTGCCTCCGTTCCATATGTTAGAGTGAACAGGGTGTCCCCATTGCTAGATTTAATCATTGTTCGGTGTGCCCATAGGACGTGTAGTAGTTTCTCTATCCAATTTTTTTGTCTTCACCTAGTCGTACCTTGATCCTTTCCCCTAGGCTCGATTGGCCCTTTCCACCATGCCATTCACTTGTGGGTGTTTAACTGAAGCAAAGCGTTGCTAGATGTGTAGTTTTTCACACTAGTCTTTGAATGGGTTGTCGCAGAATTGCTTTCCATTGTCAAATATGATTACTCCGAGGAGTCCAAATCTGCATACAATGTTTTCCCATACAAATTTCTTTACCTGTTGGCGTGTTATGGTCGCGACTGATTTTGCTTCTATTTACTTAGTGAAGTAATCAATTGCTATGATTAGGAATTTGACCTTGCCTGGTCCCTCCAGAAAGGGTCCGGCTATGTCAATGCCCCATTTGTAGAACGGCCACGGGGAGGTGATTGGCGTTAGGTTTTATTGCGGGTGTTGTGGGATTGGCTTGTGAACTTGACAATCTTGGCATGCGAAAATTAGCTTTCTTGCGTCCTTATGCATTGTTGGCCAGTAGTAGCCAGTTCTTAAAGCTCTTGCCACTACAGACCTTGTTCCAGCATGCATGCCACGAGATCCTTCATGGATTTCCCGTAACACGTATTCCACCTGCCGTGGTCCGACACAACGCAACCATGGTCCGAGGAAGGACTTCTTATAGAGGGTTTCATTTATGACGGCGAATCGCTGCGATTTTCTTTTTACCGCGTTAGCTTTCTTCTACTCTGCCGGCAGCAAATCTTCTGTTAGATAGTCGTAGATTGGAGTCATCCGGGTATCTCTTTCTTCTTCGACTATGGCTAATACTTGTGTTTCCTCTATGGATTTTTTGTTTAGCTCTTCTACTAACACTTGCTTGCTTAAGTGCACGAATGTAGTAGACGCCATTTTGCACAGGGCGTCAGTTTTCTTTTTTTCGCTCCTTGGGATCTGCTGGATCGAAAATATCCTGAAACTACCCACGAGTTCTTTTACCTTTTCTAAGTATTAAATCATTTCAGTTTCCTTTGCCACATAAGATCTGTTGACTTGATTTGCGACAAGTCGTGAATCAACGTTTACTTGCAAATTTTCAATGCCCATTTGTTCAGCTATCCTTAGTCCAGCTAAAAGGGCTTCGTACTCTGATTCGTTGTTGCTTGCTTTAAATGTGAACCTTAGGGCATAGGTGAATTCCTCTCCCTCTGGGCTGATGAGTACCAGCCCCGCCCCAGAACCATCCGCACATGAGGATCCATCCGTAAATAGTTTCCAAGGCTCCAGTGGCTTTTCTTCTTCCATCGGTTCACTTACGGAGTCATCTTCTGTTCGTTCTACTATGAAGTCCTCCAAGACTTTTCCCTTGACTGAGACTCTTGTTCGATAGTGTATATCATATCCTCACAGTTCAATGCTCCATTTTTGTAGTCTTCCTGCCACCTCTGGTTTTGATAGGATTTGCTTGATCGGATGATCTGTAATTACAACTATGGTATGTGCTTGGAAGTTTCTTTTTAGGCGTCTTGTGGCGTGCACTAGGGCTAACACTAGGTTTTCCATTGGAGTGTAGTTGATCTCCGGGCCTCTCAAGGCATGGCTAACAAAGTAAATTGGTATTTGCTTTTCCTCATTTTCTGTCATTAGTACCACGCTTACCGCTTCTTTAGCAGCCACCAGGTAAACGATTAATTCTTCTCCATCTATCGATGCTATTAACATTGGGAGGTCTGCTATTACTTCTTTCATTTGTTGGAAAGCTACTTCCGCTTCTTTTGTCCAGTGAAAGTCGTTTTTCTTTGTACACTTCTTGAGTGTCTTGAATAAAGGTAATGACTTTTCCGCTGATTTTGAAAGGAACCGGTTCAGGCTTGCTAACATCCCATTTAGTCTTTGCACTTAAACACTTGGGAGAGGGGAGGTTGGTGACCACTTCCGCTTTATCAGGGCAGGCTACTATGCCTTTGGTGCTGATGGCGTAACCCAAAAGTGTTCCTTCTTCCACTCCGAAAGCACAATTTTTGGGATTCAATTTCATATTAATACTTTTCAACGTTCGGAATGTTTCCTCCACATCCCTGATAATATCGTTTTCCATGCGGCTTTTTACTACTAGATCATCCATATATACCTCTAGGTTTCTCCTGATCTGTTTGTAGAAGGCTTTGTCTACTAACCATTGGTATGTTGCTCCAGCATTCTTTACTCCGAAAGGCATTTTAGAGTAGCAAAATATGCCTTCATTGGTAATGAACGCTGTTTTTTCCTCATCCTCCTCAGCCGTTTGTATTAGATGGTATCCTTTGTACGCATCAAAGAAGCATTTGAGACTATATATGTAAAGGGATTCTATCTTCCAGTCTATCTCTGACAACGAAAAACAGTCGTGTGGGCATGCTTTATTTAGGTCTTTGAAGTCAATGCACATTCTCCAGCTGTCATCGTGTTTCTTAACCATTATGGGATTGGCTAGCCAACTGTGGTAATGTACTTCTTTCATGATGCCTGCCTCGACAAGCTTTTCCACTTCTTCCCGTATTGCTTTGTTTCTTTCTGGCGCCTGGCCTCATTTCTTTTTGTCTTACTAGGGCATATCCTTCGCAGATGTTGAGGCGGTGTTTTACTATATGCCGCGGGACTCCCGTCATGTCTACTGGGCACCAGGCGAACATGTCCAGATTTCTTCGTAGCAATGCACATAGTTTTGCTCGGCCTTCTTCTGTGAGAGTGGAGCCTATTGTTACTGTTTGGTCCGGATGCTCCAGGTGAATTGCAACTTTGATCCTTTCATCCGCTGGAGGGTCGGCCACGGGGGTTTCTTCTGTTGGCTAGGAAACCATCGCACATTCAAGCGGGATGATTTTGCTACTCTACAGTGTGAGTACTCCCCGTCAACTGGGAATTCAACATGCTGTGTGCCGTTAATGGCACCACTTGTATTTTTCATACCCCGGTTGCCCTATAATTCCATTGTAAAGTGAGTGTGACCTTACTACGGAGAATTTCATCAATGCGAAGGCGGCATGCTCTTCGTCGCCTATTTTTATCTGGAGTGTTATCTGCCCTATTGGTCATATGACGTTACCACCGAATCCGATAAGAGGTACTATGGCCGGGACTGATAAGGCAAAAAGTGTACCACTTTTAGAGGGTCATTTAAGCCCGAATTCATAATTATTGCTCTAAATCATTCCTTTACTTTTGAGGAGAAATCTCTAAAAGGAAGCATTTTGGACGTTTTTAGAGCAATTTAGTGAAGAAAACGACAAAGTCTCAAAATCATTGCTGGGAACAGTACCGGACAGCGTCAAGGCTATGCAAGTGACGGCGTCAAGCTTGGAAAAAGAGGTGGATGTGGAAAATACACATGACGGCCCAGAACAATTTCAAGGCATTTTGGCCAGACGGCGTCAGCAAGGCCGTCAGGGTCAAAATACCTGTGATGGCCCAGAGTAAATTTACACATGACGGCGTCAGAAGTGGATCTAGGCAATACGAATTTTTTCTTGGCGGCGAGTTGACGGCGTCACAAGCTAAAACGTGACGGCGTCAAGGTGTAAAATCTATATATAGTTTTCTAATTTTCATTCATTAAGTGTGGAACTTTTGGAGAGCTTCTCTGTGAAAACCCTAGACGAATTTTCTATAATAATAACGGTTTCAACCATTGTTCCATCCATGTTCAATTGAAGATAAGTTTTCCAATAATCATACAATATGTCTATGTGTTGTGTGATTCTATCTTATGCTTTTCTTCTTTTTAACATGCTAGGCTAGGTTTTTCTTGTGTTTGCTTAGATGTAATGAAACCTAGATGTTGATTATTAGTTGATGGTTTGTTTATAATTGTTGCGGATGATTGTATTCGATGTTAGGCTTAAGAAAACGGGCAGACTTCCAATTGGTAACTTGCTTGAACGTCTTAAGAAACATGATCGGAGGTGTACTATGATTTATGGTTTTATTTAATGCATGAGCGAATTCTAGTGATCCCATGTTAGGAGATTTTAGTCTGCTCGACATAGGAGTGAAGTAGGAGCTTATAGAGTTAGGGAATTTCGTACACGGCCCTACGACTGGTATTAAGGAATATAACCCGTCATACATGCAATTGTAACAAGCTAATCAACCGGTAAAAGATATCTAGGGAGTAATGAAATCTAAGTAAACACACTTTCTCTTATTATTGTTTACGCCACAAATTAGTTTTTGTTTATTTTATTTTATTTTGATTGCATCTTTAGTTAATTAGGTTAGTTGACTAGCAACTAATTCCGCCCACTCCTTCAAAACCCGAGATTTTACTTGCTTTCATAAAAATATAAAAATACAAAAAGAATCGTCCCTCACCTTTAGACCTAGTTTAGTAGACTTTTTAATCCTAGCGAACACTATTCCTGAGTTGAACGATCAATCCTCCGGTACTTGTCACTATACTATACTACAACGAACAGGTACACTGCCTGGTGGGGATTGCAAGCTTCTCAAGATCCCTTGAGAGGTAAAACCTTTTGCGAGGGTGCAATTCCACGCATCAAGTTTTTGGCGCCGCAGCCCGGGAAATAGTTATTGTCTAGGTTAGAATTTCTTTTTATTAGGTCTACTTGTTAGATTCCTTTCTAGTAAGATTTTTATTTTATTTTTATAGGTTTCTTTAGTCTACCTTATTTTTTCGTTTCTTTGTTCGTAACTTTTACCATCCGCCATCATGGAAGGTGGTAATCTCTTTGATCCCTTCAACCCACCACAACAAAACCAACCACAAAACCCACCACTAGCAAACCAACCTCCTAGACCCCGAACCTTAGGAGAGTATTCCCGTCCAAGCCACCAAGGCTATCGAAACACCATTGAGCTCACTCAAGGAGCCAATGTGTCTCCCTTGCGATCCGACACCATCCGGTTGGTGTAAAGCGGATGTGCATTCCATGGACTTCGTTCCGAAGATCCTAATCAACATCTCAAGGATTTCCTTAAAATCGTTGACTCCATAGACCTTGATGTTGTAACTCGAGAGACGACCCGATTGCGTCTCTTCCAATTCTCTCTACGTGACCAAGCTAGTCAATGGCTTGAGCATTTACCCGCGGGATCCATCACCTCTTGGGATGATCTCACCATTAGCTTCCTTGCTCAATTTTTCCCACCGGGGAGAACTACTAAGCTTAGAAATGATATCTTGATGTTCCAACAACTTCAAGGTGAAACTCTCTATGAAGCATGGACTCGTTTCAAGGACTTGCTCCAAAAAGTCCCTCATCATGGCATAGATCTGTGGCTCCTATTTCAAGTCTTTTACGATAAGGTTAATTATCAAACGAGAAGGGCCATAGATTACGCTGCCAATGGCAGACTAAACAGACTTAGCGTTGACCAATGCTGGGAGGTTATTGAGGCTTTAGCACAATATGAAGAAGAAGGATGGGAGGATCCGATGTTCT
The DNA here is from genome assembly GCA_030686995.1 of Artemisia argyi. NCBI lineage: Eukaryota > Viridiplantae > Streptophyta > Magnoliopsida > Asterales > Asteraceae > Artemisia > Artemisia argyi. Next base: position 121,171,797 of record CM060702.1, read on the forward strand.
TGGAAGAAGGTAGTCTAAATTACGTAAATGCAACCCAAGAACAGTTATTGGAGAACATCGAGAAGCAGGTCAAGGAATTAATGAAAGTTGAAATGTCTGCAGCTGAAGCATGAATGAGTCCTGATGAACAAGTGAGTGCAATTAGCGAATATACTTTTCCTGAACGTTCACGACAAGAGGAGTTCGAAGGGATAATGATAACTTTTATGAATAATCAGGAGAAACAGATTCAGCACTTAGAAACTGATGCGTGGGAATTGCACCAGGCTTTACCTCTCGAGGGATCTCGCGAAGCTTACAACCCCCACCAGGCAGTGTACCTGATCGTTGTAGTATAGTATAATGTCAAGTACCGGGGGATTGATCGTTCAGCTAGGAATAGTGTCGCTAGGATTAGAAAACCTAAATACTACGTCTAGAGATGAGGGATGATTCTTTTTGTATTTTTATATTTTTTTAGAAAGCAAGTAAATATCTCGGGTTTGAAGGATTTGGGCGGAATTAGTTGCTAGTCAACTAACCCAATACTAAGATGCAATCAAAATAAAATACTAAAATGAAAATAAAACTATATTAAACTAAGGTTGTGAGCAATAAGTGGAGAAATGTGTTTACTTAGATTTCACTACTCCCTAGACATCTTTTGCACATTAATTACTTGTTATAGTTGCGTGGATGACGGATTGTATTCCTTAATACCATTCATGGGGTGGCGTACTTACTTCCCCAATCCTATGAGTGCCTACTTCACTCCTATGTCGAGCCTGCAAGAAGCTCCTAACATGGGATCATTAGAATTTACTCTTGCATTAAATACAACCAATAAAACCTAGTACACATCGGTTCATGTTTCCTAAGATGTTCAAGCATGTTACAATTTGGTGATCTGTCAGTTCTCTTAAGCCTAACATTGAAATCATTCATCCAATACAACCATAAACAAGTAATTAACACATAATCAACATCTAGGTTTCATTAGATCTAAGCAAACACAAGATAAATCTAGCCTAGCATGGTGGAATCAAGACAAGCACAAGATATAGACAACCAACACATAGACATATTGATTGAATTAAGAAAAGACTTATCTCAATAACACATGTAAGGATTCAAGGGTTGAAAACCTTTGAAAAGCTGTAAAATTCGTATATGGTTCGGCCTTAGGGTTTCTCCAAACTTGTTCCTCTCTAATGAATGAAAATTAGAAAACTATATATAGATATTAGAGGCTGACGGCGTCAAGAACAACCTTGTGACGCCGTCATCTCGCCGCCAAAATAATCCTTGGACTGCCTTGATCTACATCTGACGCCGTCATGTAGTCCACTTTTCCAGGCCGTCACGCATTTAACTCTTGACGCTCTACTTTGTGATGCCTTCATTTCTGTACTGGGTCGTCATGATCTTTACTCTTGATGACGTCAGGAATTTACTCTTGACGCCGTCACACACTGTTCCCAGCATGGAAAATTAAGTCTTTGGCGTTTTCTTCACTTTTATGCTCCAAAAACGTCCGAATTGCTTCCTTTTCCAGATTTCACTCCCAAAGTACCTAAAATCACAAAAGGAACGATTTAGGGCAATATTTGATCAAATAAATTCAATTCCGGGCTTAAATGACCCCCTAAAAACGGATCATTTTTCGCCTCATCATATACCCTTACACTTGAGATTTGCTTGTCCTCAAGCAAATGCGCTTTTATTCTAATCAAAATACAAGTTAGGGGTCATTTAACACTAATATAAAAGTAATTACAACAAATAATCATTCCACTAAAGACCAAAGACAAGCACGGAGGTCATACACAAGCACCTCACAAATAGTGTTTAGATACTCACATCTCTCGGGTGTAATAAAGTATAAATTACCATATGGAAACGAAAGATATCTCTCACTACCTGTCATAGCAAAATAGATTACCATAGGCTTGGGAAAGGATCAAACCTCCACCACATGGCGTAAGCACCTAGGATAAACTATCAAAGAGGTCTTTTAAAGGGTTGTAACGTTAGGTGTAGGGATATGAAATACACGGTTTTGTTGGATATAGACAGTCTTTACTGGTGGCGAGTTAACAATCTTAGTTAATTACATGTACAATGTGGCGTTGCTAAGCCAAGACTAGACTCGACTTAAGCTAATAAATGAAAAATAACAAAAACATAAAATGAACATAGAATGAAAAGGGATGGCAGTCCGTATGTTTTTTCTCTTTTCTTTTTTCTATTTTTTTTTTCTTTTCTTTTTTTTTTCTTGTTTTTTTTTTCGATTTTTTTTTTTTTTTTTTTTTTTTTTTTTTTTTTTTGCATACACTCTTACCCTACCATCCAAAATAATACATCATAGGGAATGAAAATTCCCCTTACACTTGAATTTTTACATACTTTACAATAAACTAATCTAATGACTCGAATTAAGAAAATCAAAACACTTGGAGTACTTTTAAGATTAACGTACATATGGGGGTAATAAATGATGTTCTTCCCCATTACTCCATAAATAAGTACTTTACCCATGAGTCCCAATCGTCCCAAAACAATATGTACAAGGATATGACTCGACTTAGCAACCATGTAATCAATTAGATAATTAACTTAGGGTTTAACAAATAACAATAATGCACTAAAAATGAGCGCATACACGGAAGGCTAAGGCGATTTGGGTGTACATTTAAGTGGGGTGTAACAAATTCTTCCTTTAAGTAAAATGCTTAAAGTTAGAAACGAAAAGATAAGCTCGGAGGGGTGTACTAGGGGTTTCGTGTACTAAAAATGAGTACAACGCTAAGGTGTGGGAAAAATTAGTTGACTTAACTAGCCAAGTAATATGACTTAAATGGTCAAGTAATTATAACACGGGTTTAACACAAGGGTGATCCTAATGCCTCTTATCATGTAGTAAATCCTACTACACGAATGTAGTCTCACTAGCGGTCTCAGGATGCATCACTAACGCAAGTTCTAGAATCTAAATGCTACCGGTACACTCATAAGCACTAATAGTACATGCTTTTCCTATCAAATCTAAAGGCGAACCTCACATATTTGGATGGAAAATTTTTCTGAAAGTACGGTTATGTGCTAGTCATACAATCTCCTATCTAAGAGACGCTTGCTATGGCTAAAGTTTCACTCCTAAATGTTGTAAAAAAATTTAAATTTGGCGCTAAAATTGAACTAACAAGTATTTCTCATAGTTTTATTACACATCTACCATTAAACAAACAAAGTCAAGCGAAAGTGTATTTGTAAGGTATCATCATTTTACCCTCCCCTTACACTTAGGATGAACATTATCCCCAATGTTCAAGTAAAGAATGTAAAAATGAAATAAGTAAAACAAATGAAATCAAATACTCCCCTAATTCGCTCGGTATGGATAATAAAGTGGCCAGGTTAGATCTTCCTCCAAGAAAATTAACAATCAAAGCTTCCCTTCCAGAATAATAATCATCTTCTTGTCATACATAACCTGTAAATCCTGAGAAAACAGACAAGGCAACCTCGCATAAAATCGGCGGCAATCTACATAAGTTACTAAATCCTAGAAAGCAAAGTAAGATATAATGCTTGTGGAATGAAGTTTGTAGATTTCCTGGAGATTATAAAACTTAATAATTCAGCAAAAACTTTAAGAATCTGTTAGAAAAACAAAACCGGTAAAATTTCCAGATTTTTACCCGTGACGCCGTCAAGAGCAAGCTCATGACGCCGTCAGAAGTGACCTGCAGAAATTCTTATGCTAAGTTTCCGGAAAATTTTTGGAAAAACTTGGTTCTACTTCCTGGAAAATCTTGCAAAACTTCATTATGACTCGATACAAGCATTTGACTCTAACAAATACGAATATACATGTTCACTTAATATTGTGGAGAATCATGATCGGTTTGTTTCTTAAAAACATATTTGGGGTTTCCCCTTACACTTATCTTTTGCAAAAATACTTTTAGGTGAAGTTAAGACTAGGCCAAAACAACAAAGTAAAGTATTTCCACTATTTAGTTTAGAAACATGATCTACCAACAATAAAAATAAAGCATGCATACGGAAGCAAATAACAAACAAACAAACAAACAAACAAATAAAAACACACAAAATGAAGTATGTCACCATAAGCATATTCAATTATTTCTAAATAACGTAAACATGGAAAATTAAAATTATTCAAGGCCAACAGAGGCCACATCCTACACTATTACAGTACCAATTATTTTGAATTACATGACCATCAATAAATTGTTCAGAAATAACAGATATCAAGAAAGATCACGGGGGAGGAGGACCAAAACGGTAGTCATAGCCAGGAGGGAGGTGTCATGTGTACCCGTAGGGAGGGTAGTCTGTCTCACGACCGGGGAATGGGTCAATCTGCAGGTGAGGCTTAAGCTGATCACGGGTGGAGAGGTGTTGCATCTGGCGGATGGTGTGATCATACATCCAATCAAAGCACTAGTCAGTGGTGGTCCGCCATGCGTCCACCTGACCCATCCAGGCTCCCTGGTGTGCCTGCCAGTCTCCCCGACTCATGTGTCGGTAGTAGTCAGCTGTCCCCTCCTCATAACCCTCAAACTGATGCTGCTGGGGCACTCCCTCATCAGCATCATCATCCTCATCATCAGGTTCCCCTGCCTCATACCAGTTATAGGTCCCATTCCTCATCAGCATCACGATGCTCATTTGCCTGAGGGATTTAGCCCTCACTACCCTACAAGCCCCACAGTCGCTCAAGTATCCCATGATCGGGGGAGTAAGAAGATCATAGGAACGAGCTAACCGGGTCACGAACATCCCCCCATACACCTTATCAATATCCCTCTCACCCACACTGGTCCTCAAAAAGCTAGCTACCCAAAATGGGATGTTGCAGTAAACATCCGCTGAAAAGATGGTATACAGGTAGAAAAGATCTGAAGCAGTGACACGGTGAGTGGTGCCATGACGTGCTGACAGGCTGTATGTGATGCATCTATGGACCAACCTAACCACGGGGTCCCTAATCGATGCTGCCCCAGTAGTCGAGGTGTACACCACGTCCCCAATGGTTGGCCAAAAAGTGACACACCTCATATCACTCCTTAAAGTCTCCCCATGCAACAACCTCTGCATAAAACCTCCCTCAACAGCCTCCTCCCTAGTATACAACCCTATCCTCCAACCAAACTCAGTAACCAAACATGATCGCACTTCCCCTCCTAACCTAAAATAGATAGTGGTACCCCCCATGTCCGTCCTAGCCTCAGCCTGATCAAAATAGAAGGTCGCAAAGAACTCCCTCACCAACTCACTATACACCGTCTCTCTCATCCTAAACAACCTCTCCCATTGAGGACCCTCGAACCCATCAGTGTGGATCCTCTCCAGAAACGCAGCCTCCAACCCTTGGGACCTAAGAAACTCCCAATCAATCACCGCACCAGCATCAATGTGGTGATTACAAAGCTCCGCATACTTAGTGGTAGTGGCAACAGTGTCGAATTCGCCCTAACTATGGACCAATTCCCCGTAGTTGACTCTTTGGGACCTAGAGGAGCTACCACGATGTTGTCGAGATCGCTTGCTCATTTTCCTGGAAAAAGATAGAGTGGGCAGAAACAATTAGAACGAGAATTTAATTGATTCAAGCTGTCAGACACTTCTGACGCCATCAGGGGGAGGTCCTGACGCCGTCAGACCTAGCAGAATCCGAACCATGCAATTACGAGGGAAAAATCAATTTTCAAACTCTTAACTCATTACCCAAACGCTCCTTTAATCAGAAAACATGGGTGGGGGGTCAAAAAATCCGTGGCATGGAGGACTTTTCCTAAATTAATGCATGATTTAAGTGGGACAACATCATCAAAGAGTAACCCCATGATTACGAATCACCAAATGGATGGCATTACGATTCGTCAATGATGGGTCAAAAATGGGGTTTCAGATGAAAGGGGTTTTCAAAATTGATTGATCCTAAGGACAATTGAACGAAAAAGAGTGAAGAAAAACTACTTACCGAATGGAGATTAGTCACGGAAGATGTCGAATTGGAAGATGGAGATTCGGAGTGGTAGCAGCAATTTGGGTGAGATTTGTGGGGTATGAGTTAAAAGTGATGGAATTTTGGGTTATTATTGCTGAACTAGCGAGGTGACGGCGTCAAGAGTTATCATCTGACGCCGTCAGATGCCCGTTTGAGGTATATAAGGAAGTAATTCCACATTTAGTCCCTGAACTTTGTGTGAATAGCTAAACACAAGTAAAACCATGAGTAGCTATTCCATTAGTGAAATCCACCAGGGTCGAACGTTTCATTACTGTCACGGAAAGAGGTGTGGTTGTAGAAAGGGGTGGTTGAGGTTTTGGTTAAGTTGTAACCTTCGCGTTGGTTAACGGTGGGTGCAAAGAGGTGTCGCTCCATAGAGGGTCTCAAAACTGTGGTGTTTTTGAAGAGCAACCTCTTCACACCGGGTTTAAAACCAAAAGAACGTCTCTTGCACAAATTCGGGAGCGTGGTTCGCAAGCATCCAACGAGAATGTTATGAAATTGCGAATTCTTCTCTTCCTGAGGATGCTCACAAAAGTAGGAGGTGATTGACGGTGAAGTACTTAGGAAAGATTTCTCGTTATCTTATTGGTTAAACACCAAAGAAGTTGAAACCTCGAAGACCTTTTCGATTTTTCTTGGTGCGGATTTTTCCTTAATCTTCTCTTTGATCCTTGATATGAATTTGTCTGCTAAATCCATAAAAGCATTGCGAGTACTTTCCATGCGTGCTTCTAGGTGCTGGATTTGTTTTTCCTGATTATTCATGAAGGTGACCATTATCCCCTCGAACTCCTCTTGTCGTGAACGTTCAGGAAGATTATGGTTAATAACCGCATTCCTACGTAAATTAGGATTCCACACGGTTTCAGCAGCAGGTTTCTCAATCCTCATTAATTCTTTTACCTGCTTCTCGATACTTCCTAATAACTGCTCTTGGGTGGTGTGTGCGTTATCAAGTTTTTCCTTGCTTGGAAACATCGGGTCCTCCCACCCTTCTTCTTCGTATTGTGCCAACCCCTCAAGAACTTTCCAGCATTCGTCAATGCTAAGTCTATTTAGCCTGCCCTTGGCTGCGTAATCTATAGCTCTCCTTGTTTGATAGTTAACATTATCGTAAAAGATTTGAATCTCGAGCCATGGTTCAATGCCATGATGAGGGACTTTTCGGAGCAGGTCTTTATATCGAGTCCATGCTTCGTAAAAGGTTTCACCTTGACGTTGTTGGAACATCAAGATGTCATTTCTAAGCTTAGTAGTTCTCCCCGGTGGGAAAAATTGAGCAAGGAAATGAGTGGTGAGATCATCCCATGTGGTGATGGATCCCGCGGGTAAACGCTCAAGCCATTGACTAGCTTGATCCCGTAGAGAGAATTGGAATAGGCGTAATTGGGTTGTCTCTCTAGTTTCAACATCTAGGTCTATGGAGTCTACGATTTTTAGGAAGTCCTTGAGATGTTGATTTGGATCTTTGGAACGAAGTCCAAGGAATGCACATCCGCTTTGCACTAACCGGATGGTGTCGGATCGCAAGGGGGTCACATTGGCTCCGGTGAGCTCAATGGTGTTTCGGTAGCCTTGGTGGCTAGGTCGGGAATACTCTCCTAAGGTTCGGGGCCTAAGAGGTTCTAGTGGTGGGTTTTGTTGTGGTGGGATGACGGGTTCAAAGATGTTCCCATCGTCCATGATGTCGGGTGGTGAAGAGTTACGAACAAACACACAAAGAAATAAGATAGACTAAAGAGAACCAAAAAATAAAAATAAAATCTTACTACAACGGAATCTAGCAAGTAGACCTAATACAAAGATATTCTAACCTAGACAATAACTATTCCCCGGCAGCGGCGCCAAAAACTTGATGCGTGGGAATTGCACCAGGCTTTACCTCTCGAGGGATCTCGAGAAGCTTACAACCCCCACCAGGCAGTGTACCTGATCGTTGTAGTATAGTATAGTGACAAGTATCGGGGGATTGATCGTTCAGCTAGGAATAGTGTCGCTAGGATTAGAAAACCTAAATACTAGTTCTAGAGATGAGGGATGATTCTTTTTGTATTTTTATATTTTTTTAGAAAGCAAGTAAATATCTCGGGTTTGAAGGATTTGGGCGGATTTAGTTGCTAGTCAACTAACCTAATACTAAGATGCAATCAAAATAAAATACTAAAATGAAAATAAAACTATATTAAACTAAGGTTGTGAGCAATAAGTGGAGAAATGTGTTTACTTAGATTTCACTACTCCCTAGACATCTTTTACACGTTAATTACTTGTTATAGTTGCGTGGATGACGGATTGTATTCCTTAATACCATTCATGGGGTGGCGTACTTACTTCCCCAATCCTATGAGTGCCTACTTCACTCCTATATCGAGCCTGCAAGAAGCTCCTAACATAGGATCATTAGAATTTACTCATGCATTAAATACAACCAATAAAACCTAGTACACATCGGTTCATGTTTCCAAAGACGTTCAAGCATGTTACCATTTGGAGATCTGCCAGTTTTCTTAAGCCTAACATTGAAATCATTCATCCAATACAACCATAAACAAGTAATTAACACATAATCAACATCTAGGTTTTATTAGATCTAAGCAAACACAAGATAAATCTAGCCTAGCATGGTGGAATCAAGACAAGCAGAAGATATAGACAACCAACACATAGACATATTGATTGAATTAAGAAAAGACTTATCTCAATAACACATGTAAGGATTCAAGAGTTGAAAACCCTTGAAAAGCTGTAAAATTCGTATATGGTTCGGCCTTAGGGTTTCTCCAAACTTGTTCCTCTCTAATGAATGAAAATTAGAAAACTATATATAGATATTATAGGCTGACGGCGTCAAGAACAACCTTGTAACGCCGTCATCTCGCCGCCAAAATAATCCTCGGACTGCCCTGATCTACATCTGACGCCGTCATGTAGTCCACTTTTCCAGACCATCACGCATTTAACTCTTGACGCTCTACTTTGTGACGCCTTCATTTCTGTACTGGGTCGTCATGATCTTTACTCTTGACGCCGTCAGGAATTTACTCTTGATGCCGTCACACACTGTTCCCAGCATGGAAAATTAAGTCTTTGGCGTTTTCTTCACTTTTATGCTCCAAAAACGTCCGAATTGCTTCCTTTTCCAGATTTCACTCCCAAAGTACCTAAAATCACAAAAGGAACGATTTAGGGCAATATTTGATCAAATAAATTCAATTCCGGGCTTAAATGACCCCCTAAAAACGGATCATTTTTCGCCTCATCAGAAACTCGCATGGAAAGCACTAGAAATGCTTTTATGGACTTGGCTGATAAGTTTATATCAAGAATTAAGGATAAGATTAGGGAAAAATCCACACCGAGGAAAATCAAAAAAATCTTTGAACTCCCAACCCCTTTGGTGTGTGACAGAGGGGATAATGAAAAAACTTTTCCAAGTGATTCACCTTTAATTCCCCCTTACTTCCATGACCTTCCTCAAGAAGAAAAGAACTTGTAATTTCACAACATCTTCGTTGGAAGTTTACAAGTTACGCTCCCTAATATGCACGAAGCTAAGAAACGTTCCTTTGGTTTTAAACCTGGTGTGAAAAGGGTGCACCTCAAACACACTTCCACTCCAAAAAATTCTATGGAACAAACCTTTCCCTTACCCGTTACTTACCAAGAGGGAAATTGTGACCCGAACGGGATTGGAATTAACCCTATTCGTAACCACACCTCACTTCATGACAGTAACAAAACGTTTGACCCTGGTGGACTCCACTAACGGGAATGGCTAATCATAGTTTACAACCTTGATTAGCTATTAACAAAAGTACAAGGACTCAACTTGAAATTGTCGCAAAGTATGCATAATCCGGGCATCTGACGGCGTCAAAATTTATTCATGATGCCGTCACCTCGCATTCTCAGCAATATTAACCTCCTATCCATCATTTTCACCACATACCCCACATACCATATCCAATTGATACTTCCCCACCGAGCTTTCAAGATCAAGTTCAACATCTTCCGTAGCCGATCTCCACGTGGTAAGTAACTTTTCTTCATCCTTATTCGTTTAATTATCCTTAGGACCCACCAATTTGGAAAACCCCATTATCTGAAACCCTAACATTAATTCATTCCTAGAACTCGTAATGCCCTTCTATAGGTATTGTGTAACCATAATTAAGGCATTGGGTAGTAGTGATTGATAGGATTCATGAGTCAATTGCGAAAAAAAATCTTCAAACCACGAATTTTTGATCCCCCACCCATGTTTTCTGTCAAAAGGGGTGTTTGGCTCATGGATTTAGAGTTTGAAAATTAATTTTTCCCTCGTAATTACATGTCTCAACATCTGCTGAGTCTAACGGCGTCAGTCTTTATGGTCTGACGGCGTCAGAAGGGTCTGACAACTTGACTTCATTGAACTCTTATTCTAATCACCTCCATTCCATTCCATCTTGTTCCAGGAAAATGAGCAAGCGTACCCGACAACACCGAGGGAGTTCTTCAAGATCTCAACGCGAGAACTTGGGTGACACGGTTCATAGTTGGGGTGTGCTTGAGGATAATGCCTCTACAACCAAATATGCTGAATTGCTCTACTACCAGATTGACCAGGGGGCAGTGATTGATTGGGACTTCTTGAGGGCCCAGGGCCTCGACAATGCGTTTCTTCAAAGGTTCCAAACTGATGCATTTAATGGACCTCAATGGGAAAGGTTGTTCAGGGTGCGGGAACCGGTTTATAGTGACTTGATTTGGCTGAGGCTAGAACTGATATGGGTGGTACTACCATTTACTTTAGGCTGGGGGTGAGCTTAGGACTTGCTCAGTTACAGAGTTTGGTTTGAGGTTGGATTTGTATAGTCAGCATGAGGCTATTCAGGGTGGGTTTATGCAGAGATTGTTGGGTGGTGAGACGAAGAGGAATGAATTTAGGTTTGCCATGTTTTGGCCGAGTATAGGGAATGGGTTGTATACCTCGACTACAGGGGCGGCCTCCATTAGGGATCCTAGGGTTAGGTTAGCCCACAGATGCATCACCTAGAGTTTACCAGGACGCCATAGCTCTACTCACCGCGTCACTGCTTCTGACCTCTTCTACCTGTACACCATTTTTTTAGAGGATGTGTATTGTAACATCCCATTCTGGGTGGCAAGTTATCTAAAGACGAGTGTACGGGAGAGGGATGGTGATAATATCTATGGGGGGATGTTTGTGACTCGCCTGGCTCGTTCTCATGGGATCCTTGTGCCAGAGATTATGGGATACTTGACTGATTGTGGTGCATGCAGGGTGGTGAAGGCCAAGTCCCTCAAGAAAATAAGCATTGTGATGGAGTTGGGGGACGGGTATTATGCTTGGTATGTTGTAGGGGGCGTCTGATGATGATGATGATGATGAGGGTGCACCCCAGCAGCAGCAGTATGGGGATTATGAGGTTGGCTTTGAAGACTACTACCGGCACATGGGTCGGGGGGATTGGCAGGCTCATCAGGGGGCCTGGATGGGTCAGATGGACACCTGGAGGGCCACTACTGACCAGAGGTTTGATTGGATGTACGATCACACGATCCGTCAGATGCAGCATCTATCGACCCGTGATCACATCGAGCCTCATTTGCAGATTGACCCATTCCCCGGTCGTGAGCAGGATTATCCACCCTATGGGTACACCAGACATCTCCCTCCTGTTTATGATTACCGCTTTGGTCCTCCTCCCCAGTGATGTTTTTATGGTTGTGTCATGATTTCTGAACAATTTATCCTTGGTTGTATGATTTGAACAATTTGGTTTGTAATAGTGTAGGATTTGGCCTCTGTTGGCCATTAGGTATTTGCTACTATTTCCTTATATGCATTTAGGATTCTCATTATTGTGGTTGTTTTATTTTTTTTTGTTTTATTTGTTTTGTTTGTTTGATTTTATTTGTTTCCGTATGCGTGTTTTATTTTTATTTTTTGTGGATCATGGTTCAAAATAAATTGTGAAAATGCTTTATTTTGTTTTTAACTTCGTCTTAATTACATATAAAGGTATTTTGCAAAATCTAAGTGTAAGGGAAACCCAAATTTGCTTATAAGAACGAAATTAGACATGAACCACAACAATATTAAATGAACATCTGTATTAGTAATTGTTTGAGTCAAATGATTATATCGAGTCATAATGATGTTTTGCAGGATTTTCCAGGAAGTAAGGCATAAGTTTTTCCAGAAATTTCCCGAAAACTTAATATGAGATTTTTGCAGGAACATTCTGACGACGTCAGGAATTATAACCTGAGGGCGTCAGGTACAAAAATTCTAAAAATTTTGCGAGTTTTGTTTATACCGGAGTCTTAAAGTTTTTGTTGATTCTTTAGTTTTATAAACTCCAGGAAATCAGCAAACATTCATTCCACAAGCATTATATCTTAATTTGTTCTCTAGGATTTTTTTAGTATATATAGATTGCCGCCGATTTTACGCGAGGTTTGCCTTGATTCTTTTCTCAGGTTTAACAGGTTACATTGGACAAGAGGATGATTTATATTTATGGAGGGAAGCTTTCAAAGTTCATTTTCTTGGAAGAAGATTTAACCTTGTTGACACACTATCCACACCGAACGAATCAGGGGGTATTTGTTTTCATTCTTTTACTTTATTTTCTTTTACATCTTTTTATTGAACATTGGGGACAATGTTCAGCTTAAGTGTAAGGGTAGGGTAAATGATGATACTTTAGATAATACAATTACGCTTGAGTTTGTTTGTTCAATAGTAGGTGTGTAATAAAACTAAGAGAAATACTTGTTAGGGCAATTTTAGCGCCAAATTTAAAATTTTTTATAATATTAAGGAGTGAAGCTTTAGCCTTAATGAGCGTCTCATGGATAGGAGTTATATAACTAGCACAAAAACTGTACCACTCAGAAAAATTTTCCACCTAAATATGTGAGGTTCGCCTTTAGATTTGTTAGGAAAAGAATTCATAATTAGTGCTTATGAGTGTACTGGTAGTATTTAGATTCTAGAACTTGTGTTAGTGATGCATCCCGATACCGCTAGTGAGACCACATTCGTGTAGTTAGGATTTACTACATGATAAGAGGCATTAGGATCACCCTTGTGTTAAACCCGTATCATAATTACTTGACCATTTAAGTCAATTACCTTGACTAGTAAAGCCAATGAATTTTTCCCACACCTTTGCGTTGTACTCATTTTTAGTGCACGATACCCCTAATACACCCCTCCGAGCCTATCTTTTCATTTCTAACTTTAAGCATTTTACTTAAAGGAAGAATTTGTTTACAATCCACCCCAAATGTGCAACCAAATTGCCTTAGCCTTCCGTGTATGCACTCATCTTTAGTGCATTATTGTTATTTGTTTAAACCCTTAGTTAATTATCTAATTGGTTACATGGTTGCTAAGTCGAGTGATATCTTGTACATATTGTTTTGGGACGATTGGGACTCATGGGTAAAGTGCTAGTGATATGGAGTAATGGGGAAGAACATCATATATTACCCCAATATGTGCGTTAATCTTAAAAAGTACTCCAATTGTTTTGATTATCTTGATTCGAGTCATTAGAATAGTTAATTGTAAAGTGTGTAAAAGTTCAAGTGTAAGGGGAATGCAAATTCCCTATGATGTATTATTTTGGATGGTAGGGTAAAAGTGTATGCAAAAAAAAAATAAAATAAAAAAATAAATAAATCATAAAAAAGAAAGAATAAAAAAAGGAAAAAAAATAGAAAAAGAGAAAAACATACGGACTACCATCCCATTTCATTCTATGTTTGTTTTATGTTTTTGTTATTTTTGATTTATTAGCTTAAGTCGATTCGAGTCTTGGCTTGGCAACGCCATGCTATACATGTAATTAACCTAGATGATTAACTCGCCACCTGTAAAAATTGCCTTTCTCCAACAAAACCGTGTTTATCATATCCCTACACCTCATGTTATAACCCTTTAAAAGACCTCTTTGATAGTTTATCCTAGGTGCTTACGCCAAGTGGTGGAGGTTTGATCCTTTCCCAAGCCTATGGTAATCTATTTGCTATGACAGGTAGTAAGAGATGTTTTCCATTTGCTTATTGTCATATATACTTTATTACACCCGAGAGATGTGAGTATCTAAACACTATTTGTGAGGTGCTAGTGTATAACCTCTATGCTTGTCTTTGGTTTTAAGTGGAACGATTTTTTGTTGTAATTACTTTTATATTAGTGTTAAATGACCCCTAGCTTGTATTTTGATTAGAATTAAAGCGCATTTGCTAGACGACAAGCAAATCTCAAGTGTAAGGGTATTTGATAAGGCGAAAAGTGTACCGCTTTTAGGGGGTCATTTAAGCCCGAATAAATAATTATTTGTTCAATTATTGCCCTAAATCGTTCTTTTTGTCATTTTAGGTACTTTTGAGGAGAAATCTCTAAAAGGAAGCATTTTGCACGTTTTTGGAGCAATTTAGTAAAGAAAACGACAAAGTCTCAAAATCCTTGCGGGGAACAGTACCTGATGGCGTCAAGGCTATGCAAGCGATGGCGTCAAGCTTGGAAAAAGAGGTGGATATGGAAAATACACATGACGGCCCAGAACAATTTCAAGGCATTTTGGCCTGACGGCGTCACCAAGGCCGTCAGGGTCAAAATACATGTGACGGCCCAGAGTAAATTTACACATGACGGCGTCAGAAGTGGATCTAGACAATACGAATTTTATCTTGGCGGCGAGTTGACGGCGTCACAAGCTAAAACGTGACGCCGTCAAGGTGTAAAATCTATATATAATTTTATAATTTTCATTCATCAAGTGTGGAACTTTTGGAGAGCTTCTTTGTGAAAACCCTGGACGAATTTTCTGTAATAATAAGGGTTTTGACCCTTGTTCCATCCATGTTCAATTGAAGATAATTTTTCCAATAATCATACAATATGTCTATGTGTTGTGTGATTCTATCTTATGCTTTTCTTCTTTTTAACATGCTAGGCTAGGTTTTTCTTGTGTTTGCTTAGATGTAATGAAACCTAGATGTTGTTTATTGGTTGATGGTTTGTTTTTAATTGTTGCGGATGATTGTACTTGTTGTTAGGCTTAAGAAAACTGGTAGACTTACAATTGGTAACTTGCTTGAACGTCTTAAGAAACATGATTGGAGGTGTACTACGATTTATGGTTGTATTTAATGCATGAGCGAATTCTAGTGATCCCATGTTAGGAGCTTTTAGTCGGCTCGACATAGGAGTGAAGTAGGAGCTTATAGAGTTAAGGAATTTCGTACATGGCCCTACGACTGGTATTAAGGAATATAACCCGTCATCCATGCAATTGTAACAAGCTAATTAACCGGTAAAAGATATCTAGGGAGTAATGAAATCTAAGTAAACACATTTTCTCTTATTATTGTTTACACCACAAATTAGTTTTAGTTTATTTTGATTGCATCTTTAGTTAATTGGGTTAGTTGAATAGCAACTAATTCCGCCCACTCCTTCAAAACCTGAGATTTTACTTGATTTCATAAAAATCTAAAAATACAAAAAGAATCATCCCTCACCTTTAGACCTAGTTTAGTAGACTTTTTAATCCTAGCGAACACTATTCCTGAGTTGAACGATCAATCCCCCAGTACTTGTCACTATACTATACTACAACGAACAGGTACACTGCCTGGTGGGGATTGCAAGCTTCTCAAGATCCCTTGAGAGGTAAAACCTTTTGCGAGGGTGCAATTCCACGCATCAGGGACCAATGTACTTCTTATCTCATGTCAGAGCCTACTGAAGCAGTGTTCATATAATATATCGGAAGCTGAGACCCCGTCCACATATATGCAGTGTAAGCAGTAGCCTCCAATTTTTGCCTCTATGATCATTAGACCTCCATTCCCCTCATCTTCCCCCAAAGGTGGGAAAGATATTTCTGGATCGGGAGAGAAGCTTTGTGTTATTTTTTGCTTGGCTGACATTTTCCAGGGTTGTATCATCATGATGGCTTGTGCCTTGTCTTTTGAGGATGTTTCCCCTTTCTTTGCTATCTTTTACTGATCCTTTTTGCTATTTTGCTTTAGATCCTTGATCACGTGTGACAGCTTTCTGTTTTTTTATCAACTCCTCGATTTGCCTTTTTAAGTGTATGCATTCATCCGTGCTATGCCCTACCTCTCCGTGGAAGTCACAAAACTTGTTGACGTTCCTTTTTTTGACCGAGTCGTCATTGGAGGTGGGAGTTTGAATTTTACTTTTTCTAGGGCCAAAATTTCCATTGCGGATTTAGAGAGAATGGTGAACCGGTCTGGTCTCCTGTCCGACCTTTGTTGGCTCTTAAATCCGCCTTTTCCAAAATTCTGCTTTTCATTTCCGTAGGACTGTCCCCATGATGAAGATGGTTTTCTTCGTTCCTAATTTCCAGCCGCCACCTCTCCCCTGAGGAAGGACATGGTTGCCTTCATCATTTCATCAATGGTTCTAGGGATATTGTCATGCAAGCGATTGATTAACTCCGGGTTATTTATCCCGTGCATGAATCTCGATATCTTTAGCACCTCTGGGCCCCCTTTACGTGTCTGCACTCCTTTTTGAACCTCTCTATGAAATATTTCGTGGATTCTCCTTCTCCTTGCTTTATGTTATGAAGCTCCACAGGATCCTTGATGCACTTCTTTTGTTGGAGGAAGTTTGCGAGGAATTCTTCCTTTAGTTCTTCATAGCAGTCTATTGTCTCTAGTGAGAGATTGTCAAACCAAACTCTGGCGGAACTCGTTAGCATAGAGTTGAACATATGACACCAGACTGGCATGGCCCAGCATTCCACCTTTGCAGCAGATTGGAAGATCTTTAGATGGTCCTCCGAATCCTCCCTTCCGTCATATGTCTTGACCTGAGTCGACATGCGGGTCCTTTTTGGCATTTTGAAGTGACGGATACGGGGAGTGAACTCAGAGTCCCAGCATGACCAGGGCTGTGCCAAGTCGTCTTCGACTTCAGATCTCCGCCTTCTTGACCTTGACCTCCTCCTGTGACCCCAGACTTCTAGGTCATCCTTGCATCGAAGAGGTGATCATCGGCTACCGTGTCTCCCAGAATTACGGGAGCAGAGACTTTGGTAATAGTTGTCTTCCCTTCGTTGGCATCATGGTAAGACTGATTCCGAGAGTGTAGTGAGTATGCGGACATACTTCTCTCTTTACTTTCGCCCCCGAGCCTATAGAACACTCCGTTTTATAGTCTTTTGAACACATCTCCCCTCTCTGGACCCCTTCCCCTAGGAGACATCGACCTGCGGCTTCGCGAGTTAAGGCTCGCGGACGTACTTCGTCGACGTTTAGTTTCAATCTTTCTCCTTTGGTCCTTCTTTCTGTGGGGCGTCCTGGACTCAGATTGTTGTGATGTTTCTTCGAAGGCGAGGTGAGCCTTTACCTCGTTGAGCTTCTGTTGCTTTTGTTTTTTACGATATATCTCAACCATAATTGGCATTATTTGGTCATAGTTCCTTTCACAGTATCCTTGGAGATCTGTGTTAGGTGTTGGTACGCCATTGCCTCCCAATACCGTTTCCTTATCCTTTATGCTAGTATTTCGCACGGCGGACATGGGTGCGGACGTGTTAGTGTTTGCTTGCTGGCTCATGGTGAGTATTTTTTTAGAATGCAGTTGTGCACTGGGTCCCACGGATGGCGCCAACTTGTTAGTGCAAAAAGTGTGACGCGTTGAGATTGGGCTTGATAATGCTTTTGGCGTACTCCGTACGGGTGTCTCGAGTAGTAAACTATGCACTAATCCAAGTGAATGTTTGATTCCTACACAAGTAAGAGCAAACCGCCAGCCTTACCGTGGGGACGGACCCCACGATTAAGCTCCGGTATGAGAGTAAGTACTCATGTTGTTAGAGGAATGTGAGAGTATTGGGATGAGTGAGAAAATCATACCTCGAAATGTGTACTGAGGTTACCTTTTATAGGTGATGGAAATGCTAGGGTTTCCTACACTGGTACAAAAAGTTGTATTGGTCACGCCAAAAATGTGTGACGATATGCCTATAGTCACACACGTTTTTTTCGTTGTGTGTCACCATAGGTCCCGCCACCGTAGGTGGCATATGGTCACATTGTTGAGTTCGTGGCCTTTTCCATCGAAAAAGAATGACCAAAACCCCAAATATGTGTGACAAATTAGGCATAAGTTTTGTTGGATTAGTCATTATCAGTGACCGTAAACACTTTATAGTCACGCGAATGGTTTTTGAGAGTAACTATTTTTTAACCTTTGGCCACAATAAATATATAATATATGTGACATTTGAGATGATTCTTTCTAGTAAATGTGTATTTTATGTGACTATTTCCCGTCCTGTGGCCACATGAATATACAATAAATGTGTCGTTTGTGATGATTTAGTCACACAATGGGTGTTGCTTTTTTGGAGTTAGTCACATACAATTTAAAACAAAGTGGTCAAAAGTGTTAATAAGTGTGACCATATGCTCTTTAAAGTGAACAAATATGTATTTTGTGTGACTATTGTTCATCCCACGGTCACATGAATTTTTAGTTTGTGTGGTCTTTTGTAATATGTAGTCACACAAAGCATCTTTGTTTTGGGTATTTAGTCACATACAATTAAGCATCAAGTGGCCAAAAGTGTTAATAAGTGTGACCATATGCTCTTTAAAGTGAAGAAATGTGTATTTTGTGTGACTATTGATCATCCAATGGCCACATTAATTTTATGTTTGTGTGGCCTTTTGTAATATTTAGTCACACAAAGCATCTTTGTTTTGGGTATTTAGTCACATACAATTAAGCATCAAGTGGCCAAAAGTGTTAATAAGTGTGACCATATGCTGTTTAAAATGAAGAAATGTGTATTTTGTGTGACTATTGATCATCCAATGGCCACATTAATTTTATGTTTGTGTGACCTTTTGTAATACTTAGTCACACAAAGCATCTTTGTTTTGGGTATTTAGTCACATACAATTAAGCAAACAATGGCCAAAAGTGTTAATAAGTGTGACCATATGATGTTTAAAGTGCAGACATGTGTGTTTTGTGTGACTAATGTTCATCCAATGGTCACATGAACTTTTAGTTTGTGTGGCATTTTGTAATATTTAGCCACACATCGAATTAAACAAAGAGTGACCAATAATGTTAGTACTGCTAGTACTACGTTAGTACTGCTAGTACTACGTTCGTACTGCTGGAGAAGAGTTACAACTGCTAGTATATATATAAAACAGAATGTATACAAATGAAGGAAATATATGCACAATTGTATTTGAAATTGAATAAAACTCGAATGTATATAAATGAACCAAATATATATACAATTGCATCAATACCATCATCAACATTCAAGGTTCCTTACTTGATCTTTTCATCAGCTTCTTTCTACAAAAAAAATATTGGAAATGTTGGTATTAAAAGTTAGTACGGCTAGTACACAGTCAATCCTGCAGGTATATAAGCATGATAATAGAAACTAATCTCAGCATCTGGAGATTCTCCGTCTTTGTTCTCCCTTCCTTTGATCCACAATACACTACGCCATTAGTTTTACCTGTGAATAATAATCGTCCATTTCTTAGTCTATCTTCTGAAAAGCAAGTCATCCTATAAACAGATGCTATAAACTGTAAGAAACCAAGGCACTAATAATGCTGCATAATATAATATAAGATCTGCCAACCATGAAACCATAAAAATATACTACATGGGTTGGCTTTTGGTGACAGAGATGGAGCATACCCACGCCTCAATTTAATTCCAGCCCCCCGAAAATGAAGTGTGCCAGAAAATCCAGATGTGGTAATTTTTAGCCAGGCATCCCATGTATCATCCTCACCCGTGAAAACAGGATGTAGCCCCTGCAAGAAACAAGTAACGTGCTTAATGCTAACATAAAAGACGACAAAATTAGATGTCCCAAATATAAGTTTAGCATCAAAAACCAACATACCAGGGTAGACCCTTGCATATCAACTCGGGCAACAAATAATCCAGATGGTTGAAGTGTTCTGCCGTGCCAAATTACCTGGAATGAATAAATATCAAACACATTACCAAGCAAGCAAATCACTCACATCTGGTACAAATGAAACAGTTTGACAAAAAGCAACCATATTAGAGTTAATTTCCTATATAATAGATGTTATGTTAATCTTTTGATAGATCACTTACGCGACTGCGATAAGCAAACTCCAACTGTTCAGCAACATCCTCCCGGAGTGGAAACCAATCAAGACTCCCTTTACGAGCAAAACAGTGGCCTCTTAGAATACGTCGATTGTCTCCATTCCAATAAACAAGAAAACTATTTCGTCTTAATAAGTCTACCTGCAACGATTACCACCACACAAATTTATAATCAAAAACATGTTTTAGGCTAGTTTAAATCCACGAAAATCAATATAAATCATTTTATATTCGATTACACATTTAAGAAAATATAAATTAAATATATGTTTGAGCATACCCATGAACAGAGTAGGATAGGTGAGATGAGGGTGATGGTGGCTTGACTGTGATGGTGGTGGATGTGGTGGTTATCTCGAACCAAACAACCGAAGCAAACAAAGTCTCCCATACAGTTCCCTTGTCTTGATGACGGTGATGGCGCGGAGGAGCGATGGTTGGTGGAACCACGGCAAGATAAAGCGGTGAAGTGTGGCTGTGGTGTGAGTAGGTTCTAGAGAGAAGGAGAAGAGATGAAAAGAGAGAAGATAGATCTGACTAAGCTAGTAGTGTTAATGTTTTGATTTTGGGTGAAAAAGGGGCGCCATATGAGCGGAGCGGGAGATTGAAATTTTAGGGAAAATTAAGGGGCGGGATCTTGAGTGCTATATTAAAAATTTGGAGATTGAAAGCCTATCAAATGAGCTCGAAATGTTTAATGAGTTGAGCTCAACCTTATATAAGTTCGACTCGAGTTATTGTTGAGTTCTCGAGCTTGTAAGTGATATAAAATATGTGCTTTTTTTAATATGTAAGTGTACTAAGTGTAAATACTTATTTATGAATGTATCAAGCTTTTTGAGCTGAAGTCGAACCAAATTCAATTCTTAGGTTATATTTCAAATTTAATTTTTCTAATAAAACACATCTTTATAGATAAATCGAGCTTTTCGAGTCAAGCTCAATCCGAGTTCAAACTTTCTCAATCCCGGATAACATATGATCTGGAGGTCCCTGGATACTTGCTTCTTAGTGTCTGTGACAAATGGTATACACCTACCAAGCCGGTACAACCCATGCATGACCAGTGATAATGGCTAATTCACATGGGTCATGGGTCATGTGCATTAGGTTATAACTAGTCACATTCATTAATTAATGGATATTTGACATCGATCATATGTGTCATATGCATTGGGTGGATAGTTACTTAGAGTGTCATGTTACGACACATCCATGACTGTTGACAATTGGTAATTAACATGCATGGGTCATAGGTCATGTGCATTGGGTTATAGTGGCTTTTAGTGTAATGGAAACCATGGATGACCGGTGATAATGGCTAATTCACATGGGTCATGGGTCATGTGCATTAGGTTATCACTGGTCACATTCATTAATTAATGGGTATTTGACATCGATCATATGGGTCATAAGCATTGGTGGATTGTTGCTTAGAGTGTCATGTTACAACACATCCATGACTGTTGACAATTGGTAATTAACATGGGTCATGGGTCATGTGCATAGGGTTATAGTGGATTTTAGTGTAATGGAAACCATGCATGACCAGTGATAATGGCTAATTCACATGGGTCATGGGTCATGTGCATTAGGTTATCACTGGTCACATTCATTAATTAATGGATATTTGATCGACATCGATCATATGGGTCATATGCATTAGGTGGATAGTTGCTTAGAGTGTCATGTTATGACACATCCTTGACTATTGACAATTGGTAATTAACATGGGTAATGGGTCATGTGTATTGGGTTGTGGTGGCTTATAGTGTCATGTTATCAACCAATACATTCCTAGTGATCGACAATATAATGGGTAATTAACATGGGTCATGGGTCATGTGCATTGGGTTATAGTCGCTTATAGTGTAATGGAAACCATGCATGACTGGTGATAATGGCTAATTCACATGGGCGACTTTTTAAATACAAAATACACTAAAGGCCGGGTGCGCTTGGTTCAAACTTAGGAAAGGGAATGGGAAAGTGTAAGCTAATGGTCGGGAAAGGGAAATGTAAAGAAGATCAATCCCCCCAATTTATTGGGTAATGATCCATTACCCACTATTGGGTAATGGGTTATTGCATTATGCTTTTCCAAGCATATTTTTTCACTACCTTTCCCATTCTTCACCCCCTATAACCCCCTACCAAGCATTAGGGGTGTTCAAAAAACCCGAGAAACTGACAAACCAAGCATTTTGTTTCATTTTTTACTTTTAGATATCCATGGTTAACCGAACCCAACCGTATATAATATAAATAAATTACCCGCCCCGCGATGGATAGTTAAAATCTTCCAACTAACCGAACCGAACCGAACCGCCCCGTGAACACCCCTACCAAGAGTATCAAACACACTTCATTTAAACTTCTATATATATATATATATATATATATATATATATATATATATATATATATATATATATATATATTATATACAAACTTATCAAACACACTTCACACATTTCCATAATCCTCTATTTCTCTCTCACACTCACAGTTACAACTCACTCGGATCTAGGTTTTGATCCCAAATCTCAAAAAGCTGATAAGATCACAAATGAATATAATCCAAATACCCCCTTAGAGCTATTTATTCTTAGGCTTAGGTTGATTATCTGTTATAAGAATTGCGTTGCAT
Organism: Artemisia argyi; assembly: GCA_030686995.1. Taxonomy (NCBI): domain Eukaryota; kingdom Viridiplantae; phylum Streptophyta; class Magnoliopsida; order Asterales; family Asteraceae; genus Artemisia; species Artemisia argyi. The sequence continues at coordinate 121,194,657 of CM060702.1, forward strand.
TTGTATTGATAGAATAAGGAAGAACATGATGTGTTGTTTTTGCTAATAATTTGAGCAAAAGAGATATTAAGGTTTGCTTGGATTAGCTTATTTTATCTTAGGATTAGGTTGAAGTACAATAAACATATCAAGAACTTACAGAGTTTTTTCATGTATTTAGTTACAATGAAAATATTTTCATTTTATTGTTGATATAAATTTAATATGATTTCATTGATTCATGATTAGCTCTCTAATGTCATAGGACCTACATAACTAATATTTATGTTCGTCACATTTAAGTGAGCAATATAAATGATAGTAAGAATTTGGTTGCTAAGAACTTAAAGCTCAATTATCAGGGCAGATCTATCTAACGATGTAGATGGGTTCCATCGCTTTAACTGGACCCCATTTTCTAACGATGTTTAATGGTTCTTTCAATAATCAAGATTAAACATCGTTAGAAAACGGGGTCCAATTAAAGCGATGGAACCCATCTACATCGTTAGATAGATCTGTCCTGATCATTGAGACATCTTCAATGCGATAATGACATAGTGTGTATTGTTCATGACAGGCCACACTCCTTCATTATCGCATTCAAGATGAGTGTTGTTACTTAGACTCTATTCTTTACTCAACATTTGTAGATTGTTTGTATCACTCTGTTTGCTTTATATATATGTATGATGTATTTTTGATATAAGAATTATGTTGCATTTGTATTGAGAGAATAAGGAAAAAAAGTGGCGGATGTGTGTGCGAATATTTAGGCTAAAACAGCCAAGTATCAAAGATGGTAGAAGTATCAGTGATGGATGAAAAGCCACCACTTTCAATTATGAACATAAACTTGTTCTGGTGTTTCATCCATTACTGATTCATCTTTGCTCTTTGCCAAAATACAGAAACAATTATCAAGTAGATGTTTAACTTGTCATTCATGCACGATTAGCTCTCTAATGTCGTAGAATCTACATAATTAATATGTATGTTCGTCACATCTAAGAGAGCATATAAATGATAGTAAAAATCTGTTTTCTAATAACTTAAAGCTCAATTATAAGGCAAGATCTATCTAACGTTGTAGATTGGTTCCCTTGCTTAATTTGGAAAACGTCTACTACCGTTTGTGTAGTTGATCTTGATCACCAGTTTTGGCTCTTTCAATAAGATACATTCTTGAAAGTGCCAAAGTGTGATCAAGATCAAGCACACTACCGTTATTAGACGGTGTCCAAAAAACAAAGCAATGGAACCTTTCTGGAACGTTAGATGGATCTGGCCTGATAATTGAGACGTCTTCAATGCGATAATGATAAAGTGTGTATTGTTCATGACATGCCACACTAGTTCATTATCGCATTCAAGATGAGTGATGTTACTTAGACTCTATTTTTTACTCAACATTTGTAGATTGTTTGTATTACTTTGAGTCTGGAATTTCAACATACCTTTCCATTCTAAGTTCCCATACTGTTTGCTTTGTTTTTTCAACAATCTAGAAATGCGGCTGGTGCAGTCCTTTGCTCAAAGGGAGTTGAAACGACAAAGCGAGCAGTAGCAGGAACTTAGAAGGGTTACGTATGTTGGTTTATTGCATTCCATTCTTTTTTATAATCTAAAACCAACCATCCACCAAGTAATTTGGCCATTGGAGTTCCAAGAACAAAGGTTGTTTCAAACACACCCTGAATTGAAACATTATCTTTTATTTCATTTACACTATATTTTTAAATTTTTAATATATTTTATAATTGTTTTGCAGCAAATCCATGGTCCGACTACTTTTCAAAGGGATATTTGGATCAAGTCAATCATGAAATTTTGCAGATTTCTTCACGTCAATCATGTTCCATTGTGGCTAGTCTTTGTTGGCGACTAATATGTATATAGTTCTGTCAAGAGTTATAAGCATTGATCCCTGGAAAACGCTCGTCCCAATGGATCATGATTGGCCTGAAGATGTTGAAAAGGTTCAAGCCACCTGTGGGAAACATCAATCCTTTTCTGCATTAAACATAGGTATTTTGGTTTTCCCATATCCCCTTTTTATACTCGTTTCAATGTGTATCTCAAATCACAAATCCTAGTTTATCAAATCTCTAAACAAAAACCTGCAGGAAGTATTCATAAACAATGTCTGCAAACAACAAGAGATCAGCACAATGGGTTGAAGGAGAAGGTTCAAGCAGGTCTGGTTCAAAAAAGAAAGCGGCAAAAAGTGTAAAAAAAATTAAATTGGATGGAAATGCGTGGTACAATTGGTGGGCTGCTAAAAGAAAGAAAGCAGGAAAAACACAATCTATCAAACAACATGTTGAGGATGAAAAGGAGTACAACGCAACAAAAAAACCATCTCTCAAACAACATCCCAAGGCGTACAAGACATTGGATGATGATGATTTGTCAGATGTGGAGTTTGATGGGTTGGATTACGAAGATGCACATGTGGCATTTGACCCGGAGAAATCTCCAAAATTAGATTAGCAGATTTTTAGAATGTGTAACTTTTATTTCCGGTATTTTGTAATTTTTTATTTCAAGTTTTAATGGAAAATGTTTAATCTTAATTCTAGTACTTTTGTCATTGCTGAATTTTCTCATTACTTGTTGATATTAATATAATGATTCACCCTTTGCAGTATAAAAAGATTCTGCTGCTAAGAAAACGTTACTGCAGCTGGTTTTGTCATTATTTTGTAATTTTTCATTTCAAGTTTTAATGGAAAATGTTTAATCTTAATTCCCGTACTTTTGTCATTGCTCAATTTTCTCATTACTTGTTGATATTAAAATAATGATTCACCCTTTGCACTAAAAAAATAATAAAAAAAATAAAAAATAAAAATAAAAACTGCTGCTAAAAAAACGTTACTTCAGCTGGGTTTGTACTGCTAGAACTGAGAGTGCAGAGTGGATTGTTAACATTTACACTTAACGATTTAAATCCCCAATAAAATCGATAATTCAGTTTCATGCACACATAATTTCTCTATAATCACAAACACTAACATCTTTTATCAATCATTTTCAAAATCCCCAAATCACAAAACCCTAATTCAAAATGGTGTTGCCAATTGAATCAAAATGCACATTTGTTGACAGACACAACATGGTTGCTTTTTTGAAGAAACCAGATGGTTCTGAAGGATTCACATAGATAATCGATTTCTTGAATGCTACCCCTATTAGGTATGCATTAACTGTGAATCCTCCTATATGCATTTCTTTTATTAAGCAGTTTTGGGCTACTGCTAAGGTCATAACTTTTAATGAAGGAAAACAGATTAAGGCTAAGGTAGATGGCGAAGATATACTCATAACTGAGTCATCTATTAGGGAATCTCTTAACCTACCAGATAATGAAGTGATTGTGTGTCTTGAAAACGCCGCCATTTTCAAAGGTTTGAAAAAAATAGGGTATGAGAAGAAGAATAATAGATTAAAATTTTACAAAGGTCGCTTCTTATCTCAGTGGAAATTCTTGATTCATACTCTCTTACATTGTTTGAGCCCTAAAACAACAGGTTGGAATGAGTTTGGTACTACCATGGCATCAGCTGTGATATGCCTTAGTAAAGGAAAACCTTTTAATTTTTCAAAAATGATTTTGGATGGTATGATCAAGACCTTGGATGATGATGGTAATTCTTTATTATATCCAAGGTTTTTGCAGCTTATTATTCCAAATCAATTGACTACTATTAAGACACATAGAGCAACTTTTTATGCCACCTCACTACAAAAGAAAGTATTTTCAAATCTGAAAAATAATGGCAAGGATTTTTCAGGAAGGGTTACACCACTTTTTCCATATATGGTGAACCTTCCACAAAAAAAGGGTGAGGATGTCATGGAAGGGACTGCCACTTCTACTGCTAGCTTAGAAGCAGAGCAGGCCAGTGGTAACATACATGAGACTGAGTATACAGCTGTTGATTCATCTCTCAGTGAAGGTAACACATCCCGAAGTGATGAGGGTAGATCTGAAACACATGAATTGATGGATACTGATGTACAAAATGTCAATTCCAATGATCCATCTCTCAGGCTAGGTAACACAATCCAAAGTCGTGAGGCTAGAATGAAACTTATACAGGATTTGAAGGACAATTGTACCCAGTTAGAAAAGGATGTTCTTGGCCTCCAAAAGCGTACAACAAAACAAGGTGAAAAGATCAAAAAGTTGTAAAAGACACTTTGATATTTGGAAAGTCAACAGAGCTCAAGAAAAACTCAGTTCAGACGTTTGAAGAAGGTGGGCACAGCACACAAGATAAGTTCTTCTAAGGCTGCTAGTTTGGAGGATCCTCCCAAACAGGGGAGGAATGAAAGCAGAGTCTCAGGGGAGGAAACAACAAATGCTGAAGGTGCTTGTGCTGATATGCATGTGGATATGGATATTGGGATTGATAGTGGTGATAATATGGATGATGACTATGTAGTTGCTGACAATGAGGGTAATGAGGCGGTTTTAGAAGATGTAAATAAAAAGCAGGTAGTGGAATTTCCAGGTGAAAATATTGTACAAGATGTTTCTGCTGCAACAACAAATCAAGTTTCTACTGCTGAAGAGGTTGCAAAGAGAGTTGATGAAGCTGAAATAGCTAACTTTATGGATGAGAAAAGGAGATCTAAAGTGTCTGAATTTGAAACAGAAGAGCAAGTAGCATTCATTCTTCAAGAAAAGGAGAAAAAAAAAAGCTCATGCAGAAAAAATGCAAGCTTTTATTGATGAGGATGAAGTTCTACAGGCTAGAATTGCAGAACTTTACAAAGATAAGACTTTAACTGATGATAACATAGTACAAATACTTGCTGATTTGATAAATGAAAGAGGTGTAGAATTAGCTTTAAGTCAGCTAAGTAAGTCAATGAAGCAAGGTCAAAGTCAGAAGAGGAAAAGAAATACCACAAAGTCTCCGCTCATGAGTGTAATGAAAACATACTTAAAGAATCAAGGTTTTTATAAACGTCATCAACTCAGGGGAAAGTCATATGACGAAATTGCACATCTATACTACCACTGCAAGAGATATATTGAAGAAAAGTTTATCTCCATGGGTACAGAAGAAAAACTATCAAAGAAACAAAAGATCATTAAAGACAAGCATGCTGAGAAGAAGAATGATTCACAAAGAAATGAAGATAGCTCTTCTCTTAATCAGATGATGGTGATTGTTCCTGAAACATTATATGCTGATCCTATTCAATCTAGACATCCAATCATAGACTAGGAGATTTACAAAGATAAATTTGGAAAGGCTTGGAAGATAATCAGGCTTGGTGGAGGATCAGCAGTGTGCAAAAGTTTTCAGGAATTGATAAGAAGAAGTGACAGAGAAGACTTAGAAAGATTATGGGAGTTGGTTAAAAAAACTCAAAACAATCAAGAAGCCAGATGTGAAAGAGCAAGATCTGTGGGTTGAGTTACACAGGTTATATGAACCTGATCCAGCTGATATCTATTGGAACTTCCCAATTCATGATCCCTCAACTTCATGGAAGTTTTATGATAGCTGCAATGTACATCAGTTATCAACACAAAGTTGAGTTGATGTTTTTATGCTTGCATAAAAAGAGTATCCTTTGAGTGCTAATTTACTTGCTGTGATATCTAAAAAGATCATATGTGAAGAAAGCACAGAGGTAGTTAAAGATCTCATTAAAAGAATTCGTGCTCAGTATGAGAGACAAATGCAAGAACGGAATAAAAGAAGATAAGGTATTTGGAGGTAGCAGGGGTGTAGCTTCTCTGTTTTCATTAAACAGAGAATTGTAGCTTCTCTGTTGTTTGTACAAAAGTTACTAATGCTATTATTAAGTTACTACTGCTATTACAATAGTTGTTTGCGTAATTTAGCCTATTGTAATGGATTTAGACTCCAAAAAGTCAAGCTTTTCTATGGCAATGAAAAATTGTGCAGTTTTCACTAGTATATCTACTTGCAGGCAAGCTTTATTCTATTTGCATTTTCCATTTATCATGTATATGCAGTTGCAGGCGATTTAGTAACATGTTACTTCATTAAAGTTGAAAATTGACTTTAGAAAATCAAGTAACACTGTTCCTATATAGGTTACAAAGTACATAAGTTATCAGAAATGTGTGACCATATGTATCAATTTGTGACTACACTTAAATAATGTATGACAATATATGACTCTATGATTTAGACACCTAAATAAATACTTCATGTGACCATATATATAGCATCTTTAATTTAGTTACACAAAAACTCAATGTGACTAATATCAAGGTTAATGATAACTGATTTCACATTTTGCTATAAGTAATAGTCACATGAATATTTCACAATGTGACTATTTTGAATGTATTGGTCACATATAATACCCTTATGATGTGGCCATAAACATTATTTAGAAACACATGTGTGATATGGTGTGACTATTGTAAAGCCTATAGTCACATGATCGTGCTTCAATTAAGTGTGGCTATACACATTAGGATTTGGCAAACAAACACACACTAAACTTTAGACGCGTGTATTAACTTACGTGACCATATGTATCGAATTTTAGTTACACTTAATCATGTTTCTATGGTTTAGTGTGACCATATATGACATTTGGTCACACTCTTCAAGTGTGTGACATATATTTGTCACTCTTAAATGCATTTCGTGACTAATGCTTCAAACTGAGTTTCTAGTTGTCACACATTTCAAATTCATATATGGCTAACTATTCAACAAAGAATAGCAGTCACGTTTATATAATGCGTGACAAACGTGACTATATAATTTAGCCACATACGCAAGTACTTCATGTGACTGTATATCTTTTTGGTCACACTGTTCAATTGTGTGACATATATTTGTCACATATGTATATCTATAGTGTGACTAATGTTTCGAGCTTATTTGTATCCGTCACACGTCCCAAATTAAAAGTGACTAAAATGTCAAAAAATATTTACCAGTTACCCTCTGGTCACATATATACACAAATGTGTGACATATATTTTACGAAATGGTCACACAAGTCGGATCAAGTGTGGCTGTTTATTTAAGGCTGGTACATTTAGTCACGTAAATATGTTTCTGTGTGACCATTCGAAATATGCTATGTGTGACGAAAGGCTAAATCTATACTAGTGCTATTATTTCGCATACCTGCTATAGTGGCCGAGGTGGGACTCTTGTCGGGCAAGGGTCCGGAGCTTAATCGATATCCTGTGGATGTGGATCATTTTCGAACTGTGGGTCGGTTCGTGAGCGTACTTTGGGAGTGCCACTCAATTTTTCCATAAATGTCCTTATGCCCTACCCATGGCCTAGGCATTTAGTTATACTCGGCTTCGGGGGTTTATTGGACCGGAGCCCAGTTTGTAGTGGGGCCGGAGCCCGGTTTTGCCTGTTGGGCTGGAGCCCGATTATATAGTACAGTCCAGGCCCAGTAGGCCTGCTATTCGTACTATACGTCATCAGTTTATAAATCGTATTTATGATGTATGGTGTTGCTAGTAAACTTACCATGGGGTATTACATCATTATGAAGACTGAGTTTACTAGTTTGGTTCTACTCCTACAAAAATATGGTGAATGATTTAATTGTTAGGGTTCGTGAAAAACCCTAGATGCTTGATTGTCTTCTAACCCTAAACACGTCATCGATTCAAAAACTTCAATTGTGTGTAGAATACATAAATTCATTAGACTTGGTGAGTAGGTTTTAAAACCTATGATGAACCCTAATGATGATGATGATACGCTTTATGGATGCTACTACTTTTTTCAAGTTTCTGCTAATTAGGGTTTCATGATTATATGCTATAGTCAATTCAACAAGTAAGATTACTTTTTAAAGATGTAAGAGTACTGATAGTAAGGTTACGTTCTTGTTGTTAGGACTAAAGCTACTGATGTCGAGGGTAGTGTAATACGACTGCTTATTGATCTTCATGTCTGCTCATTCTTGTCTGTACTGCTTGTGGTCCTCAAAGATTAGTACCGTTTTAAGAAGTTTAGTACTGGTATGCTTGTGATTTGTACTGCTCTCGTGGTCCATGTTACACGTTTGTACTGCCTGTTTTGCTCGATGTTATCAGTTAGTACTGCTGGCTTTCGACTTAGTACTGCCCTATCTTGAAGGGTTGGTACTGCTATAGTCCTTCATGAATTAGTACTGCTACAAGACAGTTAGTACTGGTATGCATTTTTAAGTTTCTACTGCTACCTTATTCAATTTGTACTTCTTGTTGAATTCATTTGTACTGCTGTTGCGTTTTCGGATGGTACTACTAGTTATATTTACTTGGTGATATACGGGAGAGTATGTTTAGGTGAACTGGTGATCAATTAATTGGGCTGGTACTAAGCTTTATGCATATGTGATTGGGATATTGTTTGTTACATGCATGAATTCAAATATGCGTTTAATAATATTAGGCTATACGGTTGTCTTCTTGTGCATGTTCCACGTACTGTTAAGGTTGAATTCATTACCTCGTGCTGATTTTACATCATGGGTCGGTGCTCTCACATGTGTATGCTATTTAAAAGAGATTGGTCTTTTTATTTGTGGGAATGAATTGTGTTAATCTTATTGTTGGGTGTACAAGGATTTTATATTCAGATTGTGTTAGTGGACCATGGAGCTACATGGTTATGGTTATCAGATTTATTTGGGATATCAGATGACACACACAAGTTTAGATTTGGTTTTGATTCTTGGTTGATATGTTGCTGAGACACACAGAAGGATTTTGGTTTTTGGTTCTTATAAGATTTATGGCTCGTTCTTATTTATTCTCATTGGCGACGAAGATTATTTATTGCCTCTTTGATGATGAAGTGGAATTTTGTTGGGAATTATGCTCATCAGTATCAACTATATTAAAGAAAAAGTTCCTACTGCTGAAGAATATACTAACAGTACAAAGTCAGTTAGTACTGACTAGTATATATAGTTTGTACTGCTCTTGTTATAGCAGAATAGGAATGAAGTGTAATGCAAGAATAGAAAAGATATGGTGAACATCTTACTGTAATAGTTTGATACGTATATTGTTTACTTGTAAAGGACTCCTTGTGTCTATAAAAGGAGATCCTAGATTAGGGTTTTGATATACCTTTTTGAAAAATATAGCATACGAATAGTGAAAGCTTCAAGGTTGTAAACCCTAGTGATATTATTGATCACTCGTATTATTTATAATATTGAAGCAGTTTGTTCATTCTTTGTTCATTATACTTACACATTCTCATACACATCTTCTAAGGTGTTTACTAGTGAATTCCGCTTGCTAGTTAACATTACACAAAGTATCTATCTAACACAAGGTGTATGTTTAGATCCTCCACAAAATTTTCGGGTTTGAGATCTTATTATATCTATGAATTGACAAACACTTGAAGGAGTTACATTATTGTGCTTAGTGATTATTGTCAAGAGATTGCGGTCTCCATATACATCGTTTTGGGTATACGTTAGAAGTTATTTTTAAGACATGAGTTTGGGTTATTCTACTTCAACATCAAATTGGTAATGGTTAGTTTTCTTCATCATTACATAAAGCTTACAGAATTGAAGATTCAACAAATGGTTAACATATGGGTTTCAGGGGAAGCTTAATGTTTAAATGTTTAACCATTTCTATGCTACATCGAGGTGAAGGTTTTTACTATTGCTCATTGTTATTACTCTTGCTGGTTTTGATTTCTACTATTTCAAGTTCATTTATAGTGCGGGAAACTTAATGGTGGGTGATTTGAGACATTGGAAAGATGGATTGGACGTGTAATATTGATTCGTGGTTGTGAAGATCAAGGTTGCTTACTTTTGTCCCCTAATTGATGATGACAAAAAGGGGAAAAATATTTACATAGAAGATTGCAACTTGTAGAGCCTTGGTGGTATAGCATGGTGTAAGGGGAAGTCGCATGTTTCATGACATATTAACTTCAGGGGAAGTTCATGCTTATTTTTTTTTTTTGTCAATATCAACTAGGGGAAGATTATTGGGATTTATATTTGAGTTGATATGACAAAATACATGAAAGATGAAGGACTAAAGTGACAAAGGGGAAGACTTCAAAGACAAGAAAGATTATAGGATATTATTATTATGTTAGGAAGATTTTTCTGTATTCTAATGTTTATCCCTTTGTAACCCTAACTCTCTAGTATGTAAAGAGAGGTAGCGAATACGTTTTATAAGAGAGTCACAATGTAAACATCCAGGTAAACGTGTGTGTACAGGTGTTTTATGGGAAAACATCTAGGGTAGTTTGTTTTAGCCTCAAGGATCTTATGATTCCTGTTATAGTTCATTGATGTAACCGTTCTATCATTGATCAAGATAGAATTGGAGCTATTGGTTGTATTTGTAATAGTGGTTAGAGATGATGACGAAGAAACCTTGTAGCAATAATAACGATGTTCTTATTATATTCCGCTGTATATCTTATTTAATCATTATTATTCTGTAATCCCTAGATGAGGTCTAACCAACCTCGAGCTAAAACGATCTTAACAAGAGCCATTTCCTCTTAGTGAACATAAAAGTTCTGCTATTGGTGACCTTGTTCATATTGACCTTTGGGGACCTTATAAAGTCACTAGTAGAGATGGCTTTAGGTATTTTATGACTATTATTGATGATTTTACCAGGGTTGTTTGGATTTATCTTGTTAAAACTAAAGATGAGGTTTATAATCTGTTTGTGAGTTATATGAATTTGATTAAATCAGTTTAAATGTAACATTAAAACTGTGAGGTCTGATAATGGAACAGAACTTGTAAATAACAAGATGAGTAACTTGTTTGACAGTCGTGGTATTGTGCATCATAGCACTTGTGCTTATACTCCTCAGCAGAATGGGATTGGTGAGAGAAAGCATAGGCATTTATTAAATGTGGCTAGAAGTTTATTATTTCAAAGTGGTATTCCTTTAAGTATGTGGCTTGAGTGTATCTGAACTGCGGCCTACCTTATTAACAGGTTGCCTTCTTCTATTCTGAGTGGGACATCTCCCTTTGAGCTTGTGTATGGTAGAAAACCTAAACTGTCTCATCTGAGAAGTTTTGGTTGTTTATGTTTCTCATCCATTTTAAACAATTATGATAAATTTTCTTCTAGATCTGAAAAATGTGTTCTAATTGGTTTTTCAACTACTAAAAATGCTTATAAAGTTTACAGTCTTGAATCAAAATTGATTTTCTATTCAAGAGATGTACAATTTTATGAAACTATCTTTCCTTTTAAAATGAACACTAATTTGCAAGATCGTCAGAATTATGACACTATTGAGACTACTTTAAATAGTCTAAATTTCATTGATGAGAAACACTTTGATCAAAGTCCCAATGATGAATGAAGAGGTACAAATACCCCCTATGATGATGGTGATGCCTCTTCTTGCCCCATAAGTACAAATATTTCTGATGATGGTAGGACTACTGGCATTGCTACATCCATGGGTGACAATACTCCACCTTAGGGAAATGTTCCTTCTAGTTCCAATCCTGATTTGGTTCAAAATGATTCCACTCAAAACATAAGTCAAGAGCAGCCTGTGTTTAGGAGGTCTAGTAGACATACTAAGATGCCTGCTAAATTCATTGATTATATTGTTGGTAGTAATGTTAAATATGAACTTGAAAAATATGTGTGCTATTCTAAACTTAGTTCTATGGATTACTACTTTTCTACTAGTTTGAATAAATCTATTGAACCTACCTCTTATGATGATGCTGCTAAAGATTTTAATTGGATCCAAGCTATGAATAATGAGATTTCTGCTTTAAAAAGGAATAACACTTGGACTGAATGTGATCTTGCAAAAGGAAGAAAACTTGTAGGCAGTAAGTGGTTATGGAAAATTAAATACAAATCCACAAGTGAGGTTGACAAATATAAGGCCAGGCTAGTAGCCAAAGGCTTTAGACAGAGGGGAGGGATTTGACTATAAGGAGACTTTTGGTCCTGTGGTTAAGATGTCCACAGTTAGATGCATGATTAATGTTACTATTTGCAATAATTGGAGTCTTTTTCAATTAGATGTTAATAATGCATTTTTATATGGGGACTTAACTGAGGATGTGTATATGACCTTACCTCCTAGTTTTGATACTCAGGGTTCTAAAGTTGTCAAACTTAACAAATCTTTATATAGCCTTAAGCAGGCTCCTAGACAATGGAATGTTAAACTTACCTTAGCTCTTACTGAACATGGTTTTTAGCAGTCTAAATTTGATCATTCTTTATTCACTAAGAGGTCTCGGAATGTGTTTTTGGCTTTACTTGTGTATTTTGATGACATTGTCATAACTGGGAATGATAATAATGAAATTGAGAATGTTAAAGTGTTCTTGTAAACCAAGTTTCAAATTAAAGACTTAGGGAAGTTAAAATACTTTCTTAGAATTGAAGTATTGGAAAATGATAGTGGTGTTTGTCTAAGTCAAAGGAAATATTGTCTTGAACTTTTACATGAACATGGCTTGCTTGCTTCTAAACTAGTTGACACTCCTTTACCAGAAAACACTACTCTTAATCATGTTGAATCTGTTGATGATAAAGCTTTGAGTAATATTGGAAATTATCAAAAATTGGTTGGTAAGTTGATTTACTTAACCAATACTAGACCTGACATTTCCTATGTTGTTCATTGCTTAAGTCATTATATGCATTCTCCTCTTGAATCTCATTTGAATGTTGCTCTAAGAGGTTTGAGGTATTTGAAAGGCTCACCTGGTAAGGGTGTGCAATTTAACAAAAATGGCAATCTTAAGCTCAAAGCTTATGCTGATTCTGACTGGGTAAGATGTCCTATTACCAGGAAATCTGTGTCTGGCTATTGTGTGTTTATGGGTGACTCATTAGTTACTTGGAAAAGTAAAAAACAATATACTCTTTCTAGATCTTCAGTTGAAGCTGAATATATGTAACACCCCCATTTTTCACTGATCTCAGCGGATTAAGTGTTTGGGGTATTACCTCAAGGAAACAAAGACAAGATAATAGAAAACGACTCGAAAAGAGATTTTTTATAAAAAGGTGTTATCATTCATTTATTCATCAGAGTTTTTACAGTAAAAGATATACTTTTACCAAAAGAGAGGTCCCTTAAGATACGTTTTAAAGCAAAACAGATGAATGATAACTATTCTGGGCGTCCTCATGTCTAGTACTTCTCCGTGCCAGGGTTTCTAAAGAGCTCAATTACCTAGGATAACATGCTTAAAAGTCAACACGAATGTTGAGTGAGAGTCATAGGTTTAAATAGTTAGGGTGTGTAAATACAAGTTCCAAAGGGTTCAACTTAAACCCTATGTGTGGAAAAGTTTAGTGATAGCAGGTATATTGCACTAAGCTCATGAACCACACGTTAACAGTCCAGATCATGGGGTCTGCAGATCAAACCATGAGGGGACGGGAAGGATAACTTGCCAAAGTTAATCCTTTAGAGGGTTCAAATATAATACTTATTGGTACCCTCTAGTGAGAGGTAGTACCAACGGGAGTTGTCAAACTCCAATAGATCTATCAATTATATTCGCGTTCACTTGTGTAAAATATCACACGCGATTAGATTCATGAATTTTGTTGTGTAGGGGTGGCAGATATTTTACTCGTGCAACAACCAAAGAAAGAGACTTGTATTCGATTTAAAGCATGTATCCCCCTCACAGGGTTGTAAAGCATTTAAAAGTGAGGCTATGAAAAACTCACCTGGGTCTAAGCTAAGTAGGATAGGGTTTAGACAGCTCACTCACGTATCCTGAGGTAGTGTATGTGGGTGTGTGTATGTCAAGTCTTAGCCTAGGTTTTTAAGTAACTAATCTTAAGGTTTATAGATATAACATAACACCATTCGGGCCATCACAATTCAGAAGTATATGACTCCTCACATGAAGCTCCCTACTATTGTATTATGTCATTAACATAATACCATTCGGGCCATCATAATTCAAAAGTTAATACTCCTCACATGAAGCTCCCTATTATTGAGTTATGTTGTTATTAAGTTTTAGTTATAGCATAACACCGTTCGGGCCATCATAATCCAGAAGTATATGTAATAATCGTTTGAGGAGCTAGGGCACTTTAATTCGTAAACCTAGCAAAGTCGTCAAAATGAAATATCCACATGATACTCCTCACATGAAGCTCCCTAGTATTGTGTTATGTTTCTAACTCAAAATAGGTTTCTATACTTTATATGAAAATATTCCATTTAAACCCTTCAAGTTTACATATTTACACTTTCTACCCTAAATTTATAACATTTAGGCATATAACTTTCTATCTTTTACACAACTAGTCCCTGTACTTATATATTTAAAATAAATGGCAAAAATAGTCCTTAAACTATACTAACTTTCAATAATTACCCATTATACCCTTAACTTAACAATATTTGCAAATCTAGTCCTTATAAGTTTATATTTCATTTTTTTTATTATTATTATTTTAAGGTTTTAAAACTTTGCAAAAAGGGTTTGGTAGCGTAAGGATTGCACCAGGCTTTACCTCTTGAGGGATCTCGAGAAGCTTACAACCCCCACCAGGCAGTGTACCTGATCGATGTAGTATAGTATAATGACAAGTACCGGGGGATTGATCGTTCAGCTAGGAATAGTGTCGCTAGGATTAGGAAACCTAAAGACTAGGTCTAGAGATGAGGGATGATTCTTTTTGTATTTTTATATTTTTATGAAAGCAAGTAAAAATCTCGGGTTTGAAGGAGTTGGGCGGAATTAGTTGCTAGTCAACTAAACCAATACTAAGATGCAATCAAAATAAAATACTAAAAATGAAATTAAACTAAAATATACTAGAGCTGTGAGCAATATGTGGGAGAATTGTGTTTACTTAGATTTCACTACTCCCTAGATATCTTTTACACGTTAGTTACTTGTTATAGTTGCGTGGATGACGGATTTTATTCCTTAATACCATTCATGGGGTGGCATACTTACTTCCCCAATCCTATGAGCGCCTACTTCACTCCTATGTCGAGCCGGCTAAGAAGCTCCTAACATGGGATCACTAGAATTTGCTCATGCATTAAATACAATCAATAAAACCTAGTACACATCGGTTCATGTTTCCTAAGATGTTCAAGCATGTTACACAATGGAGATCTGCCAGTTTTCTTAAGCCTAACATTTAAATCATTCATCCATTACAACCATAAACAAGTAATCAACATATAATTAACATCTTGGTTTCATTACATCTAAGCAAACACAAGATAGATCTAGCCTAGCATGTTGAAATCAAGACAAGCATAAGATATATTCAAACAACACATAGACATATTGAATGAATTAATAGAAGACTTATCTCAATTGAACATGAAAGGATTCAAGGGGTGAAAACCCTTGAAAACACTGTAAAATACGACCTAGGGTTTACAAAATTCGGCCCTAGTTTTCTCCACACAAGTTCCTCTTATGAATAAAAAAATAGAAAACTATATATAGATTTTGATAGATGACGGCGTCAAGAACAAATGTCTGACGCCTTCATCTCGCCGCCAAATAGTTTCTCGGACTGCCTAGATCTGGGCCTGACGCCGTCATGTATACCCCTTGTGCAAGCCGTCACCAATTTAACTCTTGACGCCCTTCTTGTGACGCCTTCAGGTTTGCACTGGGTCATCATGGTTTTTACTCTTGACGCCGTCATGAACTTCCTCTTGACGCTGTCAGGTACTGTTCTCAGCATGGAAAATTAAGACTTTGCCATTTTCTTCACTTTTATGCTCCAAAAACATCCGAATTGCTTCCTTTTCCAGAATTCACTCCCAAAGTACCTAAAATCACAAAAGGAACGATTTAGGGCAATATTTGATTAAATAAATTCAATTCCGGGCTTAAATGACCCCCTAAAAGTGGTTCATTTTTCGCCTCATCATATACCCTTACACTTGAGATTTGCTTGTCCTAAAGCAAATGCGCTTTTATTCTAGTCAAAATACAAGTTAGGGGTCATTTAACACTCAAATAAAAGTAATTGCAACAAATAATCGTTCCACTAAAGACCAAAGACAAGCACGGAGGTCATATACTAGCACCTCACAAATAGTGTTTAGATACTCACATCTCTCGGGTGTAATAAAGTATATATCACAATATGGAAATGGAAAACATCTCTCACTACCTGTCATAGCAAAATAGATTACCATAGGCTTGGGAAAGGATCAAACCTCCACCACATGGCATAAGCACCTAGGATAAACTATCAAAGAGGTCTTTTAAAGGGTTGTAACGTTAGGTGTAGGGATATGAAATACACGATTTTGTTGGATATAGGCAGTCTTTACTGGTGGCGAGTTAACAATCTTGGTTAATTACATGTACAATATGGCGTTGCTAAGCCAAGACTAGTGATGCGTGGGAATTGCACTAGGCTTTACCTCTCGAGGGATCTCGAGAAGCTTACAACCCCCACCAGGCAGTGTACCTGATCGTTGTAGTATAGTATAGTGACAAGTACCGGGGGATTGATCGTTCAGCTAGGAATAGTGTCACTAGGATTAGAAAACCTAAATACTAGTTCTAGAGATGAGGGATGATTATTTTTGTATTTTTATATTTTTTTAGAAAGCAAGTAAATATCTCGGGTTTGAAGGACTTGGGCGGAATTAGTTGCTAGTCAACTAACCCAATACTAAGATGCAATCAAAATAAAATACTAAAATGAAAATAAAACTATATTAAACTAAGGTTGTGAGCAATAAGTGGAGAAATGTGTTTACTTAGATTTCACTACTCCCTAGACATCTTTTACACGTTAATTACTTGTTATAGTTGCGTGGATGACGGATTGTATTCCTTAATACCATTCATGGGGTGGCGTACTTACTTCCCCAATCCTATGAGTGCCTACTTCACTCCTATGTCGAGCCTGCAAGAAGCTCCTAACATGGGATCATTAGAATTTACTCATGCATTAAATACAACCAATAAAACCTAGTACACATCGGTTCATGTTTCCTAAGACGTTCAAGCATATTACCATTTGGAGATCTGCCAGTTTTCTTAAGCCTAACATTGAAATCATTCATCCAATACAACCATAAACAAGTAATCAACACAAAATCAACATCTAGGTTTCATTAGATCTAAGCAAACACAAGATAAATCTAGACTAGCATGGTGGAATCAAGACAAGCACAAGATATAAACAACCAACACGTAGACATACTGATTGAATTAAGAAAAGACTTATCTCAATAACACATGTAAAACCCTTGAAAAGCTGTAAAATTCGTATATGGTTCGGCCTTAGGGTTTCTCCAAACTTGTTCCTCTCTAATGAATGAAAATTAGAAAACTATATATAGATATTAGAGGCTGACGGCGTCAAGAACAACCTTGTGACGTCGTCATCTCGCCGCCAAAATGATCCTCGGACTGCCTTGATCTACATCTGACACCGTCATGTAGTCCATTATTGCAGGCCGTCACACTTTTAAATCTTGACGCTCTACTTCGTGACGCCTTCATTTTTGTACTGGGTCGTCATGATCTTTACTCTTGATGCCATCAAATTCTTCCTCTTGACGCCGTCACACACTATTCCCAGCATGGAAAATTAAGTCTTTGGCGTTTTCTTCACTTTTATGCTCCAAAAACGTCCGAATTACTTCCTTTTCCAGATTTCACTCCCAAAGTACCTAAAATCATAAAAGAAACAATTTAGGGCAATATTTGATCAAATAAATTCAATTCCAGGCTTAAATGACCCCCTAAAAACGGATCATTTTTTGCCTCATCATATACCCTTACACTTGAGATTTGCTTGTCCTCAAGCAAATGCGCTTTTATTCTAATCAAAATACAAGTTAGATGTCATTTAACACTAATATAAAAGTAATTACAACAAATAATCGTTCCACTAAAGACCAAAGACAAGCACGGATGTCATACACAAGCACCTCACAAATAGTGTTTAGATACTCACATCTCTCGGGTGTAATAAAGTATAAATTACAATATGGAAACGGAAGATATCTCTCACTACCTGTCATAGCAAAATAGATTACCATAGGCTTGGGAAAGGATCAAACCTCCACCACATAGCGTAAGCACCTAGGATAAACTATCAAAGATGTCTTTTAAAGGGTTATAACGTTAGGTGTAGGGATATGAAATACACGGTTTTGTTGGATATAGGCAGTCTTTACTGGTGGCGAGTTAACAATCTTAGTTAATTACATGTACAATGTGGCGTTGCTAAGCCAAGACTAGACTCGACTTAAGCAAATAAATGAAAAATAACAAAAACATAAAATGAACATAGAATGGAAAGGGATGGCAGTCCGTATGTTTTTTCTCTTTTCTTTTTTCTATTTTTTTCTTTTCTTTTTCTTGATTTTTTCGATTTTTTTTTTTCATACACTCTTACCCTACCATCCAAAATAACATATCATAGGGAATGTAAATTCCCCTTACACTTGAATCTTTACATACTTTACAATAAACTAATCTAATGACTCGAATTAAGAAAATCAAAACACTTGGAGTACTTTTAAGATTAACGTACATATGGGGGTAATAAATGATGTTCTTCCCCGTTACTCCATAAATAAGTACTTTACCCATGAGTCCCAATCGTCCCAAAACAATATGTACAAGGATATGACTCGACTTAGCAACCATGCAATCAATTAGATAATTAACTTAGGGTTTAACAAATAACAATAATGCACTAAAAATGAGCGCATACACGGAAGGCTAAGGCGATTTTGGTGTACATTTAAGTGGGGTGTAACAAATTCTTCCTTTAAGTAAAATACTTAAAGTTAGAAACGAAAAGATAGGCTCGGAGGGGTGTACTAGGGGTTTCGTGTACTAAAAATGAGTACAACGCTAAGGGTGTGGGAAAAATTAGTTGACTTAACTAGACAAGTAATATGACTTAAATGGTCAAGTAATTATAATACGGGTTTAACACAAGGGTGATCCTAATGCCTCTTATCATGTAGTAAATCCTACTACACGAATGTAGTCTCACTAGCGGTCTCGGGATGCATCACTAACGCAAGTTCTAGAATCTAAATGCTACCGGTACACTCATAAGCACTAATAGTAAATGCTTTTCCTATCAAATCTAAAGGCGAACCTCACATATTTGGGTGGAAATTTTTTCTGAAAGTACGGTTATGTGCTAGTCATACAATCTCCTATCCATGAGACGCTTGCTATGGCTAAAGTTTCACTCCTAAATGTTGTAAAAAAATTTAAATTTGGCGCTAAAATTGCACTAACAAGTATTTATCATAGTTTTATTACACATCTACCATCAAACAAATAAACTCAAGCGAAAGTGTATTTGTAATGTATCATCATTTTACCCTCCCCTTACACTTAGGATGAACATTGTCCCCAATGTTCAAGTAAAGAATGTAAAAGTGAAAAAGTAAAAAGAGTGAAATCAAATACTCCCCTGATTCGCTTGGTATGGATAATAAGGTGGTCAGGTTAAATCTTCCTCCAAGAAAATGAACAATCAAAGCTTCCCTTCCAGAAAAATAATCATCTTCTTGTCATACATAACCTGTAAATCCTGAGAAAACAGACAAGGCAACCTCGCATAAAATCGGCGGCAATATACATAAGTTACTAAATCCTAGAAAGCAAAGTAAGATATAATGCTTGTGGAATAAAGTTTGCAGATTTCCTGGAGATTATAAAACTTAATAATTCAACAAAAACTTTAAGAATCCGTTAGAAAAACAAAACCGGTAAAATTTCCAGATTTTTACCCGTGACGCCGTCAAGAGCAAGCTCATGACGCTGTCAGAAGTGACCTGCAGAAATTCTTATGTTAAGTTTCCGGAAAATTTCTGGAAAAACTTGGTCCTACTTCCTAGAAAATCCTGCAAAACTTCATTATGACTCGATACAAGCATTTGACTCTAACAAATACGAATATACATGTTCACTTAATATTGTGGAGAATCATGATCGGTTTGTTTCTTAAAAACATATTTGGGGTTTCCCCTTACACTTATCTTTTGCAAAAACACTTTTAGGTGAAGTTAAGACTAGGCCAAAACAACAAAGTAAAGTATTTCCACTATTTAGTTTAGAAACATGATCTACCAACAATAAAAATAACGCATGCATACGGAAGCAAATAACAAACAAACAAAATAAAAATCACACAAAACATGGGTTGCCTCCCAATAAGCGCTTGTTTTTGTTCGAGTCACGAGCCTGACTCTACCCTTATTTCACGGATAAAAGAGAGGTTTTCCCTACACTTAGGATTAAGTGCGGGTGAAAATAGCGATACACACCATCTCGGTGGAAGTATGCCACGTGAGGAAAGAGTGGTGGATGAATTATATGCTCGAAGGGCTGTGCTCCTATAATCATAACCTTACCAAATTCAATTAGGTTAATGGGTGGATTAAGATTTTCTCCTAGAAAGGGATCATTTTCTATCAACTTCAAGAGACTACTAGTTGGGGATCCATCTTAACCTAATAAACCCGGTTTAAACCAATAATGTTTCTTGTGATCGATCATAAATGGGTGATGTAATCATGTAAGGTCATTTTCCACTCCTGTGTCAGCTTCCTCCCTACAAGGCTTAGAGTCTACTACCTTTATCCCAAGACTACCCGGACTATATGGTTTGATGGGTGGATCAGGACATTTTTCAATTCCTAAATTCACATCTAAAGATGGAAGATTAGGTAATGGCTTTGGTTGAGGCTCCGGTTCATCAAAACTAGGAACTTCCTTAGAACTAAAAGAAAGGTCATCACTACAAGTGTTAAAACCTATATTCTCTAGTTGTGCTTGATCCAAGGGTTCTACCTCTATTGGGGTTCCTACGGCCTCTTCTACTTCTTCCGGGTAAGTCACGGGTGGTATGTGTGCCTCAAATGATGGTAGGACTTGTGGGGTACTTGGTGGGCTTAGAATTTCTACTCTATCCTCCATCTTATCAAGATCACCTATGTGTTCATCTTGTATTAAGGTAGTTCCTAACCGTGACGTGCACCTAGGTGTCTGAACTCTAATCTTTTTATCCCTAAACAAACTTTTCGATTGAGCCTTCCAAATTGAAAATAGGTCTACACTTACGGTTTTTGGGTCCCATGTTCCACTCCTGTATTGGGCATGAATCTCAAAATTTTCCCATGCGTTTTTGACATCATACTCCCAAAACTCCCCATCTGTTACATAGTCAAGCCTCATTTGGGCTTTGTAGTCGATACGAGTGTGAAATAATTGAAGTAGAGGCAATAAATCAAGACCATAGTGAAGGACTTTTTGTAGTAAGTATTTGAAACGAGTCCATGCATCGGGAAAAGATTCACCATGATGTTGTCGAAACATCAAGATGTCATTTTTAAGTGAAAAGGGTAGATTTTGTAGTGGGTTTGGTCGATTGGATGAAAAATTTGGCGGATTCACATTTTCTATAATGGTGAACGGAAAAGTCAATGGAAAGGTTTTTACGAACAAAGACACAAAGAAAAGATAGACTAAAGAAAACCTAAAAATAAAAATAAAATCTTGCTAGAAAGGAATCTAGCAAGTAGACCTAATAAAAAGAAATTCTAACCTAGACAATAACTATTCCCCAGGCTGCGGCGCCAAAAACTTGATGCGTGGGAATTGCACCAGGCTTTACCTCTCGAGGGATCTCTAGAAGCTTACAACCCCCACCAGGCAGTGTACCTGATCGTTGTAGTATAGTATAGTGACAAGTACCGGGGGATTGATCGTTCAACTAGGAATAGTGTCGCTAGGATTAGAAAACCTAAATACTAGAGATGAGGGATGATTCTTTTTGTATTTTTATATTTTTTTAGAAAGCAAGTAAATATCTCGGGTTTGAAGGATTTGGGCGGAATTAGTTGCTAGTCAACTAACCCAATACTAAGATGCAATCAAAATAAAATACTAAAATGAAAATAAAACTATATTAAACTAAGGTTGTGAGCAATAAGTGGAGAAATGTGTTTACTTAGATTTCACTACTCCTTAGACATCTTTTACACGTTAATTACTTGTTATAGTTGCGTGGATGACGGATTGTATTCCTTAATACCATTCATGGGGTGGCGTACTTACTTCCCCAATCTTATGAGTGCCAACTTCACTCCTATGTCGAGCCTGCAAGAAGCTCCTAACATGGGATCATTAGAATTTACTCATGCATTAAATACAACCAATAAAACCTAGTACACATCGGTTCATGTTTCCTAAGACGTTCAAGCATGTTACCATTTGGAGATCTGCCAGTTTTCTTAAGCCTAACATTGAAATCATTCATCCAATACAACCATAAACAAGTAATCAACACATAATCAACATCTAGGTTTCATTAAATCTAAGCAAACACAAGATAAATCTAGCCTAGCATGGTGGAATCAAGACAAGCACAAGATATAAACAACCAACACATAGACATATTGATTGAATTAAGAAAAGACTTATCTCAATAACACATGTAAGGGTTCAAGGGTTGAAAACCCTTGAAAAGCTGTAAAATTCGTATATGGTTCGGTCTTAGGGTTTCTCCAAACTTGTTCCTCTCTAATGAATGAAAATTAGAAAACTATATATAGATATTAGAGGCTGACGGCGTCAAGAACAACCTTGTGACGTCATCATCTCGCCGCCAAAATAATCCTCGAACTGCCTTGATCTACATCTGACGCCGTCATGTAGTCCATTATTGCAGGCCGTCACACTTTTAACTCTTGACGCTCTACTTCGTGACGCCTTCATTTCTGTACTGGGTCGTCATGATCTTTACTATTGAAGCCGTCAAATTCTTCCTCTTGACGCCGTCACACACTATTCCCAGCATGGAAAATTAAGTCTTTGGCGTTTTCTTCACTTTTATGCTCCAAAAACGTCCGAATTGCTTCCTTTTCCAGATTTCACTCCCAAAGTGCCTAAAATCACAAAAGAAACGATTTAGGGCAATATTTGATCAAATAAATTCAATTCCGGGCTTAAATGGCCCTCTAAAAACGGATCATTTTTCGCCTCATCAACTAGACTCGACTTAAGCTAATAAATGAAAAATAACAAAAACATAAAACAAACATATAATGAAAAGGGATGGTAGTCCGTATGTTTTTTTCTCTTCTTCTTTTTCTATATATATATATATATATTTTTTATTTTTATTTTTTTCTTTTTCTTGATTTTTTTGATTTTTTTTCTTTTTTTTTTACAATAAACTATTCTAATGACTCGAATTAAGAAAATCAAAACACTTGGAGCACTTTTAAGATTAACGCACGTATGGGGGTAATAAATGATGTTTGATTGATGCTAAACCACCAACTTATATTGACAAAGGAACAATCAACAAGGTCAAACAGCTTAGAGTCAATGCTCCGAGGGAGTATAGTGTTTCCCCGGGTCATTATGTCCCGACGAGGTGTGGATAGTTAACAAACGGTTATGTGATCGGGTGAATTTGGACAGGAAAAGGTTTTAAGATTGATTTAACTAATGAATCTACAAAGGAATAGCTTAAATTAGCTATATGAATAAAACTGGATGCTAGGAAAAACCAGAAACGTTTAAAACTTAAAACGCGTACGTTCACGTTTAAATAAAACGTAAACGTACAAAATTAAAAGTGAAAACTGAAATCTGAAATCTGAAAACACCCAGGGGGTGAAAATGACTTTTTTACAAACTAAAAGATAAGAGAAAATTTTTACAATAAGAAAATTAATTTTTACACTAATTAATTATTTAATATTAATTAATTACTAATTATTACTAATTATTAATATTTAAAATACTTAAATACAATTTAATATTAATTAGATACTAAAAAGGTGAAAATAAAATTTCTAAAATTATAAAATAACTAAAAATAAGTTTTAAAATTAAAAATAATTATTTTTGTCTTTTTGTGATTTTTATATTAATTAATTACTAATTACCTAATTAAACTATTTTAAATTAAGAAAAATACTAAATGAACAGTAAAAATTACAAGAAAATTTCTAAAATTATTTTACAACATATAAAATCTAGGAAAAATATAAAAACTAGGTTTTGCTTAATAAAAACTAATTATGCTATTTAACACTTAATATTAATTAATTATTAATAAAACTAAGATTAATTCTAATAAATACTAAATAATAAAATAAAAATCTGAGAAAATTACTATAAATACTTTAATATAAGAGGTAATTAATAAAAATATAAAAATGACAAGTACTTAATTAAAATCTAAAAATGAAAAATAAAATTTAAGTAAAATTAAATAGAAACTATCACTTAAAAATTAAATTAACTTTTCTGGATTTTTTCTTTGGAAACTTGATTTATACCTAAAAGTGAAAGACTTTTGTGAAAACAAGTTTTCTACAACTTAAAATTAAGCACAATACAAGCTTATTGTTCGGACAGTTGACTTTGGTCAACTGTCAAGGGAAAATGGTGATGTAGGCAGCTAGGGGGGCCCACAAGGGATGATTCAAGTGTAAATAAGCTAAGTGCACTAAAATAAGCTATAAAAAGCAAGGAAAAAGCTCTGAATAAGCTGAGAAATGGATTAAGCTAATCCAAGACCAAACAGTAAACTCAGCTAAGGGACAAGGTTGGGTGCCCTTGCAGCCCTATCAAATGGGGTTCAAATCCCAAGATAAGCTATGGACCTTAAACCCTGGCTTATTGGCTTTCCAATAAGCCAAGAGTTAGGGTGTGGGGCCCACAGATGTGCTCAGGAGAGGCCATGAAAGGGGGAGTGTTGGGCTGAGTATCTGTGTAGCAGGGCATGACATTGCCCTGCAAGCTACTTTGGCAGGGTATGGACACCACAAGAAAAATCATAAAAATGCAAGCACCATGGAACCATGAAATTGAGCTGGTATACTTTACATAGGAACAATTTTCACCCCATAAAAACAAACACAAAAATCAAAATAAATCTTGCAATTATTGAAAAAAAAACTGAGAACCATGCACTTTGACTTTTGAAGAAAACTTAAGATTTTGACTTTTGTGAAGTTTGGACCACTCCTAATGATTGAGTATGTTATTTTAAGCTATTAGAGAGTGAAATTAGGCTAGAACACCAACTAAAGATCAGCTATGAGTAACTTGAACCACCAAATCTCTAACAGTTAATAGACTTTAACTAGGATTTTGACTATTTAATCTAAGTGACCTGAGTTTTATGTTTATATTACACTACAAGAACCTAAATGAAACTGTCTAAAGCAACTACTATCTCTAAACCTGCTTGGAAGCTACTATTGCAACTTAAACCAAACACCCCTTAGGGGGACTGTTTTACTAGGTTATGCAATTGGAAACCTTCAACAGTTAATCCAAAGGTTTCACTAGTATTCAAAACAATGTTGAAGGTCAACTGAGGAAGAAAAAACCATGAGATGCATCAAATACACAAGTTGGCAGTTATAACTAGGCAAAGGCAGTTGAATCCCCACTATTGTTCAGATCATGCACAAACCAATAAATTCACTTAAGCAACTATTAATAAGCAATATTTAACACAAGTAAGCAATAAACTATAACTAAATACCACTGTAGAGAGAAAGCAAAGAAAATGAGACAGAGCCTTACTTGAAAATGGAATGCAAGATGAAATTGCGTAAGATTTGACAGGGTGAGCTCAAATAAGCTATGCAACAGCTTATTGAGCTTGTCCAAAGGCTGTTTGAGCTTACACAGACATGAAACAACAATTTCAAAACCTTAACAATCACTTTGAAATTTTCTTTGAAATTACTAAAAATTCGATTATATAAAGAAACCTGAATTCAATTAACCATAAGTTTACAAAACATAAATAGAGTGAATTACAAGCTTGTTTGCTGAGAATTATAACTTAAAAAAGATAAGCTTAAACTAATTTTACATGATTCCTAAACTACACTATCTTTAAAACTAAACTACTGCTTCTTCTCTCTTTCCTTCTGACTTTTATAGACCTTGGAAGCCTTCTCTCTCATTCCCACTTGCTTCCTGACCGTTGGATGCTTCAATTCAATCCCCACCCTTTAAACTATTTTTGGCTGGAACAGGGGAAAGTGGGGTTTGGTGTGGTATTAATTGAAGAGGGGGGGAAGGTAAGGGTTGGTGAAAGATATTAATGAAAAGGTGAATGGTTGGTGGAGTTTGGAGAGGAGGGGGGGGGGAACACAGCTCCATGGATTAAGGGTGTTAATGGAGGTTAGGGACGGGGGGTGTACAGTGTTTGAGTGGGTGAGGGTTGACTGTGGTGTTGACCGGGGCTAATATTAAAAAGGGTAGGAGTTGGTTTGGGCTTGGTGGGCTGGTTTTAGGTTGGGAGATATAAGGGTGTAATTGGACCAGGCTAAAGGGGTGTTGGGTGGAATTGGATTTGGTTTTTTGTTGGGTTTAATAACTTAAAAGGTCCGTTTGGTATTTTGTTAAGCACAAGGACCATTCATGTAATTTAGCCAAAGATGAGTACCTGTTTTCCATAATTACAAAGTATTCACAAGGACCAAAATTGACAACATTTAAATATTACAAGGACAAAGAATAATATTTTTCCAAAATAATACACCCGGGGACCAATTTTGCAAATTTCCAAACTCCGGGGACCAAAAGTGTAAATTCTCAAAACTTTTTACCCAAGGACGATTTTTGATAAATTTTGACTTTTAAAGGACTTGGGTTGACTTTTCTTGCAAAATAAATGCACAGGGACTAGTTTTGTCAATTTTTGAAAGTTGAGGGACTGAAACTGCCAATTTTGCAAACTTTGTACGTTTTTCATTTGTTTTTGCTCATTTTGCATTTAAAACATATAAAACACAATTTTGAAATATTTTCAGTATTTCGATGTATTACTGAGTGTTTTTGTATGTTTTGCAGTTTAGATTTGACCAAAAATGATGAGTGTTTGAGCACTCATCAATCCCCCGCACTAAACTATTGCTAGTCCCTAGCAATAAATAGTTTTGAAAACTTGATGGATTTTAAACTCTTTACCAAAAGCCATCACTTCTGGAGTAGCCAGGTGTAAGAACTGTGGAACACCTGATAACCGTGTGATTTTGAGCAAACCACCAGCTGTCAACGGATTTGATTAGTCTTTACCAAAAGCCGTTTGCTTCTGGACTAGCCAACTCTTTTTTCGGTTAGACAAGACGGACTGATTACCACAAAAATTTTGAAGCACCAGTGAAAAATTTTTGAAAAAATTTTGAAATTTTGGCTAAAAACGGGGGTATTATATAGTAAAATGTGATAAAATTCGCTAGAATAGCGAAATACCCCCCCCCACACACACACACACTTAGCATGAATATTGTCCTTAATATTCAAAGTCCCGGCTATTATGCCGACATTTTGAACGTAAAAGGACAACATTACAAGCCAAGCGTGGAAAACACCATTTTGTATTTTCACTTCATAAGTAACCATAGCATGGGGGACTCCCCCACACTCAGGGTGAAAACCCTATAAGCATGCTACTGTTTTTGTTTACCGAGTCGCTAGCTTGACTCGACCCCGAATTCATTTGTCCTTGGGGAAGCATGATGTGGAAGAAACAATCTCAATCGGACTTTCATTCAAGATGTTTGGACAAACATTTGAAGCACGTGAAAGTTCCACACCGATGAGATGTAATCCCGGCTCAAAATAATGATATATGAAAATGCCGGGATCAAATATAGTGTCTTCATTCCCGAAGGAGTGAAGAACAGGAGAAGTCACCCTGTAGGTGAAGAAAGGAAGAAAGATCTTGATGACAATCAAGATTGATTCATCATCATCAGAAAGAGAATTCATGATTGGTGTATCACGAATCTCGTCAGTAAAGCTCGTATGATCTAGACATATTATGGGTGGGAGGGTTGGGATTTTGATATCAATCAAATTCTCAAGGTTGAGAATATTTCCCTCCGGAAAACAAAGATCATCTTTGTCTAGATCAATGTAAAAGTTATCATACTCCGGTGGAGGTATGATATGAGTGAGTTCACCAGAGAACTCCTCAAAGGTGAATGAATCATACTCGGGGAGAGAAATTTGAGAATGAAAAGTGGTACTGCCATTAATCTTCTCTCCCATATGATCAAAAGTAAAGGCTTCAAACTCCGGAATAAAATCATCGGAGAAAATGTTACTATCCTTTGTGGGGATAGGAGATGAAATAGGTTTCATTTTGAAAGCCTCGATTTTAGAAATGAGGAGATCGACATTCAATAATGTTGCACGAAGTGCTTCATCCTTGATTTCAGTGTCAATCTCATCATTCTCTTCTTCTAAGCTAACTAGCTTAGAAGGTAATTCTTCCATAAAAACGATGTCTCCACAAGATAACAAGTCGTCATCAGTAGAATCGGAGAACATCTCAACATGATCAGTTGGGAAGAATAGAGGAGGAGGAATATCACACAAATGATCAAGAGTTCCCTGTGACTCTCTCAGGATTGGGACAAGGATCTCAACACTAGACTTTATGAATTCGTCCGATTCCTTTTTAGGAACAGTGCTAAGATGCTCATCCCCAATGATCAGAGAGTGAGTGTGAACTTCGGGTGTGATAACTGCAGGTTGAGATGGAATCTCAACTGACGGGATTTCATCTGATGAACTGGATGAATCATCATCAAGGATATCTTCATCATCACTGTCATCAGGAATGAAACGAAATTGAGAGCTGGATCTGGCTGCTTTTTCTTTCGCAAATGATTCCCTAACAGCTTTTTCAAAAGCATCTTTGGAATCAATTTTAGCAACCTGCTCTTCAGTCAATAATTCAGCCATGTATTTCTCATGTGAATTTAGAGTAAATGAAAATTGCGGGGGTGGGGATTTGTCAAAACCGGAAGGTTGACATTGATAATCATCATGAGGACCCCCACAATTTACACAAGAAACACTGGGTGCATTATGAAGTGTTGTGGTACCCAACTCCTTAACTTCTTTTAATAAATCTAGGATCTCTAGATAATTGTCTTTTTAGGTTTGCTGAGGAGTTGCTTGAATCATTTGGTACTGTGGAGGTGGTTCTTGAAACGAATGGTCGTAATTGTTACAAGGAAAGGGATTCCCTGTTTGACAATCCGAGCTAAAGTGAGGACCTCCACAGTACTCACAACAGTAAAACTGTTGAGTTTGGCTTGGTGTATTTTGATACGAAGCATCATTGAAATTTGGATAATATGATTCTTTCTCGTATGAATGTGATGGATAATTGGAAAATTTTGAAGAGTCGTTGAATGAGTTCTGATTAGGATCATAAGCAAATGAATTACTCGACCCACAAAACAAACAACTCCCGTTTTGAATATCATTACCACATTGCACGCATGTACACCAACGACATGGAAAACCGAAAAGCGGCTCACCACAACTGATACAAGGAACAAAATCTGGAGGTGGGACAAGTGGTGTGCTCTGAGAGCTAGGAATTTCCACCACTTCCGTTATGGTCTCGGGTTTTTGTTTTTGATAAATGTGAAGATTAGGCAAGTCTTGCTTTTCAGTCACTGCCCTAAGCTCAGCACGTTTGCTTGACAAACTTTTAACCGTAAACCGTGAAAGGTAGGGATCAATTCTTGAAGGTTTGTCATTAATAGCACGTATCTCGGGCTGTGAAGGGTAGTTGGAAGAATTTGGTGAATCATTGAGAGAATTTGGACTTATGAACAGATTGCACACATTATAAAATATGTTACTACAATTATTGCCACATTTCTCACAAATACACCGGAGACAACGAAAGCCGTTCTCAATCGGGCTTTTACAGTGAAAACACGTGTAGCCGAGAGACGCCATATGAATTATGCATGAGATGGGTGTAAGAAGGTAGAATCAAACGGATAGAGGGTAAGGAAAAATATTTTTGGGTTTTTTATGAAAATATATGAACAAAGATGGATAATATACAATGGAATGAATTCCAAAATCACTAATCAGAAAAACCGTTTAGAATAGCGCGCACAACTCCCCGGCAACGGCGCCAAAAATTTGATTAATGCTAAACCACCAACTTATATTGACCAAGGAATGATCAACAAGGTCAAAAAGCTTAGAGTCAATGCTCCGAGGGAGTATAGTGTTTCCCCGGGTCGTTATGTCCCGACGAGGTGTAGATGGTTAACAAACGGTTATGTGATCGGGTGAATTTGGACAGGAAAAGGTTTTGAGATTGATTTAACTAAGGAATCTACAAAGGAATAGCTTAAATTAGCTATATGAATAAGACTGGATACTAGGAAAAACCAGAAACGTTTAAAACTTAAAATGCGTACGTTCACGTTTAAATAAAACGTAAACGTACAAAATTAAAAGTGAAAGCTGAAATCTGAAAACACCCAGGGGGTGAAAATAACTTTTTTACAAACTAAAAGATAAGAGAAAATTTTTAGAAAAAGAAAATTAATTTTTACACTAATTAATTATTTAATTTTAATTAATTACTAATTATTACTAATTATTAATATTTAAAATACTTAAATACAATTTAATATTAATTAGATACTAAAGAGGTGAAAATAAAATTTCTAAAATTATAAAATAACTAAAAATAAGTTTTCAAATTAAAAATAAGTATTTTTGTCTTTTTGTGATTTTTATATTAATTAATCACTAATTAATTACTAATTACCTAATTAAACTATTTTAAATTAAGAAAAATACTAAATGAACAGTAAAAATTACAAGAAAAATTCTAAAATTATTTTACAACATATAAAATCTAGGAAAAATATAAAAACTAGGTTTTGCTTAATAAAAACTAATTATGCTATTTAACACTTAATATTAATTAATTATTAATAAAACTAAGATTAATTATAATAAATACTAAATAATAAAATAAAAATCTGAGAAAATTTCTATAAATACTTTAATATAAGAGGTAATTAATAAAAATATAAAAATGACAAGTATTTAATTAAAATCTAAAAATGAAAAATAAAATTTAAATAAAATTAAATATAAACTATCACTTAAAAATTAAATTAACTTTTCTGGATTTTTTCTTTGGAAACTTGATTTATACCTAAAAGTGAAAGACTTTTGTGAAAACAAGTTTTCTACAACTTAAAATTAAGCACAATACAAGTTTTTGTTGTGACAGTTGACTTTGGTCAACTGTCAAGGGAAAATGGTGATGTAGGCAGCTAGGGGGGCCCACAAGGGATGATTCAAGTGTAAATAAGCTAAGTGCACTAAAATAAGCTAGAAAAAGCAAGGAAAAAGCTCTGAATAATCTGAGAATTGGATTAAGCTAATCCAAGACCAAACAGTAAACTCAGCTAAGGGACAAGGTTGGGTATCCTTGCAGCCCTATCAAATGGGGTTCAAATCCCAAGATAAGATATGGACCTTAAACCCTGGCTTATTGGCTTTCCAATAAGCCAGGAGTTAGGGTGTGGGGCCCACAGATGTGCTCAGGAGAGGCCATGAAAGGGGGAGTGTTGGGCTGAGTGTCTGTGTAGTAGGGCATGACATTGCCCTGCAAGCTACTTTGGCAGGGTATGGACACTACAAGAAAAATCATAAAAATGCAAGCACCATGGAACCATGAAATTGAGCTGGTATACTTTACATAGGAACAAATTTCACCCCATAAAAACAAACACAAAAATCAAAATAAATCTTGCAATTATTGAAAAAAAACTGAGAACCATGCACTTTGACTTTTGAAGAAAACTTAAGATTTTGACTTTTGTGAAGTTTGGACCACTCCTAATGATTGAGTATGTTATTTTAAGCTATTAGAGAGTGAAATTAGGCTAGAACACCAACTAAAGATCAACTATGAGTAACTTGAACCACCAAATCTCTAACAGTTAACAGTTAATAGACTTTAACTAGGATTTTGACTATTTAATCTAAGTGACCTGAGTTTTATGTTTATATTACACTACAAGAACCTAAATGAGACTGTCTAAAGCAACTACTATCTCTAAACCTGCCTGGAAGCTACTATTGCAACTTAAACCAAACACCCCTTAGGGGGACTGTTTTACTAGGTTATGCAATTGGAAACCTTCAACAGTTAATCCAAAGGTTTCACTAGTATTCAAAACACTGTTGAAGGTCAACTGAGCAAGAAAAAACCATGAGATGCATCAAATACACAAGTTGGAAGTTATAACTAGGCAAAGGCAGTTGAATCCCACTATTGTTCAGATCATGCACAAACCAATAAATTCACTTAAGCAACTATTAATAAGCAATATTTAACACAAGTAAGCAATAAACTATAACTAAATACCACTGTAGAGAGAAAGCAAAGAAAATGAGACAGAGCCTTACTTGAAAATGGAATGCAAGATGAAATTGCATAAGATTTGACAGGGTGAGCTCAAATAAGCTATGCAACAGCTTATTGAGCTTGTCCAAAGGCTGTTTGAGCTTACACAGACATGAAACAACAATTTCAAAACCTTAACAATCACTTTGAAATTTTCTTTGAAATTACTAAAAATTCGATTATATAAAGAAACCTGAATTCAATTAACCATAAGTTTACAAAACATAAATAGAGTGAATTACAAGCTTGTTTGCTGAGAATTATAACTTAAAAAAGATAAGCTTAAACTAATTTTACATGATTCCTAAACTACACTATCTTTAAAACTAAACTACTGCTTCTTCTCTCTTTCCTTCTGACTTTTATAGACCTTGGAAGCCTTCTCTCTCATTCCCACTTGCTTCCTGACCGTTGGATGCTTCAATTCAATCCCCACCCTTTAAACTATTTTTGGCGGGAACAGGGGAAAGTGGGGTTTGGTGTGGTATTAATTAAAGAGGGGGGGGGAAGGTAAGGGTTGGTGAAAGATATTAATGAAAAGGTGAATGGTTGGTGGAGTTTGGAGAGGAGGGGGGAACACAGCTCCATGGATTAAGGGTGTTAATGGAGGTTAGGGACGGGGGGTGTACAGTGTTTGAGGGGGTGAGGGTTGACTGTGGTGTTGACCGGGGCTAATATTAAAAAGGGTGGGAGTTGGTTTGGGCTTGGTGGGCTGGTTTTAGTTTGGGAGATATAAGGGTGTAATTGGACCAGGCTAAAGGGGTGTTGGGTGGAATTGGATTTGGTTTTTTGTTGGGTTTAATAACTTTAAAGGTCCGTTTGGTATTTTGTTAAGCACAAGGACCATTCATGTAATTTAGCCAAAGATGAGGACCTGTTTTGCCATAATTCCAAAGTATTCACAAGGACCAAAATTGACAACATTTGAATATTACAAGGACAAAGAATAATATTTTTCCAAAATAATACACCCGGGGACCAATTTTGCAAATTTCCAAACTCCGGGGATCAAAAGTGTAAATTCTCAAAACTTTTTACCCAAGGACTATTTTTGATAAATTTTGACTTTTAAAGGACTTGGGTTGACTTTTCTAGCAAAATAAATGCACAGGGACTAGTTTTGTCAATTTTTGAAATTTGAGGGACTGAAACTGCCAATTTTGCAAACTTTTTACGATTTTCATTTGTTTTTGCTCATTTTGCATCTAAAACATATAAAACACAATTTTGGAATATTTTCAGTATTTTGATGCATTACTGAGTATTTTTTTATGTTTTGCAGTTCAAATTTGACCAAAAATGATGAGTGTTTGAGCACTCATCAATGTTCTTCCCCATTACTCCATAAAATAAGTATTTTACCCTTGAGTCCCAATCGTCCCAAAACAATATGTACAAGGATATGACTCGACTTAGCAACCATGTAATCAATTAGATAATTAACTTAGGGTTTAACAAATAACAATAATGCACTAAAGATGAGTGCATACATGGAAGGCTAAGGCGATTTGGGTGTACATTTAAGTGGGGTGTAACAAATTCTTTCTTTAAGTAAAATGCTTAAAGTTAGAAATGAAAAGATAGGCTCGGAGAGGTGTACTAGGGGTTTCGTGTACTAAAAATGAGTACAACGCTAAGGTGTGGGAAAAATTAGTTGACTTAACTAGCCAAGTAATATGACTTAAATGGTCAAGTAATTATGATACAGGTTTAACACAAGGGTGATCCTAATGCCTCTTATCATGTAGTAAATCCTACTACACGAATGTATTCTCACTAGCGGTCTCGGGATGCATCACTAACGCAAGTTCTAGAATCTAAATGCTACCGTTACACTCATAAGCACTAATAGTAAATGCTTTTCCTATCAAATCTAAAGGCGAACCTCACATATTTGGGTGGAAAATTTTTCTGAATAGTACGGTTTTGTGCTAGTCATACAATCTCCTATCAATGAGACGCTTGCTATGGCTAAAGTTTCACTCCTAAATGTTGTAAAAAAATTTAAATTTGGCGCTAAAATTGCACTAACAAGTATTTCTCATAGTTTTATTACACATCTACTATTAAACAAACAAACTCAAGCGAAAGTGTATTTGTAAGGTATCATCATTTTACCCTCCCCTTACACTTAGGATGAACATTGTCCCCAATGTTCAAGTAAAGAATGTAAAAGTGAAATAAGTAAACTAATGAAATCAAATACTCCCCTGATTCGCTCGGTATGGATAATAAGGTGGCCAGGTTAGATCTTCCTCCAAGAAAATGAACAATCAAAGCTTCCCTTCCAGAATAATAATTATCTTCTTGTCATACATAACCTGTAAAACCTGAGAAAACAGACAAGGCAACCTCGCATAAAATCGGCGGCAATCTACATATGCTAATAAATCCTAGAAAACAAAATAAGATATAATGCTTGTGGAATAATGTTTGCAGATTTCCTGGAGATTATAAAACTGATAATTCAACAAAAACTTTAAGACTCCGTTAGAAAAACAAAACTTGTTAAAATTTCCAGATTTTTACACGTGACGCCATCAAGAGTAAACTCGTGACGCTGTCAGAAGTGACCTGCAGAAATTCTTATGTTAAGTTTCCGGAAAATTTCTAGAAAAACTTCGTCGTACTTCCTGGAAAATCCTGCAAAACATCATTAAGACTCGATACAAGCATTTGACTCTAACAAATACGAATATACATGTTCACTTGATATTGTGGAGAATCATGATCGGTTTTGTTCCTTAAAAACATATTTGGGGTTTCCCCTTACACTTATCTTTTGCAAAAATACCTTTGGGTGAAGTTAAGACTAGCTAAATAACAACGTAAAGTATTTTTACTATTTTAGTTTTGAAACATGATCTACCAACAATAAAAATAAAGCATGCATACGGAAGCAAATAACAAACAAACAAAATAAAAATCACACACAATCATGGGTTGCCTCCCAAGAAGCGCTTTTCTTTATTTACGAGTCTTGTAGCTAGACTCAAGGTCATGGGTTACTACGTGACCTCATCCCTTGAGATGATGTACCCCATGTAATTGCGGTCATTATTATCGTGGTGGTGGTGTCTCAACCTGTCGATACTTGCAATCACCTTTCCTCCTACCTTACTTCTCAAGTTAGCCATTCCATCTTGGCTTATGCTTTCAATTGTGAAAGGCCCATACCACCATGGACTCGGTTTATCGGGAGGTATCGTCATCTCCAAGTGTCTTAAGAGTACTGAGTTCCCTTCCTCGAATGATACATAGCTCCTTGTTGGTTGACTGTGTTCGAACTCGACATGAACTTCCTTGTTTTCGCTCCTTTCTTGTTTAGACTCCTTGTAGCTTTTGATTATTGCCTCCCATGCAAGTATTTTTTCCTGAAAATGAATAGGTGACGAGTCGATGTTGTTTTTGAGCTTTCTCCCCCTTAAACTCTGTTGCCCATATTGTGGGGTCATGGGGAAGCTGATCTTTCTTTTTCCTGATTTAAGCTTGATCTTCCTACTTTCATACTTGATGACAGCTCTTGCGGTGGTAAGGAATGGTGCCCTAAAGATTATTGGCATGCATCCATCTCCCTTATCATCAATGATCATAAAATCAACGGGATACATGAATCCTACGACGTTGACCAACACATCTTCTGCATCCTAGGGGGTATACGTAAGAGTGTCCAGCGAAGGACAGCCTAACACGAGTGGGTGTTGGCATTTTTGACGTTAATTGGGTGTAGATAGTTAAGGGCATAAGATTTACTTCCGATCCTTGGTCGGCGAAAACACTTAGATATTTCAAATTCCCGATGCTGGTCGGTATCTCAAAGTTCCCACACGCCATCTGTTTAGTAGCCACTTTTTGCACCAACAGTTTCTCGAATATCGATCCTCTAGGTAATGTATCATACTCATCTTTTCCCTCTTCCTTCTTCTCAGAACCATGTTTGGAAGATTGGTTATGCCCGTCACCCTTTATCCAATTTGTTATAGTGTTTTCGTTTATATCATGTTTCAGGTAGTAACTTAAGGATTGGGATTTTGGTGGCTCTTCTACGGTTTGTTCAGTAGCGGTTTCTACCTTCTCATTATCCGTGTGGACAATTGTGATGGAATTAACAAATCGGGTAGTGGGGATGATGCTTTCTTTTCTTAGTAACATCCTTTCGGGGGTCCTCTGGTTGGCATACTCTTCCATCAGGCTCATCATCTCATTCATTTTCTCTTGAATCTCCTCTTTTTGTTTATAAATTGCTTCCTCGAATCTAGCAAGCCAATCTGAATGAGTTGCCATGTATTCTCTCATTCTGGCTTCAAATTCCGGGCTAAGTTTCTCGGGAGGGGAATGAGGTAGGGCATAGTTTTGAAAAGTCTCAACATTCTCTCTAGAGGGTGACTCAGATAACGGCTTTGAAGTGTTTTTCGAGACAGAATTGACAGTAGCCCGTTTAGGACTTAAGGGTCTCTTTTGCCTTTCCTCAAAATAGTCAACTTTTGCTTTAAGTTTGCATAGGATTTCATCGGAGATTTGGTTAGTCCCTCAAGGTGTGGAGATTGCGTTGATGGCCGCTTTTATAGTATGATTAAACTCCCATATCTCTTGATTATTGGTGGCAAGCTCTTCAATAATTGCCCAGGACTCCTCGACGTCCTTATCACGCAATCTACCTCCCGCGGCCCTATCGATTGTGCGTTTAGTGTGATAGTCGACATGATCATAGAAAATTTGAACTAATAACAAAAGGTTTATACCATGATGAGGGACTTTATGGAGGAGATCCTTAAAACGAGCCCATGCTTCGTAGAAAGTTTCACCCTGATGTTGTTCAAACATCAAAATGTCATTTCTAAGCATCGCAGTCTTCCCCGGTGGGAAGAATTGGGCAAGGAAGCGATTGGTGAGATCATCCCATGAGGTGATGGATCCCGCGGGTAAATGTTCAAGCCATTGGCTATCTTGATCACGTAGAGAGAATTGGAATAGGCACAATCGGGTTGACTCTCTAGTTGTAACATCAAGGTCTATAGAATCTACGATTTTAAGGAAGTCCTTGAGATGTTGGTTTGGATCTTCGGAACGAAGTCCATGGAATGCACATCCGCTTTGCACTAACCGGATGGTGTCGGATCGCAAGGGGGTCACATTGGCTCCTTGGGTGAGCTCAATGGTGTTTCAGTAGCCTTGGTGGCTAGGTCGGGAATACTCTCCTAAGGTTCGGGGCCTAAGAGGTTGGTTATCTAGTGGTGGGTTTTGTTGTGGTGGGATGACGGTTTCAAAGATGTTACCATCGTCCATGATGTCAGATGGTGAAGAGTTACAAACAAAAACACGAAGAAATAAGATAGACTAAAGAGAACCTAAAAATAAAAATAAAATCTTACTAGAAAGGAATCTAGCAAGTAG
The DNA here is from genome assembly GCA_030686995.1 of Artemisia argyi. Lineage (NCBI taxonomy): Eukaryota > Viridiplantae > Streptophyta > Magnoliopsida > Asterales > Asteraceae > Artemisia > Artemisia argyi. The sequence goes on from CM060702.1 coordinate 121,232,290, forward strand.
ACCTAATAAAAAGAGATTCTAACCTAGACAATAACTATTCCCCGGGCTGCGGCGCCAAAAACTTGGTAGCGTAAGGATTGCACCAGGCTTTACCTCTCGAGGGATCTCGAGAAGCTTACAACCCCCACCAGGCAGTGTACCTGATCGATGTAGTATAGTATAATGACAAGTACCGGGGGATTGATCGCTCAGCTAGGAATAGAGTCGCTAGGATTAGAAAACCTAAAGACTAGGTCTAGAGATGAGGGATGATTCTTTTTGTATTTTTATATTTTTATGAAAGCAAGTAAAAATCTCGGGTTTGAAGGAGTTGGGCGGAATTAGTTGCTAGTCAACTAACCCAATACTAAGATGCAATCAAAATAAAATACTAAAAATGAAATTAAACTAAAATATACTAGAGTTGTGAGCAATATGTGGGAGAATTGTGTTTACTTAGATTTCACTACTCCCTAGATATCTTTTACACGTTAATTACTTGTTATAGTTGCGTGGATGACGGATTATATTCCTTAATACCATTCATGGGGTGGCGTACTTACTTCCCCAATCTTATGAGTGCCAACTTCACTCCTATGTCGAGCCTGCAAGAAGCTCCTAACATGGGATCATTAGAATTTACTCATGCATTAAATACAACCAATAAAACCTAGTACACATCGGTTCATGTTTCCTAAGATGTTCAAGCATGTTACACAATGGAGATCTGCTAGTTTTCTTAAGCATAACATTGAAATCATTCATCCATTACAACCATAAACAAGTAATCAACATATAATTAACATCTAGGTTTCATTACATCTAAGCAAACACAAGATAGATCTAGCCTAGCATGTTGAAATCAAGACAAGCATAAGATATATTCAAACAACACATAGACATATTGAATGAATTAAGAGAAGACTTATCTCAATTGAAAATAAAAGGATTCAAGGGGTGAAAACCCTTGAAAACACTGTAAAATACGACCTAGGGTTTACAAAGTTCGGCCCTAGTTTTCTCCACACAAGTTCCTCTTATGAATAAAAAAATAAAAAACTATATATAGATTTTGATAGGTGACGGCGTCAAAAACAAATGTCTGACGCCGTCATCTCGCCGCCAAATAGTTTCTCGAACTGCCTAGATCTGGGTCTGACGCCGTCATGTATACCCCTTGTGCAGGCCGTCACCAATTTAACTCTTGACGCCCTTCTTGTGACGCCTTCAGGTTTGCACTGGGTCATCATGGTTTTTACTCTTGACGCCGTCATGATCTTCCTCTTGATGCCGTCAGGTACTGTTCTCAGCATGGAAAATTAAGACTTTGCCGTTTTCTTCACTTTTATGCTCCAAAAACGTCTGAATTGCTTCCTTTTCCAGAATTCACTCCCAAAAGTACCTAAAATCACAAAAGGAACGATTTAGGGCAATATTTGATTAAATAAATTCAATTTCGGGCTTAAATGACCCACTAAAAGTGGTTCACTTTTTGCCTCATCAGGGTTCTTGTACTTATAACTTTTAAGAATTGTCAAAAACAGTCCCTAAACATTAAATATTCAGAAATTTACATTATATACCCCTATGCATGAATTTTTTTGCAAAACTAATCCTTTTTCCATGCAAATTGTTTTCTAATAAGATAATTAAGTTTCCTAGCTTATAATTAACTTATATTTACTTAATTAAGTCACCTAAATCAGATTATAACATGTAATAATTAAATTTAGCACCCAAAATTAGGGTTTCTAAATGATTACTTCTAAAAGGAAAGGGTCAAGGATTATCTAAGGGTTCTAAGGCATGTACTAGGTATCCTATATCAGTATTAAGACTACTAGAATCATGGTTGAGGCTTACCTAAGTCGTGGGAACCTTAACGTGACCAAATAGGGTTTCTCGACTCAAAACCTAACTCGACAAGGACTAGGGCTCTTGTACTCGACTTCTAAGGGTCTTAGGGACTTATAACTACAGAATTTTGTGTGTTAAATAAAATAGAAAGGTGTGAACAAAATGGAAGGGAGAGGGGGGGTATTTATAGGTCGCGTAGGAGTAGCGAGCAAGAAAAGGAAGGAGGAGGTGTCGTGGAGGAGGGGGTAACTAAGCTGAGCTAGGGGTTGGTGTTTTGAGTCTAGAGGGTGATGAGGATCAACTAGAAGGTAGCTAGGCGCTGCCTAGGCCGGTTGTGGTGGTGGTTTGGTCGTCGGTCAAAGGTAGTGACAAGGATGTGATCCACCTCCTTGCTTGGGTGCTTAGAGGTGATAGGGTGCTAGGTTACCATTAGGGAGGTGCTAGGGTGCTTGGTTGGTGCATTTGACGTGCTAAGGTGGCATGGTTTAAGCTTTAGGTTTAGTTTTGACCCAGTTTTGTATAGTTTAAGATTTGGTCCTAGCTTAGGGTTTAATGCCTAAATCGGGGTCCTATGGGTGTTTAGTGACTAATATTAAGTCCTAGGACGCTTATACTAAGTCGTGGTAACTTATGGTAAAGATTTGGGAAGGTTAACCTAGTTTCCGGGAAGTTATGACGTAATTAGGGTTTTGTACTTAAGGGACTTGTACCTAGGTTCTAGAGGGTTGTACTATGATCTATGGAGTCTAATATACCCTAAAGTCACTAATGTAACTCATACCTAAGCCTTGAACACTTTCAAGTTAGTTCAGATAATCAATTAGGGTTTTAAATCTAACCGGGAACACATAGGTGCAATTAGGGTTTTCTAATGAGTATAATGTACTAAACTGATAGTATACTTAGTGAAAATGTGTTTGTAACCTTGACTTGACATACCTGGATGTTTACATCAAGTAAACATAGTGGTCGTTGGCATGGGTGGATATGTGAGCTTGTCTAGAGGTTAGATAGGCAATAGTAGTATAGCAAAGCAAAAATTTCACTCGGGAAATAGCTATAGGCATTTCTAACATAGATTGTGCTTAGTGAGGGCCTAAGTTAAGTTAGTAAGGCTTTGCTAACCTAAAGGGAGTTAGTGGGTTGCTACAGTCTCCCATCCTAAAAGAAAATCTCGTCCCGAGATTTAGATAGGGTTAGTGGGTGAGGGTGAGAATAGATGGGGATATTTAGAACGGATTTGATCCTCTCGTTCCCAAGTATACTCTGGTCCTCATTTAGAGTTCCAACGTACCTTAACAATAGGAATCCGGTGGTGTTTTAGATTTTTGACCTCTCGGTCCATGATTTCGATTGGTTCCTCTATGAAATTGAGCTTATCACCCAACTGAAGCTCTTTCATAGGAACGATGAGTGATTCATCCGATAAACACTTCTTAAGGTTGGAGACGTGAAACGTGTCGTGTATATTACTTAGCTCATCCGGCAATTCAAGTCGGTATGCCACCGGATCAATTCGTTCTAAAACCTTAAATGGTCCGATGTATCTCGGATTAAGCTTTCCTTGCTTTCCGAAACGAAAGACACCTTTCCTAGGTGAAACTTTCAACATTATCTTGTCTCCGACTTGAAATTCTAAAGGCTTACGTCTTATATCGGCATAACTCTTTTGCCGATCCCTTGCAGCTTGTAAGCGTTGTCGGATTTGAACTATTTTCTCATTAGTCTCATGGATTATCTCTGGACCCGTAAGTTGAGCTTCTCCAACTTCGGCCCAGCAGACATGGGATCTTCACTTACGTCCATAAAGTAATTCGTACGGTGTTGCCTTAATACTAGTGTGATAACTATTATTATACGAGAATTCGATCAACGGTAAGTGTTTCTCCCATCCTTTTCCAAAATCTATCACACACACTCGAAGCATATCCTCGAGTGTTTGGATAGTTCTTTCACTTTGACCGTCGGTCTGATGATGATATACCGTACTCATGTCTATCTGAGTACCTAGGGCTTTTTGCCTAGATTGCCAAAATCTTGATGTGAAACGAGAGTCACGATCAGATATAATAGATATTGGCACTCCATGTCGGGAATCGATTTCCGTGAGGTACAACCTAGCAAGAGTTTCCATATCATCCGTTTATCGTATAGGAATGAAGTGAGCTGATTTTGTAAGGCGATCAACTATTACCCACATAGTATCATGCCCGTTGGATGTTCTAGGAAGTTTGGTGATAAAATCCATCGTAATTCTTTCCCACTTCCAAATGGGAATTTCAAGCTGTTCCAATAGCCCGGATGGCTTTTGACATTTAGCCTTCACTCTAGAACATGTTAAACACTTGCCCACATATCTAGCAATGGATGCTTTATTTCTGGGACTCGTGCATTACTAAGCTGAGCTGGGGGTGGTGTGGTGAGTCTAGAGGGTGATGAGGATCAGCTAGAAGGTATCTGGAGGGCTGCCTAGGCCGGTTGTGGTGGTGGTTTGGTCGTGGGTCAAAGGTGGTGACAAGGAGGTGATCCACCTCCTTGATTGGATTCTTAGAGGTGCTAGGGTCCTAGGTTACTATTAGGGAGGTGCTAGGGTGCTTGGTTGGTGCATTTGAGGTGCTAAGGTGGCATGGTTTAAGCTTTAGGTTTAGTTTTGACCTAGTTTTGTATAGTTTAAGATTTGGTCCTAACTTAGGGTTTAGTGCCTAAATAAGGGTCCTATGGGTGTTTAGTGACTAATATTAAGTCCTAGGAGGCTTATACTAAGTGGTGGTAACTTATGGTAAAGATTTGGGAAGGTTTAACCAAGTTTCCGGGAAGTTATGACCTAATTAGGGTTTTGTCCTTAAGGGACTTGTAACCTAGGTTCTAGAGGGTTTTACTATGATCTAGGGAGTCTAATATACCCTAAAGTCACTAATTTAACTCATACCTAAGCCTTGAACACTTTCAAGTTAGTTTAGATAAGCAATTAGGGTTTTAAATCTAATCGGGAACACATAGGTGCAATTAGGGTTTTCTGATGAGTATAATGTACTAATGTGATAGTTTACTTAGTGAAAATGTGTTTATAACCTTGGCTTGACATACCTAGATGTTTACACCAAGTAAACATAGTGGTGGTTGGCATGGGTGGATACATGAGGTTGTCTAGAGGTGTTAGATAGGCAATAGTAGTATAGCAAAGCAAAAATTTCACTCGGGAAATAGCTATAGGCATTTCTAACCTAGATTGTGCTTAGTGATCGAGGGCCAAATTAAGTTAGTAAGGCTTTGCTAACCTAAAGGGAGTTAGTGGGTTGCTACAATATAGAAGCATGGCTTCTGCTACATGTGAAGTTATTTGGTTAGCTAATGTGCTTGGAGATTTGAGGGTGAAAAATCTTTTACCTGTGGTTCTATATTGTGATAATAGTTCAGCTTTGCTAATTGCTGGAAATCCTGTGTTTCATGAAAAAACAAAGTATTTGGAGATTGATGTTCACCTTGTTAGAGAAAAGGTTCCAGTTGGTGTTATTAAAACTGAAAAAATTCATACTTCTAAACAAATTGCTGATGTTTTGACAAACGCTTTAGACTATAAAAGTCATATGTTTTGGTGTGATCAGTTGGGTATGCTGGATATGTTTGGTGTGAAAGTTTGAGGGAGGGTGTTAAAATATATTTCAAACGTTCAAGGACTGTTTCTGTCATAACAGAAACTTACTAACACTAACAGTTTTAGTTTTGTCTTTGTTTGGATTGTTTCTTATTGTTCATGGACTGAAGTTGGTTACTCTCAAAGTTGATGGCTATATAAGGGATCATCTATATCTGCTTATCGTTTTCTCTCATCACTCATAATCTCTCAAGTCTGATATAATCTTCATTCTTTTGTAATCATGTGACTGATCAAAGTTATTGATCCAGTTATTGTTTCTTATTTTGTATCATAGATCATTCATTGCGATCTATTCTTTTATGGATTCTTTGTATTGTAACAATTAAGCTTGAATAATTTGAATCAAGGGGTGGTTGGTTAGATTCAATCATAAGTGTTTTAGAATTTCTACACTTTTAATGACGTCGTTTCATGTTTGGGTATAACTTCGGGCAAAAATGATGTCGTTTTGCTTTATATATATAGGGTAAAGTTAAAATAAAAAGACAAATATCCGTAAAAAAATAAAATAAATTTTTTTTTAAAAGTTCTCGAAAAATTTTAAAAAAATTTCACAAGATCGGGTATGTTGGTTCAAAAAACTTTTGTGAAAAAAGTTTTTCTAATTGAGCTTTTATACGTTTTTTTTAATGCACAAAAAATGAATTTTAATGCGCAAAAAAAAATTAATGCACAAAATTTTTAACTTGTTTTAGTTAGATGCACAATGTTATTTTGATGAAAAAAGTCAAACGAAGTTGGGTCCAAAAACGAATTTTTGACGCACAAAAAAGCGATTTAATGCATAAACGTATTTTTTATAATTTTTTTTCGGATTAAGTATCCAATTTTAGAAAAACTTCCTTCACAATTTTTTCATGCACCAACATACCCGATCTTGTTGAATTTGTTTGGAATTTTTCAAGAATGTTTTTTTTTTTTAAATTCTTTTTATTCTTTTTACGAAAATTTGTCTTTTTATTTGATCTTTATCATATATATATATATATATATATATATATATATATACATGCAGACGGTTACGCGTCTTAGACATAGACTCCTCAAGAACACGTGTGCATCGGATTAACTGTAACACCCCCAAAAGTCGTTAATAACAGCGGAAGACTTAACATGTCAGCGGAAGACTTTCGGGGTATTACTTCAAGGATCTTTGTCACAATCATAATAGACAACACAAAGTGAAGTATTAAAGTTTAATTTATTTCAAAATACCAAATATCTGAAATACAAGACATTATTAAGATAAGAACGTGTTTTATTCTAAAGGAAAATAAGTAGTTTATTATGGTTCTTGTCATACTTTTGCCCACTCCGTGCCATCCAGATCCGTCTTGTTTAGTTACCTGAGATAAACATGCTAAAGTCAACATAAAGTTGAGTGATATTCATAGGTTTGAGTTTAAGAGTTTGAATCACAAGTTAAGAGTGTATTGTAATCACATACAATCAATATGTTAAAAAAAAAAAATCAATGTTCCTGTTATTGCCTTAAGCTCATGATACTCAACGATTAACAGCCACTCATAAGTATGTATTATGATGGTAAGTAATAGGCCCCCAAAGATAGGTATTTGTCAATAACCTATTTATAAGAACAATAAAGTGCGCCTGGTGTTTTCTCCAACAACCAAACGAGGATTGTCAATCACTAATAGTACTATCCACAATTATTTACGTTCACCCTTCAGGTGATTAAGGTTCATGATCGAGGGACTTCTGACAATAGTAACTTAAGCAAATAACATTGGCCTGACGGTATTTCAATACCCGGTATAAAAGACTTGTGATCGAGTTTTAAGCATGTATCTCCCCACGGAAAATAGTTAAAAAGTGGGCTATGAAATCACCTTAGTAGTACAGTGGTATTGTAGTCTCAACAAAGCAAGGAAACGGCTTCACACAACACAACCTAAAAGATAATGCAAGTTTCAGTTAATAGTCTAAATCTGGTTTTATCGCGATTACTTGTTATTTAGTTACGAACGAATCTCGTGTTTGTTTAAGTGTTTTAAGTTCAAAAATAAAGTTATATATACATATAACTTGTAAGTAAAATGATCGATGATTGATATAAAGTTAGTTTTTTTTTTTTTATAATGGAAATAAATGTATCGTTTTACAAGAAATAAATAACGTATTGTTATATCGTTTAAATTTGATTATCGTTATATAAGTTTTATTCGTATTATATATATATATATATATATATATATATATATATATATATATATATATAATAAGTTACGTTTTATTATTTATCGTTTAAATATATATAATAAATATAGAATTATTATCAAAAGTAAATATTTCAATTCGATCCTTAATGTTTTCTCAATCTTACACTTTTTACCCTTAACGGAAAATATTTACGCCGTTAGTCCAAAAGTTATATATATTTACATTTTTAGTCCAAATATCAAATATATACATTTATTATCCTTAAGTTTCAATATTTACAGTTTATACCCCTTATAAAACAGTTTTTATACTTTTCACTAAAGTTTACCCATTTTGACACTTTTAGTCCCTAACTCTCGTACATTTGCAAAAATGGTCCAAGCTTTACCAATTTCAAAACTTAACATTTTTATTAGTTCATTAAGCTCAAAATATTTAGAAAAGTTTAGTTTGATAGCTTATTAGCTTATTCTAAGCTTATTTCGTTTCTTGGGCTTAACGATCCAAAATAAGGGTCCGTTAACAATTTGAGATCCATTGGGCTTACGAGACCTTTGGGCCTGACCTTGGATTCATTTTTATAGTACAAAAATGTTATGAAATAGCTTAAGGCACCAGCTTATCGAATAAGCTTAGTGGACAGCTTATCGGGCTAATAAGCCCACTTGGCTTATTTAGTTTCATACGAAAACTGCTTTAGGTAGGTTCAAAAAGGGTCGAGTAATTGGTTCAAATGAGCTTGTTAGGTCGAATGAAAAGTGTTTCTCAATTGTTGGTCATGTCAAAAATGAGTTCGAGCAATAAAATGGACATGTCATGTGTCGAATTTTTAAATGGCGAGACCAAAGTAAACGTTCCAACTTATTTCATAAAACAGTTTCATAGCTAAAAAAATATTCTAAGTGTTGAAAATATTTCGAATGTGCCCAAATGACTTCTAAACGTGTCAAGTTTAATGCCAAATCGTTATTATTACTATTAAAACTTTATGGCTCTCAATTGTTAGCTTATTGAACATAAAGAATGTCGAATAAAACATATATGTTACGTTTATATTTTATGAACTAAATGAGGCAAAGTGAACGTGAGAAATCAAAAATAAAAGGTAACAAAAGTTCTCCGCGTCTCACCTCACCACTTGGGGTGGAGTTTTCGTAATGCTCGGTTCGAATTGGTACAAAGGATCAAGGTACTATGGTTCACTCCTAGCAAGGTTCACAACGAGCTATTTGGTTCCTCCTTGGATCACTTGTGCACTTCGTACTTGTTTTCTACTTCTTGTCCCGATCTTGACTTGTAAACTCCACGTAAATTGTATTATGGTGTGTTTGAGGGTGTGAGATTAGTTAGGGTTGCATGGGATGCTTATATAGTGAGTTTTGAGAGTGATGATAAGCACAAGAAGTTTACAAACACTTGTGTTGGTTCGTTTGCATGGGGTGGCACCACAAGTATGACCAATCGAGTTCTAGCAACAAGAAGAATATGTAAGACTGAATCCTATTCATTCCTGACATCAAATAATGAGTATAGTGTTCGAATTGATGCAATTGGTGTGATAGAGAGGTGCTAAGAAATGTTTGGCCACGTTTTTGTCATTTTCGGTCATATGCATTGGAAGTTTTACTTTGATCAAATTTGAAGTGGTAAACGATTGAGATTTTGCATAAAATTTGTCATTCGTGATTATTTGTTAGGTGGTGAATCGAGATAGGTAAAAATTCGATGGTGTCGTGTGTCGAATTCGTAAGTATATGAGGGTGTTTGTGGCTGTTCGCGATCAGGACAAAGAAAAAAAATAATATGTATATAGGGGTGGGCTGGGCTTGTTCAGTCGGCCCATCAGGAAAAAGAAAAAAAAAAAGTTTAAAGGGGTCCGGTTGGTTTGTTAAGTGGATTAAGTGGCCCAATGGTCAACGGGGCCCACCTGGTGTGTTTTGAGAGTCGGGTTACGATCAAATAATATAAATGAGTGATCTCGGGAATTTTCGTAGGCTCCGGGAATATATAAATATTGTACCTTAAATATACGAAACGTATATTATATAAAAATATAAATGTTTTTAATATATATATATTCGCGATAATTTAGACTATCTAGGTTTGTGTGCAAGCAATGTTTCTAAGCAAAAGATAATTCGAAGTTTTACCGTTGTGATTTATATATCAAATCTAATAGAAAAAAAAAATCATACGTAAAAGTGGGTATTTAAGTAACGTAATAATTTGTAAGTATTTACTAACCGTTGGGAAAATTACGAGAGGCTACAGTACATACATCTTACAGTGAATTCCGTCCCGGAATTCGAGTTTAGGAGGGTTGCCAAGGGTGTCTAAGAGAAGAGGTGTGGGTACTTGGTGTGAATGGAGTATTTTGACTTGTGAGACTCATGCATGATAAGGTCACGAATACCTCCGAAGAGAGGAATCCAGCTTCTTTCCTTGAAACAAAGCATTCCATTTGATCTTTTCACAAATCCGTTTTCATTTTCCGGCATACCAAAAATCTTTTCAATTGGTCGATTTTCTTTCTTGAGAGCTTCGCTCTGGGCGATAATGATTTGTGTTGGAAGGGGTGAACAAATAGTCATGCCTAACGATCTAACCCTGAGAGGTTTTAGTCTTTCTTTCCGGCTTAATGCATCTGCCACAACATTAGCCTTTCCTGGGTGATACCGGATCTCACAATCGTAATCGCTAAGTAGTTCTAACCATCGGCGTTGTCTCGTGTTTAACTCCTTTTGATCTAGGATGTGTTGAAGACTTTTGTGATCTGTAAACACGGTACACTTAGTGCCGTATAGATAGTGTCTCCATAACTTGAGAGCGAATACTATTGCTCCTAGTTCTAGATCATGGGTTGTGTAATTTTCCTCATGTTTCTTCAGTTGACGTGAGGCATAAGCTATTACCTTATCTCGTTGTATCAAAACTGCACCTAAACCATGGTACGAAGCGTCACAATATAGCACGAAATCTTTGCTTCCTTCTGGCAATGCTAGTATTGGAGCTTCACAAAGCTTTTGTTTTAATAGTTGGAAGGCTGATTCTGCTTCTTGTCCCCAGACGTACTTTTCGTTCTTTTGGGTCAACTTGGTCAATGGTTTTGAGATTTTAGAGAAACCTTCAATAAATCTCCGGTAGTAACCTGCAAGACCTAAAAATTGACGTACTTCTGTGGGAGTTGTAGGTGATGACCATTCTTTAACTGCCTCTATTTTTGCAGGATCCACGTGTATTCCTTGACTATTGATTACGTGTCCCAAAAATTGCACCGTGGGAATCCAAAAGTCACATTTTGAGAATTTCGCGTACAACTTTTCTTTCCTAAGTAACTCTAGGATTGTTCTCAAATGATTGGCGTGTTCCTCTTTGTTACGAGAGTAGATCAGAATGTCGTCAATGAATACTATAACGAATTTGTCCAAATATGGCTTGCATACTCGGTTCATTAGGTCCATAAACACAGCGGGTGCGTTCGTTAGACCAAATGGCATTACCTGAAATTCATAGTGTCCATAACGGGTTCTGAAGGCTGTCTTGGGAATATCTTCTTCCCGAACTCTCAATTGATGGTATCCCGACCTTAGATCAATCTTCGAGTATACACTCGATCCTTGTAATTGATCAAACAAATCGTCTATTCTAGGTAAAGGATATCGGTTCTTTATAGTGAGTTTGTTTAACTCTCGGTAATCTATGCACATTCGGAATGATCCGTCTTTCTTTTTAACAAATAGAACTGGGGCTCCCCAAGGTGATGAACTTGGTCTAATGAAACCTTTATCGGATAATTCCTTTAGTTGTTCCGATAGTTCCTCCATTTCGGAAGGTGCCAACCTGTAAGGTGCTTTTGCTACTGGTGCCGCTCCAGGCACTAGTTCAATTTGGAACTCTACTTGACGAGTCGGTGGAAGACCGGGTAGATCTTCAGGAAATACTTCAGGGAATTCCTTAACGATAGGTACATCTTTAAGTTGTTTCTTGGTTAACTTACTTTCCGTCACCTGAACCATGAATACATGACATCCTTCGTTCATGTATTTTATCATTCTAAGGCATGAGATGATTCCGTATCGGTTTTTATTCTTGTCGCCATGGATAACGAGGGTTTCATTCTTAAAAGGAATGTGTATGGCTTTCTCGTCACAATGAATCTTAGCATGATGTTTGGATAACCAATCCATTCCGATAATAGCATCAAAACTACCGAGTTGGACAGGCATTAGGTCAATAGGAAAAGATTCTCCTACGAGGGTTAAGGTACAATCTTTTAAAACAGAGTTGGTGCTAATTAAGTTCCCATTGGCCATTTCTATCTCGTATGTGGTGTTTAGCTTAGAAGGGTTAGAGTTAATGAAAGGGGCAAACGTATCTGATACGAAGCTCTTATCTGCTCCAGAATCAAATAATACTCTAGCATTATGATGATTTAATAAGAACGTACCCGTGACAACGTCGGGGTTTTGTGGTTCATTTTCATTTCCCATCACGTATGCTCTTGCTCGTGCAGTGTTCTGACCATTTCCTTTTGGACAGCGGTTCTTGAAGTGTCCAGTTTCTCCGCATGAGTAACATGTTGGTGCTATTGGTTGTAGGTTGCTGCCGGTAGCAGGGGTCCTACAATCTTTTGTGGCATGACCTATCCTTTGGCATTTATGGCATTTTACTGTACAAGCACCATTGTGATGAAGCTTGCATCGGTTGCACTGTGGCTTAATACCTTGATATCCATTGCCATTGGTTGCCGTAAATATCTTAGGAGGTTCTTGTCGTTGGTTCTGTTGTTGACGATGTAGGTTCTTGTTCTGGTGTTGTTGTTGGTTGATCCTGTTGTAGTTATTGTTGTTGTGGTGATGGTTGTTGTTGCGATGGCCGTTGTGGTAGTGATTATGGTTTTGGTGGTGGGTGGTTCTCCTGTCATCGAGCTTTCTTTTGAGTTCGTTGCACTTGATTTCGCGGTCTAGGAGTTTTTGTGCTAGCTCCATTGCGACTTCTAGTGATGGTGGGTTGGATGCTGTGACGTTTCCTTCAATATTCCGGGGAAGACCTTCAATATACTTTTCCAGAGTTTTCTCTAAATCTGGTACGATAGAAGGACATAATGCCATTAGCTCGTGGAATCTCCTGTTGTAAGCCCTAAGATCGATTCCTTTGACTGCAAGGACATGGAATTCGTCTTCCAGTTTTCTTATTTCGGATCGAGGACAGTACTTCTTTAGGGTCTTGGCTTTGAATTCCGTCCAGGAGAGTCGGTACGCTGCTTCTGTACCTAAAGTTTGAGTTGTAGCGGTCCACCATGACAAAGCGTCATCCATTAAGGTTCCTGTGACAAATGTGACCCTGTTGTTTTCTGAGCATCCACTCCTTTGGAATACTGTTTCGCATCTCTCGAACCAATGGGCGAGTTTAGTTATCCCTTCAGTACCCATGAAGTAAGTCGGCTGACAAGCCATAAAATCTTTATAGGTACATTGGCGAGGTGCGGGAGCAACATTTCTTGCCGGTTGTGCGTTAGCATTTGCTTGTTCGGCTAAGGTTGCATTGATTCCATTGGTGATTGCTTGTTGGATTTCTTCCGGGGTCATGGTTGCTGCTGAGGTAGTGGTCGTGGTTCTCTTAGGTGCCATATTCCTAAAAATGAGAATATATTTTCAGAATTTTCATAATAACCATCTTGTGTTAGACTATTTAGTAACATCAATAGGTTCAAAGTTATAATAGTGTCACATATATCACGATGCAATATACGATATCATAACACTTATGAAAATAAAGCAAACATAACATCATTGATTAGATTGTCGTTTTGAGTTTACATCACTTATTTATTCTTGTTGACATATCTCTAGGACATTCAAATACAAGTTATTACTGTGATGTGGGTGAGGCTATGTCGACAATCTATGGCATTCTAGGGTTTTCCTTGGTTATCATCAAGACGACGTTCTAGTTCCTGAATTTTGGCGGCCATGGTTTCTATGATTTGGTCTCGGTCTCTCTCCCTAGCTTGTGTTTCTTGTTGTGCACGTCGCAGAGACATGACTTGGGCTCTTGTGGTGTCGAGAGCTTGATCGATGTCACACATGATGTCCTTGTTTATGGTGTTAGCAGAGTAAAGTAATCCGATGAATTCCATAGCTTCACCGAATTGGGTACTTAGTTGTTCAATCATGGTTCCCATCTCTAGGTGTCCCATCACAAGTTGTTCTATCTCAGCTGACATAACTTCTATCAGTTCATTAGGGATGTTGTTCACCAAGGTGGCTATGGCGTCTAACCTGTCTTCATGTCTTACTAACCTAGCTGCCAAGAGTGGTATGGTATGGTGAATGGGTTCTCCAGTGACTGGAAGGATCTTAGATGCAGCAAATGATGATCTTTCACCAAGTTCTCTGTTGGTGGGTGTACCTTCTTGAGATCTCCAATACTTAAGGATTGGTAGTAGAAATGACCATTTGCGAGCATTGACCCGCTTACGAGCCTTATGGTTGGTTCTTGCATAATAGTAAGGATCTGAGGAGGTAGGACGAATCTGGTAATTCCTTGGTTGATAAGACAGAGGAGCACTGGAAGTTTTCACAGGTGATGGACTGTTGATTGTCACTGGTACAGTAGTAGTCTGCTGATAAAATATACTAGGTAGTATCACTGGTTCTGCAGTTGGAGCAATTTCCTTTTTCCATTTAGTATCATTCCAGATGTCTTTTTCTTCAGCATATGAAAGAGCTTTTCCAGCTGTGGCTGGTTCATAAGGCTGGAATGGAGAAGTTTGCTTACTGCGTCTGATTGGACCAGATGATGCTTGAGGTGAAGTAAAGGATTGCTGACTTTCCTTATTCTTGTCTGTTGTAGGTGACACAGTCATTGGAGCAAGAGTTGGTACAATAGGTGTAGAGCTCTCAGTTTTCGAATCCGATAACAAAACAATGAAGTTGGGTTTGGAAGACATGGTACTGTAATAATCCCGATTAGTAAACATAGTTATTAGCATAATCATAACATGTAAGCATATCTCAAGTTATATAAGTAAGAAATAATGAGAAGTAATTTTTCTACCAGATGTTGGAATGTAGGCACGGAGGGCATGAAGTGGTATTTTGTAAAAATGGTCCAGTTAAAGTGTAGTTATAGTCCAATGTTTAAAAACATCTGGTTCTCTATAACCGTGGCTCTGATACCAATCTGTAACACCCCCAAAAGTCGTTAATAACAGCGGAAGACTTAACATGTCAGCGGAAGACTTTCGGGGTATTACTTCAAGGATCTTTGTCACAATCATAATAGACAACACAAAGTGAAGTATTAAAGTTTAATTTATTTCAAAATACCAAATATCTGAAATACAAGACATTATTAAGATAAGAACGTGTTTTATTCTAAAGGAAAATAAGTAGTTTATTATGGTTCTTGTCATACTTTTGCCCACTCCGTGCCATCCAGATCCGTCTTGTTTAGTTACCTGAGATAAACATGCTAAAGTCAACATAAAGTTGAGTGATATTCATAGGTTTGAGTTTAAGAGTTTGAATCACAAGTTAAGAGTGTATTGTAATCACATACAATCAATATGTTAAAAAAAAAATCAATGTTCCTGTTATTGCCTTAAGCTCATGATACTCAACGATTAACAGCCACTCATAAGTATGTATTATGATGGTAAGTAATAGGCCCCCAAAGATAGGTATTTGTCAATAACCTATTTATAAGAACAATAAAGTGCGCCTGGTGTTTTCTCCAACAACCAAACGAGGATTGTCAATCACTAATAGTACTATCCACAATTATTTACGTTCACCCTTCAGGTGATTAAGGTTCATGATCGAGGGACTTCTGACAATAGTAACTTAAGCAAATAACATTGGCCTGACGGTATTTCAATACCCGGTATAAAAGACTTGTGATCGAGTTTTAAGCATGTATCTCCCCACGGGAAAATAGTTAAAGAGTGGGCTATGAAATCACCTTAGTAGTACAGTGGTATTGTAGTCTCAACAAAGCAAGGAAACGGCTTCACACAACACAACCTAAAAGATAATGCAAGTTTCAGTTAATAGTCTAAATCTGGTTTTATCGCGATTACTTGTTATTTAGTTACGAACGAATCTCGTGTTTGTTTAAGTGTTTTAAGTTCAAAAATAAAGTTATATATACATATAACTTGTAAGTAAAATGATCGATGATTGATATAAAGTTAGTTTTTTTTTTTTTTTATAATGGAAATAAATGTATCGTTTTACAAGAAATAAATAACGTATTGTTATATCGTTTAAATTTGATTATCGTTATATAAGTTTTATTCGTATTATATATATATATATATATATATATATATATATATATATATATATATATATATATATATATATATATATATATATATATATATATATATATAATAAGTTACGTTTTATTATTTATCGTTTAAATATATATAATAAATATAGAATTATTATCAAAAGTAAATATTTCAATTCGATCCTTAATGTTTTCTCAATCTTACACTTTTTACCCTTAACGGAAAATATTTACGCCGTTAGTCCAAAAGTTATATATATTTACATTTTTAGTCCAAATATCAAATATATATATTTATTATCCTTAAGTTTCAATATTTACAATTTATACCCCTTATAAAACAGTTTTTATACTTTTCACTAAAGTTTACCCATTTTGACACTTTTAGTCCCTAACTCTCGTACATTTGCAAAAATGGTCCAAGCTTTACCAATTTCAAAACTTAACATTTTTATTAGTTCATTAAGCTCAAAATATTTAGAAAAGTTTAGTTTGATAGCTTATTAGCTTATTCTAAGCTTATTTCGTTTCTTGGGCTTAACGATCCAAAATAAGGGTCCGTTAACAATTTGAGATCCATTGGGCTTACGAGACCTTTGGGCCTGACCTTGGATTCATTTTTATAGTACAAAAATGTTATGAAACAGCTTAAGGCACCAGCTTATCGAATAAGCTTAGTGGACAGCTTATCGGGCTAATAAGCCCACTTGGCTTATTTAGTTTCATACGAAAACTGCTTTAGGTAGGTTCAAAAAGGGTCGAGTAATTGGTTCAAATGAGCTTGTTAGGTCGAATGAAAAGTGTTTCTCAATTGTTGGTCATGTCAAAAATGAGGTCGAGCAATAAAATGGACATGTCATGTGTCGAATTTTTAAATGGCGAGACCAAAGTAAACGTTCCAACTTATTTCATAAAACAGTTTCATAGCTAAAAAAATATTCTAAGTGTTGAAAATATTTCGAATGTGCCCAAATGACTTCTAAACGTGTCAAGTTTAATGCCAAATCGTTATTATCACTATTAAAACTTTATGGCTCTCAATTGTTAGCTTATTGAACATAAAGAATGTCGAATAAAACATATATGTTACGTTTATATTTTATGAACTAAATGAGGCAAAGTGAACGTGAGAAATCAAAAATAAAAGGTAACAAAAGTTCTCCGCGTCTCACCTCACCACTTGGGGTGGAGTTTTCGTAATGCTCGGTTCGAATTGGTACAAAGGATCAAGGTACTATGGTTCACTCCTAGCAAGGTTCACAACGAGCTATTTGGTTCCTCCTTGGATCACTTGTGCACTTCGTACTTGTTTTCTACTTCTTGTCCCGATCTTGACTTGTAAACTCCACGTAAATTGTATTATGGTGTGTTTGAGGGTGTGAGATTAGTTAGGGTTGCATGGGATGCTTATATAGTGAGTTTTGAGAGTGATGATAAGCACAAGAAGTTTACAAACACTTGTGTTGGTTCGTTTGCATGGGGTGGCACCACAAGTATGACCAATCGAGTTCTAGCAACAAGAAGAATATGTAAGACTGAATCCTATTCATTCCTGACATCAAATAATGAGTATAGTGTTCGAATTGATGCAATTGGTGTGATAGAGAGGTGCTAAGAAATGTTTGGCCACGTTTTTGTCATTTTCGGTCATATGCATTGGAAGTTTTACTTTGATCAAATTTGAAGTGGTAAACGATTGAGATTTTGCATAAAATTTGTCATTCGTGATTATTTGTTAGGTGGTGAATCGAGATAGGTAAAAATTCGATGGTGTCGTGTGTCGAATTCGTAAGTATATGAGGGTGTTTGTGGCTGTTCGCGATCAGGACAAAGAAAAAAAAATAATATGTATATAGGGGTGGGCTGGGCTTGTTCAGTCGGCCCATCAGGAAAAAGAAAAAAAAAGTTTAAAGGGGTCCGGTTGGTTTGTTAAGTGGATTAAGTGGCCCAATGGTCAACGGGGCCCACCTGGTGTGTTTTGAGAGTCGGGTTACGATCAAATAATATAAATGAGTGATCTCGGGAATTTTCGTAGGCTCCGGGAATATATAAATATTGTACCTTAAATATACGAAACGTATATTATATAAAAATATAAATGTTTTTAATATATATATATTCGCGATAATTTAGACTATCTAGGTTTGTGTGCAAGCAATGTTTCTAAGCAAAAGATAATTCGAAGTTTTACCGTTGTGATTTATATATCAAATCTAATAAAAAAAAATCATACGTAAAAGTGGGTATTTAAGTAACGTAATAATTTGTAAGTATTTACTAACCGTTGGGAAAATTACGAGAGGCTACATTAACCTACAAATTAAGAGAGAGAGAGAGAGAGAGAGAGAGAGAGAGAGAGAGAGTGATTGTGTGATTGTATGTGTGAGATCGTGTGTTTCGCGGTATGTTCTTGGTATTGTCGCATAGTTTTCGGGGTTGAAACAAGAGGAAGATTACGCACAAAGATTTAATTCCATGTAGGTGGTTCATTTTTATCCGAAATTGTAAGTTTATATCGATTACTATAAATTATTTTTGGGGTTCTTGAAATTGTAGTGGTAAGTAAAAGATTTATGCTGATCGAACCTTGACATGTGTTTTGATATCGTTTACAGTTCGTGCTCATAGGATACAGTTCTTCTTCACTTTCACTGTCAAGCTCTTCATATGAGAGAAGAGCAGCCTGAATATCTGCCATTGTCTCAATCTGTAAAAGTGGGTTAGCTGGCTCCTCTTCATTAGAAGATTTTAAGAGGTTGTGATGATAGACTTTAATAAATTTTAGACAGTTGGATCAAGTTAGATTGTGTGTATCTTGGCGGGGTAACTTATTAATCTGCCTTTGATTGCCAATTGATCTTTCTTATTTACAGTAGTGTCTAAGTATTATAAATATTTTGCTATATGGATTTGTTTTGTACTGCTTGATGGGAAGTCAATCTAAGCATTATCTTTCAAAACCATACTTAAATGGCAAATGTAAGTCATTCAGTTAACAACATTTAAAAAAAGGAAAAAGAAAAAAAATGTAAAAACTATGGTTGTCAGAATCCCGATCCTAATCTTAGAATCTTACGATTTTACGATACTGCAAAGCAAAAACGATCCGGATCTTACATAGGATCTTTGAAAGCTTAAGATCTTATAGGATCCCGATATTGACTATAGGATCTTAAGATCTAATCCGATCCGATCCTAATTTTCTCCGGTAACAAACTAAAAAACTGCAAATTTCTGGATTATTTTTTTGTAGAATTTAAAAAACATCGTATTAATCTTATTAAACATTTTATAATCATACTTTAGGACAATATTTCGATGGAACATTAATATAATTTTGTGTTTATAATATATAATAATTTGTAAATTTGTATAATATTACAAAAACTATTAAGAAAATGACATTATAGTAGGATCTTAAGATCCTAATTCGATCTTACGATCACGATCTTGCAAAGACGAAATCCTGGGTAGGATCCCAATCTTGAAAACCTTGGTAAAAACTGTCTTAGGTTGAGAAGTCTGAGTATATGTTTTTTGGTCAACAGAAATTATCAAAGAAAAGTTTGACTTGGCTTCTTGGTGAAGGATTTAGTCATTGGCTTCTGGATACCCAAAGCGACCATGTGGCTTGTTCATACACGTCTCTCTCTATAAAACAAACACTCACTTATCATCTCATCTTCTCCCCTTTGTTTATCAATCGACCAAATAAATGCTTCATTTTAGTATAAGGTAATATTTTGTATGGGTTTCTAAAAAAACTAGAAATGAAACATGCAAGATTTTTTCAGTGTCGAACATGATACTATATATGCGGATATGCCTGTATATACTATTTGATATCATGCACATTTTTTCACATTCAAAATAAAGAATGCATTTTGTTATACATATTCACGGGTCCTATGATTTGTTGAGTTTTGTTATTGTTTTAATAGTGTGAGCAATTATCTTGTGGTTTTCGGTTACCCTATGCAATAACAACAAAGATATCTTATGCACTTGTAAACTTAAAGAAATTGCATATAAAATTGTATTATATGACTCATATATGTTTAATATAACGTATTTATATGCAAAACTAATAAAAGTATAATCCTTTTGACTGTTTGTACATAGTTGCATAATAACTTTTTTTTTTTTTTTTTTTTTTTTTTTTTTTTGACATGTTGGGAAAGAAAAGGGATTTCGTGTACAATCTTTACTATTTTCAGTTCACTAAAATCATTTAATTCAATAAGTTAAATCTTTTTAATAAACTACAAAAGAAAAATGAAAAGAATTACGCACAATGTGATGACGTATCTCAACTAATCATTTTATAAATAGAAAAAAATGAGAGAATTAATTGATATTATTCTATATACTAAAACTCATTTAGAAACGGGGTCCAAATCAATTATATTACAGGAAAATTAGCAGCCTAATCTGTTTTCTTATTGGGCTTTGGAGTTTAATTTTGTGTTAGTGATCCACTAGGCATTATATGATTCGTCAGTTTTGGTAATCTTTTATAGTTACTACAGTACATTAGGAACAGTACACACCGTTTCCCTTTCCAAATATGAACTGTTTTGTCTATCCTATATACACAGCCATCTATAATCTTCCACACACACCTCTGACCTCCTACACCTGTCCTTCTACGACAAGCTTCTTTCCCACCTCTCTCTGTTTCTTCCACATACTCACAAACCCAACCCAGAAACCACAAGATCCAAAGTTAAAACCAATATAAAAAAACGGCACCACTGATTCCAATTTCTTCCACAACCTAATTCTTTACAGTCTACACAAACTAATGACATCAAAAGACACGTGCTAATTGTTATATTGAAGATCAAGCGGTATTGGTTTTCAAGATTAAGCTAATGAACCCTAATTCTATTTTTTTTATAAAGATTATCATCTTTTTAGGGTTTAATCGTACATAATTGATTTCGGCATTTGATTATTTTTTAATGTTTGTTCCATATGAACAACAAGATAAATAATCCAAAATTGAACCTGCCAAACTACCTATTTGGGTCAAAATGTGTAGTGTACCTTTAGAAGCGTGGACTATGAAGGGAATAAGTGCTCTAGCTAGTAGGATTGGAAAGCCTTTGATTATGGATGTTGTCACTGCTGTAATGTGTCAAGTTGGGGTTGCTAGAGCAGGGTATGCTAGAGTATTAGTTGAAGTGGATGCTCAAAAGGACCTACCGAATAAGATTGATGTTGCTTATAAGAACAAAAAAGGTGAGGTCATTGGTACTAAATTGATTCAAGTTCTTTATAGTTATATACCTTCAAGATGTAAGGAATGTGAAGTATTTGATCATTGTCATGATGAATGTCCAAAGATTGTTCAGGATGAGAGTACTAAGGAAACTATAAATGATATTAAGAATAATGTTGATGACAACCATGAGGGATTCGATGCAGTGGGATATAAAAAAGTTGTTAAGCAAAAGAATAAGAATGAACAAGGTAACAAGGAGCAACAACAGGGCAATTGTACATGGCGTGTGCAACATAAAGGTGGTTATCACAAGAAAATGCAATATCTGTATCAAGCAAAACAGCCTACTGATGTTAAAAGTAACTGGATTGGTAAAAGCAAAAGTAGTAATGGTATTGCAGAGTTTAAAAAACCTGAGAATTTTCAACAGAAGGAGATTAAGAAACCAACTAACAGTACTGAAATTAGAAATCAGTTTGATGCTTTACAAGAGAATGAAGATTTGTTACAAGGGAATGAAGAAAGTGAGAGAAATGAACAGGATGAAATGCTGAAAAGGAACCTTGTGGATATGTTTGTGCAACAAAAGAAAAAGCCTTCAAGTATTGAATCTGAAGGATGGACCCAAGACATGTATTGTTACTTTCAGGGAAAATGGGAATTAATGTATGTAAGTGAACAGGGTAATGGTCAAAATGGAAAGGAAAATGGTGATGCTACTGAATTGGAAGATGTATGTGTATATAAATTTGGTATTGCTCTAAGTATGGAAGGGAATGAAGTCATTGGTGCTGATACCAATGTACTTCAAGACTACTAATTGAGTAGCAGTGTTTGGCTCTGTTAGTGCAAATATTACGATATTTAATCTATACAGTCTCGTTTGTTTTGATTGATGACAAACGTATAACTTGATACATAACATAAAATGTACAAGTTACTTGTAATCATAGTTTGTCTCAACATACATTCAACACCTCTCAACGTCTCGAGTCGTCGTATGCTACAACACAGGTTCGAACACGTTTGTTATGTAGCATTATGATCAAACCCATTGACCAACCATTTAGAATGTTTAAAATACTTTTAGAGTCTTTAAGTATTTTAGGTGTCAAAGTGTATTTTAGGTGTCAAATATAATAAGTGCCACTTTAGGTGTTAAATGATAAAAATGTGATGACATTAGGAGTCAAACATTTCTAGTAACTCATTAACTTACTATAATAACATTACTTAGGTAGTATATACATTTTACAAGTTTACTTTCATATATATATTTCTTAATCTTAAAATAGAAATATATATATATATACATCACATCATGTGCATTTATGAAAAGGTTGAGTATTTGACTTTCCATAAGACCTCTTACACATTTTGGAAGGATTCCAACTTTATTTATTGTGTGTTTGACTAGAAGTAACTTGATGTGATATTGTTAGATATGGAAAGTTATTGTAAATAGTAGTTTGTCTGTTCCGGCGAAACCTTCGGGCATAACGGACGGAACCCTCAAAAGGGTTCCGCCTGATCCATGGGTCTGCTAAAGCCTTTGGCTATAAATAGCGGCCCATGGTCTTCTCATTAGGTTGATGACTTCACACATATATTCTCTCTATCATAAAACCCTTATCTAGATCAGTAGCAAACAATGTAGAAACATACATTAATCACCCATTCCATAATGATCATAATGCTTCTAACATTCATCTTTGTTGTAAGCATATCATACTTCACTAAGAAGGTTACAAGATCTTGAAGTCATTATTCTGATGCATGGGAATTGCACCAGGCTTTACCTCTCAAGGGATCTCGAGAAGCTTACAACCCCCACCAGGCAGTTTACCTGATCGTTGTAGTATAGTATAGTGACAAGTACCGGGGATTGATCGTTCAACTCAGGAATAGTGTCGCTAGGATTAGAAAGCCTAAAAAATTAAGTCTAGAGGTGAGGGATGATTCTTTTTGTATTTTTATATTTTTATAAAAGCAATTAAAATCTCGGGTTTTGAAAGGAGGGGCAGAATTAGTTGCTAATCAACTAACCCAATAACTAAATATGCAATCAAAATAAAATAACAAAAATGTAAATAAAACTAATTAAACTAGTGGTGTGAACAATAAATGAGAAAATTGTGTTTACTTAGATTTCATTACTCCCTAGATATCTTTTACAGGTTGATAGTTTGTTACAATTGCGTAGATGACGGGTTATATTCCTTAATACCAATCGTGGGGTGGCGTACGTACTTCCCCAACTCTATAAGCTCCTACTTCACTCCTATGTCGAGCCTGCAAGAAGCTCCTAACATGGGATCATTAGAATTCGTTCATGCATTAAATACAACCATAAAAACCTAGTATGCATTGGTTCATGTTTCCTAAGACGTTCAAGCAAGTTACCCTATGGAAGTCTGCCAGTTTTCTTAAGCCTAACATCGAAATCATTCATCCGTAACAACTATAAACAAGCAATCAACCCATAATCAACATCTAGGTTTCACTACATCTAAGCAAACACACAAGAGATCTAGCCTAGTGTTAAAATCAAGACAAGCGTAAAATATATTCAAACAACACATAGACATATTGAATGAATTGAAAGGATACTTATCTTAATTGAACATCAAAGGTTTCAAAGGGTAAAAACCCTTGAAAATACTGATAAAATCGTGCTAGGGTTTCTCCAAGTTATCCCTCTAATTGTCCTCCCTTAATGAATGAAAATTACAAAACTATATATAGATTTTCCAACGTGACGGCGTCAAGAAGAGAAATCTGACGCCGTCAACTCGCCGCCCATAATAATATCGGATTGCCTAGATCTAGATCTGACACCGTCAAGAGCAACTTTCTCTAGGCCGTCACGTGTAATGGAACCATGACGGCCTATGGTGACGCCGTCATGCCCCTAGTGTAAAAACTCTCTGGATCGTCATGGACTCTACCCACTTCACCTCTTGTTTTATTCTTGACGCCGTCATGTAGAATTTGGTGACGCCGTCAGGTACTGTTCCCAGCAAGGAAAATTAAGACTTTGCCGTTTTCCTCACTTTTATGCTCCAAAAACGTCCAAAATGCTTCCTTTTCCAGAATTCACTCCAAAAGTACCTAAAATCACAAAAGGAACGATTTAGGGCAATATTTGATCAAATAAATTCAATTCCGGGCTTAAATGACCCCCTAAAAATGGATCATTTTTCACCTCATCATATACCCTTACACTTGGGATTTGCTTGTCCTCAAGCAAATGCGCTTTTATTCTAGTCAAAATACAAGTTATGGGTCATTTAACACTAATATAAAAGTAATTACAACAAATAATCATTCCACTAAAGACCAAAGACAAGCACGGAGGTCATATACTAGCACCTCACAAATAGTGTTTAGATACTCACATCTCTCGGGTGTAATAAAGTATATATCACAATATGGAAATGAGAAACATCTCTCACTACCTGTCATAGCAAAATAGATTACCATAGGCTTGGGAAAGGATCAAACCTCCACCACATGGCGTAAGCACCAAGGATAAACTATCAAAGAGGTCTTTCAAAGAGTTATAACGTTAGGTGTAGGGATATGGAATACACGGTTTTGTTGGATATAGGCAATCTTTACTGGTGCCGAGTTAATCATCTTAGTTAATTACATGTACAATATGGCGTTGCTAAGCCAAGACTAGACTCGACTTAAGCTAATAAATCAAAAATGACAAAAACATAGAATGAAACGGGATGGTAGTCCGTATGTTTTTTTCTCTTTTATCTTTTTTTTTCTTTTTTCCTTTTTCTATTTTTTTTTTTTTTTTTGCATACACTTTTACCCTACCATCCAAAATAATACATCATTGGGAATAAACATTCCCCTTACACTTGAATTTTTACATACTTTATAATAAACTAATCTAATGACTCGAATCAAGATAATCAAAACACTTGGAGTACTTTTAAGATTAATGCACATATGGGGGTAATATATGATGTTCTTCCCCATTACTCCATAACACAAGTACTTTACCCATGAGTCCCAATCGTCCCAAAACAATATGTACAAGATATGACTCGACTTAGCAACCATGTAATCAATTAGATAATTAACTAAGGATTTAAACATATAACAATAATGCACAAAAGATGAGTGCATACACGGAAGGCTAAGGCGATTTGGGTGTACATTTAAGTAGGGTGTAACAAATTCTTCCTTTAAGTAAGATGCTTAAAGTTAGAAACGAAAAGATAGGCTCGGAGGGGTGTACTAGGGGTGTCGTGTACTAAAAATGAGTACAACGCTAAGGGTGTGGGAAAAATTAATTGACTTTACTAGCCAAGTAATATGACTTAAATGGTCAAGTAATTATGATACGGGTTTAACACAAGGGTGATCCTAATGCCTCTTATCATGTAGTAAATCCTACTACACGAATGTAGTCTCACTAGCGGTCTCGGGATGCATCACTAACGCAAGTTCTAGAATCTAAATGCTACCGGTACACTCATAACACTAATGGTAAATACTTTTCCTATCAAATCTAAAGGCGAACCTCACATATTTGGGTGGAAAATTTTTCTGAGTAGTACGGTTTTGTGCTAGTTATACAACTCCTATTCATGAGACGCTTGATAAGGCTAAAGTTTCACTCCTAAATGTTGTAAAAAATTTTAAATTTGGCGCTAAAATTACACTAACAAGTATTTCTCATAGTTTTATTACACACATATCATCAAACAAACAAACTCAAGTGCAATTGTATCCTATAAGGTATAATCATTTACCCTCCCCTTACACTTAGGATGAACATTGTCCCCAATGTTCAATTAAAGAATATAAAAGTAAAACAGGTAAAAGAATGAAAGCAAATACTCCCCTGATTCGTTCGGTGTGGATAGTGCGTTAACAAGGTTAGATCTTCCTCCAAGAAAATGAACAATCAAAGCTTCCCTTCCAGAATATAAATCATCTTCTTGTCATACATAACCTGTTAAACCTGAGAAAACAAACAAGGCAACCTCGCGTAAAATCGGCGGCAATCTATATATACTAATAAATCCTAGAAAACAAAGTGTTGGGATCAAAGTTTTACTATTTATCAAGTCTCGGTCATTTACTTGTAATAGGTTGCTAAGGCTTGTATGTTTATTTAATCTTAAGGCTTATGTAGCAAGCCCATGGGCCCTAAGCCCATTTCGATTTACTAGATTGGGAGGAAGGGAGTGTTGCCCTACTCCTTCCCTATATATACTAGTCATATGTAACTAGTTACCTTGTTGGTTATTTCATTATTCTAAGTAAACTCTTTCATTTCTATTTCTCATAGTGTCTTAATCAACCATCTCTCCTTCTCATCTTATTTCTATCATCCTTATACTTGTGTTTACATAAATTGTGACCCAACAAGTGGTATCATTCGCCGGAAGGAGGTGTAGTTATTGTTTTTTTGTTGAAATTCGATCCATATAACTTGTTTTTAACTCGTTATTTTTCAAAATTTTTGTATTTTCTTGTTTGTTTCTTGGTTTTTATCACATCTTTGCTTACAAAATTGTGTTACAAATCAATACAAACAAAAAGATTCAAACTTTTTCATCAAAAACCAAAGATTCGTACTTTGTACTATATTTTGAAAAATTTTAAATTTTTTGAAAAAGTTTGTCAAGTTTATAACTTTCTTCAAGATTTCACCATTTTACAATTAGAAGTACAAAAATCTTGGATTAAAAACTCGTTTTTGGATTGCTTTCTTTGAAAAACAAAAAACTGCCAAAGTTACGAAATCACATCTTTGACCAAGTTTCGAAATCACAAGAAGTTGCTTCCTATCGACTTACCGATCATATACTCAGTATTTTTCTCTCTTGTGTAAGAAAGAAAATACTTCGACTTTTGGCAAAATTTCAAAATTGTATAATTTCGAAATTTCTTTGGGAGATTGGATTTTCGAAAAAAAATTGAAATCTTTCGGAAACACACTTTTTCGAAATTACCAA
This sequence comes from Artemisia argyi, assembly GCA_030686995.1. Classification (NCBI taxonomy): domain Eukaryota; kingdom Viridiplantae; phylum Streptophyta; class Magnoliopsida; order Asterales; family Asteraceae; genus Artemisia; species Artemisia argyi. The sequence goes on from CM060702.1 coordinate 121,259,477, forward strand.
AATTTCGCAATCACTGATTTTTCGAGAATTCACAAAGTTTTCGAGAACAACTTTCTGACCAAGTTTCGAGAACAACTCTCACAGTTTCGAAAACCTTCAAAATTTCGAGAAAACCAAAAGTTATTTCGAAAACACATATTTTCGCAATCACTGTTTTCGAAAACTGTTTTGTGACTAAATTTCGAGTAACTTGACGAATTTGGATTAGTGCTTAGTTATCGAGAATTGGCTCAACCTATACCTTCTACAAGATCCATGTTTACACAAGTTTCTTTCTAATATCTTCTTACTATCTTCTTAATATCTCTTAAAAAAAATTAATTTTGGTTTAACAGTGAAAATTTTGGCCCAAAATTCAAATTTTTAGGCCAAAATTCAAAAATTTTCGGTGAATTTTGGCGGCAAAATTTTTTAAACTCAAATTTTTCCGGTGACATTAGAATAGCATTTCATAGTGATTTTAAAATTTTGGAACAGAAAATTTTTCAAATTAATTTTGGAGGGAAAATCTGAAATCACTATTTCGACCTTGAGTGTGACATTTTGGTTTGATTATTTCAATTACGTTGCAACAATCAAGGGGGAGAGAAATGTCATTTACAATGTCTCAAGTTCCATCTTCCAACTACCTTCCTCACCAATATTCTCATCATCAACAACAAAGTCACAGCTCACTCATTGATCATATTCTGCTCTTTGGTAATGAATCAAGGCCTCCAATGTTGCTACCAGGAACGTATACTTATTGGAAACGGAGATTTCTACAATGGATCACAGATCGTCCTGCTGCAGATCTCATGCTTAATTCCATTCAAGATGGTCCATACAAAATGATATTTCTTGCTGACTCAACAGGGATTATTAGACTACAAAATGATGAAGATTTGAATGCTACTGAACTTGCTCAGTACGATGCTGACCAACAAGCTGCATGGTTCATAACACTAGCCCTTCCCAACTCAATTTACATGAATATGGACTTTCAAGCCAGTGCTTATGAAATGTGGAAATATCTTGAAGTTATGCATCATACAGTAGAACTTCATCACATCAGAATGAAGCAAATTATTGAATCTTGCTTAAGCATGATTCCACTGAAGACCATTCTCCCTGCTCCACCATCTCCAGCTGTTGACCATGGATCCTTAATTTACACTCCAAATAGTCTATTCTTCATTCCTCCAAATGAACCTGAGCCTTTCTTCATTCCTCAGTACCATCCTGCTACACTACATAATAATGTGCAATCTCTTCTGCAAAATCTAGTGAAGCTTAGTCAAGTATCTACTAAGAAAGGCAATGGCACTATGACTTCAACTGCTGAATGCTTAAACACAATGAAAGATATTGATGATGAAGAAGATCTTATCGAACCAAGCATGGCATTTATGGCATATACGGAAAATATTGCAGATGAGGAAGCTCAAGATTATGATTCAACCTCACTCTCTGACGATTATGTTGAATACAATGCCACACTTAGTCAAATGTAAGTTGAAGGGGGTAATCGCAATGCAGTTTTGCAAAGTGTCATGGGAGATATTCCATCTGATGATGAATATGCAGATTTGGAATCCAATACAGCAGATTTGGAAGCCGATACAACAGATGTGATGTTAATGACAAACATGCAGGAATTTTACATGAATAATACTAGCCCAGAGTATGATTCTGATGATTCTGAAGATCCATCTGTGGATTCATACAAAGAGAAATGCATGACATTTTTTAGATTACTTAAGTCACTCCTTAATACAGCTGATACAGTATTTGTTATGAGTCTTAATTTATCTAATTCCCGAAATCTCCAAAATCAATCTCTCAAGCAATGTGAAAGAGTTGGGATACAAGGAAGTAATGCTCAAAGGTTGATTGGGAATGGTGAGAATACTGCAGATGTCGTTAATGTAGGCAATGAGGTTAAAGTATTGGAAGATAATTTGGTTTTCATGGATAGCAATGGGACAGAATCAGAAGTGTAGAATGACAACAGCAGATTGGGGAATGATACAGATGCAGACTGTGCAGAGATCAGACCCTTCTATGACTCAGAGCCCAACTTTGACAAAGGACAGATGGATGAGGAAGATGTGATACCCATCTATGACACAGAACCTAAATTTGACAAAGAGCAAATGGTTGAGGTACAATCTACTGTTGATCATATTATGCCTACTAATGAGAAACAACAATGTGAGCAACCTAACTTCAGTAATGAAGGAGAGGTTGACCAGAATGTTGTTCAATGTCTAGAAAAACGTTCTTAGTCTGAGTCTTTACATGATAATCTAATGACTGAAACATCAAATCAAACTCTTGAGTCTGAGAACCTTCTTCTTAAAAAGACCATTGCCCAGTGTCATAAAGATTTTTCAAAACTAGAGGCACATTGCATCACACTTGAACTTCAATTGCAAAACGAATCTCTAAATTCGGGCAACAATGGTCAATCTTTGAATGAACAAAGAAAACGTGTGGATACATTAGTTAAAGAAAATGAGCTTTTAAAATGTCAAATTCAAGAAAAGGTGTTTGCACATGCTGCATTACAAAACAAATTAAGAAGACTGACTGGCCAGAGTGTGGATACTAAGTTTGCAAAACCATCAATCTTGGGGAAACCGCCTTCTCAAACAAACAAAAAACAATCAGTGGTTAGACAACCAACTGCACTTAAATCTGAACGACCTAAATTTTCAAAACCTCGGTTTGCCTCCCAAGTTGTTGAGAAAAACAATTTGACAAAACCAGTCACTCCACATTCTTGGCCTAAGGAAAATGCATCTGTGTCTGCCAAATCTCAACACGTGATTATACCTGGCTCATCTAGGATTAGTTCGAAAACAGTGTCTAAAACGAGCATTAAAAGTAAAAAGTCTTATGGCACATATGACATGTACAAGAACTATGATCTAGAAAAGGCTAGGAAAAATGCGCTACTTCAAAAGGATGGAATTTTAGGTTCAAAACCTCGTGTGATGCTTTCCACTGTAATACAGAACACTGCTTGTAGTAGCACACCAAAACCTAAGAGTAATCAACAAACTAATAGGAATTGGCTAGCTTCTAAGAGTAGTTGCGTAAATAATCATGTTGTTTGTGCTTTAAAATATCTTCAAAAGGGAAATTCACTTGAAAAGGCTCAATCAACTAAGACATACAAACCCGTTGAACCAAAAGTCATAAGTCAGAAACCTAAGAATTGGATCAATATAGGATGTAGGTTTTCTCAACCAAGTGATGCTCCCACTGCATCTAAAAGGAAAACATCTCCGAGATCTAACATTAGGTGGGTACCCACGGGTAGAATCTTTAAATCGATTGGTCTTAGGTGGATTCCTACAGGAAAGATTTTAGACAGTTGCACCAAAACTAATGTGAAATCCACAACATCTATTCCTGAGGCGAGAAAGGAAATAATTGATAAAGTGTGTCCGAGTGTCAAGAAGATAATTGACACTACATCTTTATGCTTCTAACATCCGGAACCCAATTACACTTGGGGATCCATGTTCTCTGTTTTGTCTATTCTTTCTTCTTTTCAGGTATAACATAAAATGGCTTCGGAACAAATCAGTTTCGGACCCGCGCTTAATGTAATGGCTTCTAAGCACAACAGCTTAGGACCCGTAATCAACCGTTGAAAAGCACTTCAACAATGGCTTCTAAGCACAACAGCTTAGGACCCGCAATCAACCGTTGAAAAGCACTTCAGCAATGGCTTCTGAGCAAAACAGCTTAGGACCCACAATCAACCGTCTAAATTTTCTGGATACTTCGGCTGAACCATTGTCACTTTCTCGCAAAGAATTGGAAACCTTGTTTGTTCCATTGTTTGATGATACGATTGAAAACCGTCCTTCTGAGGTCTCACCAATTTCCGCTGCACACCTTGATCATAATCAAGTACCTGACACACCTCAACAAAAAACAACAACTGTAGATAAAGACGGTCCTCCAATTGCATCTCCAACAACAGTAGGACAAACCGCTTCCAACTCCAGACAATCAGTTGAAAATCCATTACAATAATCAGTACCACAACCTGCTGATTATGATGGAAATACTTTCTTCAATCCATTTGCACCGACTCCAACCGTTCCTAATATAATAGAGTCGTCTTCTCGCAATTTGGATCCGTCTAATGTGCATACGTTCTACCAACATCACCCTTCGACACATTATTGGACTTAAATGGATTTGGAAAACAAGCTGGACGCATAAGGTACAGTGATTCGCAACAAATCTTGTTTAGTTACAAAGGGATACAATCAATGAAGCAGGATTGTACATCACTATCACCAAAAAAAGCTTAGTATGTAGCCATGACTACTTTCGGTGCTCAAGTCATTTATAAGAACTTAGCTCATGGACTACGGCTATGTATTTGACTAGATCTCAAAGTACTGCTGCTCAAAGTGTGCTATTGCTATCTCGTGCTACACCATTCATCATTCCAAGGCCATACAAATTGCTCTCCGCTACCATTTCATCAAGGAGCATGTTGAGAAGGGTACAATTGAATTAGATTTTGTGGGTACTATATACCAATTGGCGGACGTGTTTACAATGGCTTTACCTCCATCAAGGTTTTTTGATTTAGTTCACCAAATTGGTATGTGGTGTTTGACTCCAGATGATTTGCAAAATTTTCCTAAAACCTAGGAGAGTCAAACATCAAACTCTTTTTGTAAATATTTTATCAAAAAGAAAATACAAAAAAAAAATAATACAAAAAGAATCTTCTTTCTCTTGTACAAACTTCTAATCTTCAAAACTATGTTCCTCCATTATAACAAATTTTGCTTCACATTGTCAAAATGGAACATGTTTTGAGGGGGAGAAATTTTTTCACAAAATCATGAAGTTTGTACACATAATCATTAGTCTTCAAGGATAAAATGTTTCTTCACCATTCGGATTAAAAACTCATTTTCAAAAAAAACAACTTCTATGATCTCTCGAATTAAATGTGCACAAAGGTTTCACAAAATAAATGCTAATTCGAGGGGGAGAAAAGAAATTTTTTCTGCAATGATCCCAAATTAATCTAGTTTGGACTTCAAATGGAAAAGTAATTAACCTTTAATGAGTAAAGATTCACAAATGTCTTAAACTTAGGTAAAAGGACCTTGCATGAAAAGTAAAACGGGCTCTAATAAATGTTTCCACAAATATTCTCAAAAGTTTCACACGTAATTTAAAATCTCAACGATTCAGGCTAACGATTTATTTATCCTCGATTGTTTCCATAATTGTGAGTTTCTAATTTCTTCATTGTTGTTGTCTAATCTTTCCCTAAATGTTTCAAATGTTTTTAACGGTCAAAAAGGTATAATCAGAAACTAGGGTTCATGTAATTATCGATCCGGGCATTTCCTTTTTATGTGTTTAGACGATTTAATTATTTCATATAGCTTTAGAGAACACTTAAGAATGCTCGATTGGTGTGTTTGCTCGATTAGAAACAACATAAGTTTGAAATCATGTGTTTTAGGGTTTAAGATGTCGATGTCTTTGCTGCTACTACTAGGGCGTTTGTTTGTTTAATATTCAGGCATTTTGATGCTAACATGTGTGCAAAGTCTCAATTCATAATCCCAAACCATGATAATAATTGGGAAATTTCGAGTGAAAGAATGAATTGATCTGTGATTTTGTGTGTTAATCTGAGAATTCTGAGCACCGAGGAAGATTAAGAATGAGTTTTTGATTTATCCGCATACTTGTTTATGCCTGATGCAATTTTCTCTGTGTGCAAGTACATGTCATCCCATTGAAAGTCAAAACTTCATCAATTGTCAAAATGTTTCTTATGGAACATATTTTGAGGACAAAGGGCTAAATGTGTCATAAGGCTAAACTTGAAAAAGGATTCAAAATGGTGAGAAACAATTTTTTTCCAAACTCTATACTCTCGTTTTACTCCGGTAAAGCAAGTGTAGAGACCAAAGCAAAGTCGTTCAAAACCTTTCAAAATTTCAAAATCTGGAATGCTTTGGCTACTATAAAAGTATGACTCTGATTTGAATATCCCAAATACGGGAAGGTTTTCAGTAATCACAAAAACAAATCTTCATAAAGAACCCATGAGGATCAACTCTAAATGGAAATCTTGTTCTTCAGATTTTAAAACTCAAAAGAGAGACTCCGGGTCTCAACTTGATTGTGTTTTCTAAAACCTTGAGCAGAATCATTTCACGAATTTTCAAAAAGTATTTTTTAAATACGATTCAATATTCTGCTCAAGAAGACTATCTCTCGAATAAGCTTCATTATTTGAGTGGGAGTATTTTATTAAAAGAAAACAAATTTCGTATTCAAACGACGACTTGTGCACACATCTCAGTGTACAACTCGGTTTTCAAAGAAAGGAAAGTGCCTTGCTAAACCATTTCTTAAAACCAAACGTGCACTTATCCTAAAAACAAGAAGCAAGTTCTCACGCTAAGTTTATCCAAAGCTTCTTAATCTTGAGCAAAATTTATTCAAATTTTTTCAAAAGGTTTTTTTTCAAAACTTTTCAAAATTTTGCTCAAGATTTTTTCAAATCTTTACTCCCCAATTCGCTTCAAAAGTTTAAAATTCTCAAAAAATATGCGAGTTTTGAAGGGGAGTATTTCCAAAACAAAATGTTCTGTCAAAATCATGCTTTATGGCTTGTGCACACATAACAGTGTACAACCCGTTCTTGTAAAGAAAGGACCCTGAGGTACGCATCAGTGCCTCAATCCTAATATATAGAGCGAAGGCTTCTTACTTTTGAGTAGAGTTAATCAAACATTTTCTGATTTTCATAACTCTGCTCAAAAGGCAAGTATTTCACCTCAATGAGTATTCACTTGTTGAGGGGGAGCACTTGAAAAATTCATCGTTTGATAACCAAAAAGTTCTTGTTAATATCTCCCCATAAGACTCAAAAAGCATATTTTAATCAAAAGTTTATCAAAAACAACATCTCATATGCTATTTTTGATGGGGAGAAAATTGAAAGTGATTAAAATATGAAAGTTAAATGTTGCTTATAAGTCAAATCTCATGCGAGCTAGACTCAGATTCACCCAGGAATTGACGAAACATAAAAGTTAGTAATCTCGAAAAGACTTATCCTTGACGGGTAATGACATCAAGTTAGTTACTAGAGCTAGTTGTCACCTAAAAGCTGACAATGGAACTCTTTAACTAGCCACGTAAGAGTGTCTCGAAAAGGATTTTTCTTAGTAGAAATGTACCCTTTCGAGAAACTTTCTGTGGACTTGACCAGGTCGGGTAATAACTTCAAGCTAGTTAGTATTAGAAGTCCTTAGGTATGATATGAAAAAAGGAGTAAAGAATGAAAAGGGAAAGAAGGAGTTGAAGAATTAAAAAGAAAAGTAAAGAAAAGGGTGAAAAGAAATAGCCCTCCATATGTTCAACCTTAGGGCAGACACCGGGTTCAATTCATATGCTACTGGTGGTTGCTAAGGCGACGTCGGTATTGAAGATAAAGTCGTCATGGACCCAGTGACGCAATGCACTAAACCTTCTTAACCACTCAAGTTCTCTTAAAAGAGCTTGTTTCATTCTCACGGGGAACCGGTGTAATCTATCGACTTATCTCGTAGAGATGGTTGATATTGAAGCAGGAGACCCCTCCCTAGTCTCCGCATAGGAAACCTAAGTGTGCACTTTTTGAGTCTAGAGCCATGAGATACATCAAAGATCTCTTAGGAACACTTAGTATTTTTCCAACTGGTGTTCTACATCAATGGACACCAGCTGTAAATTATCGAGTACTTCGCAGATCTTAGCAATATGCCGAGAACGTTTATGAGAGAATTTACATAAGTATTTCTCAATGATTGAACGGAAATCCTGCCAGGGTCAACATTAAACAGCCCTGACAGCAGGTCACTTCGGTAACTCCTTGTGGGTTACGCTTAGTGTTTGCGGTGGTTTCTTAGCGGTCTACAGTCGTGGAGTGATCCCCAGCGACTCACCCAGTCATTGAGCTACTTAGTAGGTCTTTTAAGCTCCTTCGGGAGTATCTAACATGGGAACAGCCTTGATAAGGGTTAGAAGGAGTCTTCACAATATACTGTTGACGATCTCTAATTCCTTATCTGTAAGTACCGGATGTTTTATTGCTAATTGTTTACATGCAGGGTTACATCATCTCCATGGCGACGGATTCCACATGCTCATGCATGCATCTTCAAGTCATCAAAAGCTCCCTCAAAGATCAAAGCAACACAAAGTTCAAAGAAAGATTCTACGCCAAAAAGAAGAATCTACAAAGTATAAAGACTAAAGATCTTAAGTGAAAGAAAGGGACTACGTGCATGTATAAGTCAGAATTCAAAGATGTATGAGCATTTTGGAATGGTGGACTACCACCACAGACGCGGAAGTGACGAAAGGCAGACAACTTCATTATTTGATCACTATCACAACAACAATGAACAAGGCAAAAATAACGATGAATGATTATTATCTAATGATTTTTGAAAGAAGTCTAAAGCTATGAAAGTCAAAGATAAAGAAATGACAAAGACGTCAAGCAACCATGATGACCGACCCTTAGGGGGAGATTGTTGGGATCAAAGTTTTACTATTTATCAAGTCTCGGTCATTTACTTGTAATAGGTTGCTAAGGCTTGTATGTTTATTTAATCTTAAGGCTTATGTAGCAAGCCCATGGGCCCTAAGCCCATTTCGATTTACTAGATAGGGAGGAAGGGAGTGTTGCCCTACTCCTTCCCTATATATACTAGTCACATGTAACTAGTTACCTTGTTGGTTATTTCATTATTCTAAGTAAACTCTTTCATTTCTATTTCTCATAGTGACTTAATCAACCATCTCTCCTTCTCATCTTATTTCTATCATCCTTATACTTGTGTTTAAATAAATTGTGACCCAACACAAAGTAAGATATAATGCTTGTGGAATGAATGTTTGTAGATTTCCTGGAGTTTATAAAACTAAAGAATTAACAAAAACTTTAAGACTCCGTTAGAAAAACAAAACTAGAAAAATTTCCAGAATTTTACACATGACGCCGTCATTAATTAATTCCTAACGCCGTCAGAAGTGACCTGCAGAAATTCTTACGTTAAGTTTCCGAAAAATTTCTGGAAAAACTTATGTCCTACTTCCTGAAAAATCCTGCAAAACATCATTATGACTCGATACAATCATTTGACTCTAACAAATACGAATATACATGTCCATTTAATATTGTGGAGAATCATGATCGATTTTATTTCTTAAAAACAAATTTGGGGTTTCCCCTTACACTTATCTTTTGCGAAATACCTTTGGATGAAGTTAAGACTAAGTCAAACGACAAAATAAAGTATTTTCACCATTTTATTTTTGAAACATGATCTACCAATAATAAAAATAAAGCATGCATACGGAAACAAATAACAATCAAACAAAAAATAAAAATCACACAAAACATGGGTTGCCTCCCAAGAAGCGCTTTTCTTTATTTTACGAGTCTTGTAGCTAGACTCAAGGTCATGGGTAATTACGTTATATGGGTGAGTTCCTCATTGAGGACATCCTTGGGATCAAACTTAGGCTTCAATTTCCTATCGGTTTTCTTAGTACGGTATGACCTTTCAAACTTTTCTCCATCCGGATCATACAAAATCATCTTCATATGCCATGATCCGTCACCTTCCTTAGGTGGCTTGTCCCACCTCCATTTACACTTATCCCCCTCTCTCTTCCACTTGTTCATCCCTATGTTAACAGGCATTACGCCTAAGAACTCAATCATTTTCCTAAAGACTAGGGGGTCCTCAAAAGGGTCTAGCTCCTCATCTCTAGCTATGAGTTGTTCCACGAATATGTTTTATCGATGAAATTGTTTTCTACATAGAATGGGCGTTGAGGTCCTATAAAGTTTCTTTCTATCCAAGGTCCATATCTAGATGGTCTCCTATTCATCTCTACCCAATGTGGTGTCGGTTCGTCCTCAAAATCGTAGCTATGTTTCTTAACATCATATACTGACCAAGTATCGCCCTCACCTACCGCTATCTTAGACTCCTTACAATCTATCATGGCGCTAGCGGTTGCTAAAAATCCTCTTCCTACTAACAATGGGCATGTAGTATCACTAACCATATCTAGGACGTGAAAATCCGCTAAAATAGTTAACTTCCCTACGTGAACAACTACATCCTTGATCATTCCAACCGGGTGGGCAATACTCCCATCCGCTAGACCAATTAATACCTCTGTCTCCTCTAACTTTCCTAGCTTGAGAGTGGTGAAAAGGGATAAGGGAATCAAGTTGAGGCTTGATCCTAAATCGGCTAATGTGTCAAAAGCTTCGGATTTTCCTATCTTACAAGGCAAAACAAATATACCCAGATCATCAAGTTTCTTAGGTAACTTGTTTTGAACGAAGGCGGTCCCATTTTTACCTAGTTTAAATTTTTTATATTTTGCTAGGAGGGCACTATAGTAGGGAACACGGGCTAAGACATCAATGACGGGGCGTTCAAGGTGGAGCTCCTTGAATTCTTTGTCAAGGTCTTGTGTGTTAGGTGTTTCAATTATGCTTTTGACTGGTTTGATATTGGGTGTTTCATTTGATTGGTCCTTTTGAAGAATTTGGTTTTGCTTCAAACACGTGTTCATTGATTTAACCGAGTAGTATTGCGGACAAGAAGTGGGTGACGAAACCGATGGTATGGAATTAGATTTTAGTTTCGGGTTCTTGATCGTGTCGCTTGGGAGTGCTCCCATTTCTCGGTCATTGAGAACTTTCAACAATGTGTCAATTTTGGTGGTCATCTCGCTTTGCTTTTGTTTGAAATCGGCTTCAAACTTAGATATGCGAGCTTCTTGAGATGCCATAAACTTGGACATCAATCCTTCAAGATTATTGGTACTACCATAGTTATTAGAAGGATTGTTGTTGAAAGTGCGGTTGGAGGGTGGACCGTTTGGTTAGTAACGATTAGGCGGATTGGAAGAATTGTTTTGGTTTTGTTTCCACCTAAGGTTCGGGTGATTTTTCCAAGAAGGGTTGTAGGAATCACCGTAAGGGTTTGGCTCGGGTTTGAAAGTGTACCACTTGTCTCCCGCTTCGTCGGTCCGCGAAGACGCGTAGTCTGCAAAATCTGTTCCGGGGAGTTCCACGCAATCACGAGTGTCATGGGGACCACTACATAATTCGCATGAAGAAGTGATCCTGTTCACTTGGCTTGAAGGCTTAGGAGCTTCGTAAGATTTCATGAGAAACTTGACTTGGTCCTCAAGTTCCATGATCCTACGGTCGGGAGTGCTAGAATTGTTCGAAGGCAAAGATATTGCCTTGACCGTTTTGTTCAAATCACGGGGATCATTCCAACTTTCGTTGTCATAGAGAGCAAGATCTTCTATGAGTTCCCATGATTCTTCCGCACTTAGATCACGTAGCTTACCACCGGCCGATTGGTCAATGGTTCGCCTTGTGGAGAGATCGATATGGTCATAGAAGATTTGGACTTGGAGCCAAAGATCTATGCCATGATGAGGGACTTTTTGGAGTAAGTCCTTGAAACGAGTCCATGCTTCATATAGAGTTTCACCTTGACGTTGTTGGAACATCAATATATCATTTCTAAGCTTGGTAGTTCTCCCCGGTGGGAAAAATTGAACAAGGAAACGAGTGGTGAGATCATCCCATGAGGTGATGGATCCCGCGGGTGAACGTTCAAGCCATTGACTAGCTTGATCACGTAGAGAGAATTGGAATAGGCGTAATCGGGTCGACTCTCTAGTTGTAACATCAAGGTCTATAGAATCTATGATTTTAAGGAAGTCCTTGAGATGTTGGTTAGGATCTTCGGAATGAAGTCCATGGAATGCACATCCGCTTTGCACCAACCGGATGGTGTCGGATTGCAAGGGGGACACATTGGCTCCTTGGGTGAGCTCAATAGTGTTTCGATAGCCTTGGTGGCTAGGACGGGAATACTCTCCTAGGGTCCGGGGCCTAAGAGGTTGGTTTGCTAGTGGTGGGTTTTGTGGGTGGTTTTGTTTTGGTGGGTTGATGGGTTCAAAGAGGTTACCACCTTCCATGATGTCGGATGGTAAAGGTTACGAACAAAGTAACGAAGAAATAAGATAGACTAAAGAGAACCTAAAAAATAAAAATAAAATCTTACTAGATAGGAATCTAGCAAGTAGACCTAATAAAAAGAAATCCTAACCTAGACAATAACTATTCCCTGGGCTGCGGCGCCAAAAACTTGATGCGTGGGAATTGCACCAGGCTTTACCTCTCAAGGGATCTCGAGAAGCTTACAACCCCCACCAGGCAGTGTACCTGATCGTTGTAGTATAGTATAGTGACAACTACCGGGGGATTGATCGTTCAACTCAGGAATAGTGTCGCTAGGATTAGAGAGCCTAAAAAATTAAGTCTAGAGGTGAGGGATGATTCCTTTTGTATTTTTATATTTTTATAAAAGCAATTAAAATCTCGGGTTTTGGAAGGAGGGGCGGAATTAGTTGCTAATCAACTAACCCAATAACTAAAGATGCAATCAAAATAAAATAACAAAAATGTATATAAAACTAATTAAACTAGTGGTGTGAACAATAAATGAGAAAATTATGTTTACTTAGATTTCATTACTCCCTAGATATCTTTTACAGGTTGATAGTTTGTTACAATTGCGTGGATGATGGGTTATTTTCCTTAATACCAATCGTGGGGTGGCGTACGTACTTCCCCAACTCTATAAGCTCCTACTTCACTCCTATGTCGAGCCTGCAAGAAGCTCCTAACATGGGATCATTAGAATTCGCTCATGCATTAAATACAACCATAAAAACCTAGTACGCATTGGTTCATGTTTCTTAAGACGTTCAAGCAAGTTACCCTATGGAAGTCTGCCAGTTTTCTTAAGCCTAACATCGAAATCAATCATCCGTAACAACTATAAACAAGCAATCAACCCATAATCAACATCTAGGTTTCACTACATCTAAGCAAACACACAAGAGATCTAGCCTAGCATGTTAAAATCAAGACAAGCGTAAGATATATTCAAACAATACATAGACATATTGAATGAATTGAAAGGATACTTATCTTAATTGAACATGAAAGGTTTCAAAGGGTAAAACCCTTGAAAATACTGATAAAATCGTGCTAGAGTTTCTCCAAGTTATCCCTCTAATTGTCCTCCCTTAATGAATAAAAATTACAAAACTATATATAGATTTTCCAACGTGACGGCGTCAAGAAGAGAAATCTGACGCCATCAACTCGCCGCCCATAATAATATCGGATTGCCTAGATCCAGATCTGACGCCGTCAAGAGCAACTTTCTCTAGGCCGTCACGTGTAATGGAACCATGACGGCCTATGGTGACGCCGTCATGCCCCTAGTGTAAAAACTCTCTGGATCATCATGGACTCTACCCACTTCACCTCTTGTTTTGCTCTTGACGCCGTCATGTAGAATTTGGTGACGCCGTTAGGTACTGTTCCCAGCAAGGAAAATTAAGACTTTGCCGTTTTCTTCTCTTTTATGCTCCAAAAACATACAAAATGCGTCCTTTTCCAGAATTTACTCCAAAAGTACCTAAAATCACAAAAGGAACAATTTAGGGCAATATTTGATCAAATGAATTCAATTCCGGGCTTAAATGACCCCCTAAAAATGGATCATTTTTCGCCTCTTCACATTCATTAAAGCATTCCAACATATGAAGATTCAAGGGCACTTGACATCCTCAATGGTTGAAGACTTCTTATTCAAGAAGTTCATGTAGATTAGGCATGCATATCCATTAGACTTTTATGTCATGGATCATCATTGTATCATCACAATATAGATTAGATGGTTTATGTGTTTGTGCCATAAAACACAAGGTTTTTATGTTGGGCCACAAAACATAGCGGGAGTGGTTGTACCCTTGGTAAAGAACTCGACATCTAGCTTAGTGTCGGAAATATTGTATAAGCGACGATAGGAGTGGTTGTACCTTGTAAAAGAACTCGGTATCTAGCTTTGTACCGGATAAAGTGTAAGCGATGATTGTAAGGTTTTCTCCGCCGAGAAGGGAGGTTGTTGATCTAGTGAAGTAACTCTCAAGTTGGGTACTCGAGGAGTGGAGTAGGGCGGAGAGGAGATCCGTGACCGAACCACTATAAATCCTCGTGTTCGGTTTGCACTTTCCTTTTACTTATTGCTTTACTTTAATGTTTACATTATGTGATTGTTTGTGTCGTGACTTGTTGATTGTACTTGTGTGATAACATGGTTTAAGTTATGTTAGTCATAAACTACAAGTAACATCTTTCATATAAGAACAAGCTAAAAATGGACATTTGGTACAACAAGTTTAAAGTTTTTAAATGGTAAACTATTCAACCCCCCTTCTAGTTTTCCACAGGCTCTTTTATACATTTTAGTATGGATGCAAGAATAGGAATTTGGAATGTTAGAGGAATGGGTACTTCTGATAAACAAAAAGAAGTAGCCAAGTTGATTGTTGAAGATAAGCATCAGGTATGTGTTACTCTTGAAACTCATCTAAAAAATAAGAAATTGTTAAAAGCTTGTGAAAAGGCTTTTGGGAGTTGGTAATGGTTCTCTAATGTGCATCTTAGTTATAAGGGATGCAGAATTATTTTTGGGTGGAATAGGGATATGGTGAATGTGAGAAGTATTCTATGTACTGATCAAGTCATCCTTTGTAGTATTGAGGACACTAACAATCAACTGATTTGCTTTGCTTCTTTCATTTATGCTGCTAATGGTAATTTAGAGAGAAGGAAGCTATGGGCTGATCTGAATAGACAAAGACAAATTATTAATGGGAAACCATGAATGTTGGGTGGGGATTTTAATGTTACTTTGTTTACTTATGAGCACTCTGCAGGTGCTTCTTTTGTCACTAATGATATGCAAGAATTTAATGACTGTGTTAATAGCCTTGAAGTTGAGGATCTATGTAGCACTGGCCTTTTTTATACATGGACTAAAAATCTCAAAAAATCTAGAGCTTGTAATGAAACAGGGATTCTCAAAAAGTTTGTTAATTACATTGCAGACAAGGAGAATTTCATTACTACTATTGAGCAGGAATGGAAGAAGCCAGTTGATGGATTTCAAATGTCAATTAACAAAAAAGTTAAGGAATTTGAAGTATCAAATGAGGAAGTTAAACTGGCAAAATGGGAATCTTTTTGAAAAAGTTGAGCAACTCAGGGGAGATTTGAAGGATATACAACTTAAAGTTGATAAAGACCCTTTTAATAAGGATTTGATGAATACTGAGGTGGCAGTTCTTCAGGAATACATGTCTGCAGTTGAGGATGAAGAGAATCTGTTATATCAAAAAAGTACAATACAATGGTTAAATTGTGGTGATAAGAATAACTCATTTTTCCCTAAGACATTAAAGGGGAGATACCATAGAAACATAATTATGAGTGTTCAAGATATGGGAGGTACTAGTTTTGATGGTAAAGATGTGGCAGAGCAATTTGTTGTACATTTTCAGAATTTCCTTGGCCAAAGTTGTGATGTTCAAGATATTGAAGACCCTGAATCTCTCTTTACTAAAAAGATTACTGAGGCTGAAGCTTTAAATTTGATTAATGATGTGTCTAATAAGGAGATTAAAGAAGCATTATTTGATATTGGAGACAATAAAGCCCCAGGACCTGATGGTTATTCATCTGTTTTCTTCAAAAAAGCATGGAAAGTTATTGGTGATGACTTCTGTTGTGCTGTTAAAGAGTTCTTCAGTCCTGGGAAAATGTTATGTGAATTAAATTCAACAGTGATATCTCTCATCCCTTAAAATCAAAACCCTCAAAAAGTTTATGATTATAGGCCCATTGCATGTTGGAATGTGGTCTATAAGTGTATAAGTAAGGTAATTACTGGTAGACTGAAAAAAGTTTTGGGAAAACTGGTCAACATAAACCAGTGCATTTGTGGCTGGAAGACATATTCAAGATAACATCCTATTGACTCAAGAATTATTGAAGGGTTATGACAGAAAGGGTGGTCCTAAAAGAGTTGCATTCAAGATTGATATACAAAAGGCTTATGACACTGTTAATTGGAGTTTCCTTGAATTCATTTTGTGTCAATTTGGTTTCCATACTAGAATGATCCAATGGGTTATGAATTGTGTGAAGACTGCTAGTTTTACAATTAATGTCAATGGTGAGAATTGTGGATATTTTAAAGGTGGAAGGGGATTGAGGCAAGGAGACCCAATGTCTCCTTATCTATTTACACTGGTTATGGAATGTTTTACTTTGATGATGGAAAGGAATGTGAGGCGAAATCAAAAATCCAAATATCACTTTGGTTGTAGAAGTATGAAGATAACACATGTTTGATTTGTTGATGACCTATTGGTTCTATGTCATGGAGATGTGGATTCAGTGCAAGTTATAAGGGATACTATTGATGAATTTAGATCCTGTTCTGGGTTACGTCCTAATTTCAATAAAAGTATTGTGTTTTTTGGCAACATTGATGAGGAAGAGAAGTCTGCAATTATGACAGTTATGCCTTTTGAGAAAGGTAAATTGCTTGTGAAGTACCTAGGGGTCCTTTGATTACTAAAAGACTTGGAATAAAGAACTACAAGAATCTGGTGGATAAAGTAAGAAGCAGAGTAAGCAACTGGAAGAATAAATGTCTATCTTATGTTAGACGGTTACAATTAATAGCTTCTATACTAGAGTCTATTTAAGTCTACTGGTGCACTATTTTTTTGCTTCCTAAAGCTGTAACTGAGGAGATTAATAGTCTTCTTAAGAGTTTCTTATGGAGCAATGGAGAACTATCTAGGGGTAAAGCAAAGATTGCATGGGCTAAAATTTGTAAACCTAAGTCTGGGGGGTCTGGGATTAAAAAACTTGGAAATATGGAATAAAGCTATGTTGGCAAAACACATTTGGAATATTGCTTGCAAAAAAGACACTCTATGGGTGAAATGGATATCTACAGTTAAGCTGAAAGGAACAAGTTTATGGGAGGTTAATGCTGAATGAATGATAGTTGGGGTTGGAAAAACCTAATGATAATAAGGAATGAGATTGCAAAGCATGTTTGGTATAAGATTGGTAATGGAAGAAGGGTTGCTATGTGGTTTGACAACTGGTGTATATTAGGCCCTTTATTTAAGATAATCACTAGCAGGCATTTGTATGATGCAAGAGTTCCAAGAGATATGGTTGTGGCTGATATGATAAGTGATGGAAATTGGAATTGGCCTAATGAATGGGATCTGACATATCCCATGGTGAGGCATATTCAGGTTCCAACTCTTAATAATGATGAAAATGACTGTATTCTTTGGAAGAATAAAGAGGGAAGAGTTTGTAAATTTAGCATTAAAGAAGTATAAAAAGATTTGGATAAAACTGTAAATGAGGTAAAATGGTCAAAACTGGTGTGGTTTTCACAATTCATTCCAAAACAGTCTTTCATCCTTTGGATGGCAATTCAAGGGAAACTGATGACTAGTGACAGATTAGCTAAATAGGGTTCTTATGATATGCATGTGTGCAGCCTATGTAATGGTAATGCTGAGTCTCATGATCACTTGTTTTTTGAGTGCCCTTTTTCTGCTGCAATATAGAATGATCTTCAAGTAAAAATGGGTCTGCAACTTATAGCTAGTAAATGGAACCTGATAATTGATGAATTAGCTGAGAAACCTAATGGAAATAGTATTGGAAGCATTGTAAGAAGACTATGTTTGGGAGCAGCTGTGTATAATATTTGGAGAGAAAGAAACTATAGAATCCTTAGAGAAGAGAAAAGATGTTGGAAGAATGTGTTGAGTGATATAATTGATACAGTTAGACTAAAATTAATGGGATTAACTATCAAAGATACTCAAGCAGTTAAACAAGTATCCTCACAGTGGAATGTGGTTATGCAGAAGTCATAAAATGTGTGTCTGCATAAAGGGGTGTTTGGTATAGTAGTTGATTTTCATGTGAATGCTGCAAGATAGGTTTTTACCTCTATGGAAGTTTCAATAAAGTTTGTTGAAGATCTTACACTTAAGTTCATCACATAAGATGGCCCTATATCTTGAATTACTGGTTACTTGGATTTATGAGAGCATATTAAGTCTGTATTATGCCTTGATGGAGGTAACCAGTTTAGTTTGCTTTAAATAAACTCTTAGTATAAAATTAATTCATAAAGTGGGTTTCCTTAGTGTGAAGGGTAGTATGAACTTGTAGGATGGCACATGGGATGATTGGAATAGTGAGTGGATGAAAGATGACCCTACTTGGTCCTTTCAATGTGCCATCAAGGGGGCATGTAGATTCTCCCTCAAGGTGAGTGTTTCTAGGACCTTGAAGCCTTTTGTTAAGATGGAAATGTAGAGGTCTTAGAAGAGCCCTTGATTGGAATGGTTGGGTTCCTAACGAAGCCACACATCTGTCCCTCTTTTGCTATTGTGGGTGCTGGCTGAATGGTTTTGGAGGGGGATGTTGTAGAAATGTAGTTAGATGGTAGGTGCTAAATAATAAAGGTGAATTCAGAAGGCAGTGATTGTGTTTTGCTTAAAACAAGAGATGGAAATGCTTTGGTTGGGATTTCTATAGTTTGCTTCTTAGTCTGATATCGGATGTAAGTGTAATATTGTTGTGTATCTGGTTTTTGGCATGTCAAAAACCAGTTTATGCTTATGATGTACAGTTTTGGAAAACTTATATATAATATTCACCTTTGCACCCAAAAAAAGATCAATAATCAGTTGATAATGAAGAAAGACCTAAAAAAATATTTTTCCTTTTTTCCTATGTAGTTATAATTTATCCGATTTTGTTTTATAGATTTTTTTCATGGTAATACGATTTCGAGAGACATTGAAATAATATCCGGAACACTGCAGGTATAAAAATTCAATCTTTTTATCACACACAACTGATACAGTCAATGAGCTTGTTGTATTTGATAATTTTTTATTTATTTATAATTGTTATTATTAGTAGTTACAGGGAATAAGTTTGGATGGACCACAGAGGTTAGGAAACTAGAGGTGGTGATTGAGCAACTAGACAACAGATTGGTGCCTTCATTGTAAGTTCTACACAAAATATGCTACTATGATATTTGGGTTATATTAGCTAGCTGCCATTGTGATTAGTTTTTGATTAAGGGTTTTGAATTATAGATACAGATGGAAGAATCACCTCCGTCAACATGAGATGATCATGCTGATGAAGTTAAAGAAGAATACAAAGGCAGGGTCGCAAGGTAATATTTCTCTGTAAGCTATATCTATACGATTTTTTAATGATGAATTAAGAAGTTTTTAAGAGTTGCATAATCACTCTTATATGGAAAAATGGTATGATGTGTTGTCACATTAGCGGTTGTTTAGAATTGCTTATTTAAAAGTGTTCATTTTAGAGTGGATTTATCATAGAAAGAGCTTTATACCTGCTAATGAATGAACAACTTATTTGGACACTGCTAAAAACCTTTTGCAAGATAGACGAAAGGTAACCCAAGGAAAACTAACAGCATTTTCGTTATATAGTTACTGATAGGATAAGTAAGTGTATTATTAACAATATGTTGTCCTCACACGCATTAACAAAAATCAGGAAAAGGATCATACTTCCACAAGGCAGCCACTTGATCATGCCAATAGCTTTGAATAATATGCAAGATAACTCTGGCGGAGGCTTGGAACATCAAAAAATACTTGCTAACTTTGCTTTACCCGAAGATTATGTTGTCTCTCAAAGAGTTAGTAAACACGTATGCGAATGGGTTTGATGCGTATTAGTAGTTGTAGAAATTTTTGCAACCTAATTTTTAATCACAACTCTAAAGTGTTCTAACTTCCAGCAACCCGTTGTCATTACAGGTATACAAAGACATAGAGCAGCTGCTTCAGAAACCGTTGTTGCCACTAATATCGAATGATTTTATGAGCCAAGGTATGTGCGTTTATTTGTATTTTGTATGTTTAGTTATTGCATACATCTAAATAGTTGTTTGAAATATTCTAATGGACAAGGACTTGTTGTTATAGTACATGTTACCGAAACCTTGGAAAACGATCGCTCCATGCTGCATACGAATGCTACATTCAACGTTTCAGGGTATGTTAGGTTATGAGTTACTATGTACTATTTGCGGTATACGGTTAACAGTTTAACCTAAACTAACTACTAACAAATCACTGTTGTAACAGGCATTGACAGAAACCAACAAAAGACTGGTACATGAATAGCGGTTGTGCGTGCTCTGTGGATCAAGGTAGCTTGGAATGTTACGATATTCGCATTATGGATATGTTACATACAATATAGAGCTAATAGTTTAAGCTATACTAATTGTTAACAATTTGTTGTTGTAACAGCCATTTACAGATGCCCACGCAAAAGTGGTAGCAGCTCATACATGCATAGACGGGCTGTATCTATTACGGATCACGGTAAGTTGAACTGCTGGTACATTTGCATTCTGGGATTTGCATCGAGAATATGTTTTAATACAGTGACCGCAAATACTATGTCGATTTATAAATTGAGCAACGCTACACACACATAATTTTTACAAACAGAAATCCACACACACACACACATGTTATTTGCTGATTTTATTGGATACTCTTGATCATACAATCAATTGTCGCAAAATAGCATAGCTATCTTATAAAACTCACTGATGTGTATATTAACAGGCACCAGAGATGGTCAGGTTTTTGAGCCAATATTAGCGCCTTTAAAGGGTGTGGCAAAACATGATGGAAAGAGTGTAAGTGTTCCTATTAAGACCCATGTATATCAATGATGACGCCCAAATATGGACGAGCTATACTCGGGTGAGAATGCACTTCTGAAGACTACTGATTTAGGTTTACCAGTCTTTTGTCAACAAGGTACTTTTGCTATTTCTTAGTTTCATATTCATATTCTCCATAAGTGGGAAGAAGAAAATGAAATTCAGACATGTTCAAATTTTTTTAGTTGGTGACTAAAGTTTGAAATACATATACAACAGTATGACCAAGTTGGAATTTTTTATATTAGAACTTAGTTTATATTGTTTTTTTAGTATTATACCGAGTTTAATGGGCGCTTAACTTCTTACCTATGTTACAAGTGATCAAAGTAGTTACAAATTCTGGTAGTTGAGGTCAGTTGTGTCTCATTTTGAATTTAGTCTAATCGATGAAATGGCAGGTCTAATTTTTCGTAGCTCCACAGAAATTTGGATTCTTGGATAGTGTGTTTAATATAATAGCTAGTCATTGCTCATCTAACTGACACATGTAATCCAATTTGCATTTATGGTTCCTAAAATGGCAGAATCTATGCCTAAACTTGCAGCTAGGGGTGGAAACGAACCGAGCCGCTCGTGAAAAGCTCAGTATCATATCGGTAAAAAGCTCGAACGAGCCGAGCCTAAACGAGCTCGAGCCTAAGTTTGGGTTCATTTAATAATCAAGCTCGAGCTCAAGCTTTATACAAAAAGCTCGAGTAGGCTCGCGAGCCAAAACGAGTCCTAGAAATATATATATATATATATATATATATATATATATATATATATATATATATATATATATACACACACACTAGATTTCGAAGCCCGCCCACTTATAAATATCGTTGGCTTATTTTTCTATAGCGAAAGAAAGGTGGTAAAGAAATAAACGGTTATTGAATATGGGACAAAAAAAGTTTCAAAGTTTTACGCAAGGAGGTACATTGTTTCCATTGTGACTTGGTTGTCAAATTCTTTCGGGAGAAGGTTATGTCTATCTAGAACCTCTTTTACGCTCTTTTGGAGCGCACTATTCAAGAACAAAGTATTAAAGCATAGCCCCTTCAGTTAGCGAAAAATAAGCTATAGGTATAACCAACACTCGAATGAGTCTTTCTAGGATGTGCATATCCAGCTATCTGAATGGAACCATTCCTCCTGGTACTTGTTGCATCCGCATCCCTTTGTGCTTCTCGTTCAAGCTTTACTGTGATGTTTTTACTATATGCATTCAGACACATTTTTGTTAATGAAAATTTCAAATCAGAACACACCAGAATCTCAAAATCACCTTGCTTGCCATTGTAGTGAACATACGAAGTCAATGTGCTTTTGCCTTTAAAAAATCCACAAATTATATCATAAAAACACTAATCAAAAAGTACCATAAGAGGAATTTGTGAAGTGCCAAATGAAATTAACCTTAGCAAATAGTTAAAGATGGAACTGTATACATCCTTATGACATGACAATTGGTGTCGTTTCCAATGTTGCAATCACACCCAACGTTAGAATTAGCTTCCTAATACAGCCATGGTACTTCGGTAATGTTGTCAAGAGTGCAAGTGTCACCATTAAACCTCCAACTTGTTGCATTCATTGCAATAAGAATGTTTCTAACAGCCTCCACTAAATAAAGTCAACATAAAAATATCAAAATATTTTCTAACTAAAGTGAATAAGAAAGATGGCATATGGTTAGTATTTTTCCTTGTGCCACAATTGATTCAACAACTCTTAGTAACATTAGTATCATAACCAAAATAAACTTAAATTTTGTTGCAGCCATTGTTGCCGATATGAAGAATATAATGGGAGAAATAAAAAGATAAATATGACATTATATGAATATAGGATCATATCAGCGTGAAATTAATGAATTATTGAAAGACAAAACTACTACAATTCTTGAAGATTGAAATTATAAAATAAGTCAAACATGTATATATTAAGTTGTGGTTGATTGGTCCCAAACGGTCAACCTAAATCGACCAGGTGAATGGTCAACTAAGTCAAACGTCTCAGACCAAATCTCCGTGGAAGTATAGTGGTTTCCCCGGGTCGTTATGTCCCGACGAGGTGTGGATGGTATCAAAACGGGTTTGTGATCGGGTGAATTTGGACAGGAAAGGGGTTAAGTGATTTGTATAATAAGATATGAAAATAACTTAGAAACACTTTATTAACAATTACTGATTATCAGATTACCTAAAAACGTAATTTAACCTAAAAACGCGCGTTTTAGTTTAAAATAAACGCGAATGCGCAAATAAAAAAGTGAAACGGGAGTAAACAAAGTCCTACGAATGTGAAAATGATATTTTTACAATCCTAATGTTATAAGAAAATTTTTAGAAAATTAAAATTATTTTTACAACTATTTAATTAATTACTATTAATTAATTACTAATTATTAATTACTTTTTAATTAACTAAATTATCCTAAATTACAATTAATTATGAAAATTAACTAGAAAAATGAAAATTAAATTTAGAAAAATCTAAAATAATATAAAACTAATTTTAAAACAGAAAAACTATTTTTCCTACTTTTTAATTAATTATTAATAATTAAAAACTAATTATTTAATTGATTTAAATTAAACTAAATTATAAAAAATACTAAATGATTAAGGAAAATTCTGAAAAAATTACTAAAAATCTATCATGATTACAGAAGCCTAAGAAAATTTTAAAAACAGTTGTTGCTTATAAATAAGCAGAAAATAAGCCAAAAGGGCTTAAATAGAACCTAACACTTTCTAAGTTTTTGTCTTTTTCTAAATTTTATTTTACACAACTATTAAACTACTGATATTACACAACTTTTGTAAAGGGACTTGTTATGAAACTCAAGAATAAGCCAAATGTGAGCTTATAACTCACACAGATAAGCTTTCAAAGCTTATTTGTAACTTGTGAATGTGGGTCAGTGGGCAAAGGCTCAAAACAGTATGAATAATAAGCTAAGTGAGCAAAATAAGCACAAGAGTAAATTTAAACACAAGCTTAGTAAAAATCTATCACAAATAACTAATTTCAACTAAAAACAACAAATCCACGTGCATGGATCACACAGAAATCAAAATCAACAAGCATGGTTGTCACTGAAGAACCAGCAGCCACAGGAACCAAAAGCAACTTTTAAAGCACAAAATAAGCTAGATAAAAAGCTAACAATGACAAACCAACTGTATACTAAACAAGTCAAGCT
Source organism: Artemisia argyi (assembly GCA_030686995.1). NCBI lineage: Eukaryota > Viridiplantae > Streptophyta > Magnoliopsida > Asterales > Asteraceae > Artemisia > Artemisia argyi. The sequence goes on from CM060702.1 coordinate 121,283,468, forward strand.
AGTAGACTTCACAAAACACCAAATAGCATGCAAAATACTCAACTAATGGACAAGGTGAGGTGGACTGAATAATGGGTCAATCCTGGTGGTGCAGGGGAAGTCTCATGCCCTGCAGGTCCAAACACAAGCTTGCACACACTCACCAAAAATTCTAAAAATTGTAACAACTACAGGATTTGGTAGTCTAGGTGGTAAACTTCAAGCTCAACAAATTTCAGATTCTAACTCTCATCCCAAAATTCGTGAAAATTCTCCCAATAAATGAGATTTCTGACCAAATTGCAATATTGACTTTTTTCAAGAACACTCAAAATTGACTTTAGTGAACTTTGGCAGGGATTTACTTACTGAAATTGATGATTTAGCTTATATTGGAATTAAAATTACCTAAGTTAACATGATCTAAACTTGAAATGATGATTTGGGACTCAAAAATTCACTCAGTGTGACAGTTAAGCACATATGAATTGGGTTTTGACTTTTTCTGCAAATGGGGTCTAATTTTTAGATTAGGATTATCTTATTGAGGTTCATTTTGAACTCTTTAAATAGAACACAATCCCATAAACAACCTCAAACCTACAAGTTGCAGTTTAACCAAACACCCCTTAATATACTATCAATGGGGATTTTTCAAAGAAACCTAATGCTTTAAACTTCAAAACTGATTACACTACTTCTAATATACTATGTTCAAGTAAAGTGAACCAAAATTACTTTGGAGACAGTGTAGTATAACAAGCAAACTTAGATGAGCAATTTTAACTAAGTTGAAACAGTGGACATGCAAGAAAAGTTATTAAGCTAAGAAACTACTAAGTTAACATACACTAACATTAAACAAGCTTAATTAATCATTAATAAACACTGAGCAATAACAATATCTGATAAAAGATTATGCAAAGAAAAATTATTAAAGTTCTTACTAGGAGGTCCAAAGCATAGAGCCAACAAGAACCAGAACCAAGTCTTATAATCCTATGCTCCCCTGAGCACTAAACCATGTTCAATCCTTGCTTCCTCTTTCTTCTTCTCCACTGGTTTCCCTTTTATTTTGATTTTCTCAGTTATTTTTATTTTTGAGTTTTCTAAAAAAAACTAACCTGTTAAGTAAGCTTGGGAAGACTTATAATTAACTTAAGTAAACAATCTTTGAACTCATATGATCACAAAAACACTTGAACAATATAATAGAAACAGAAATTAATTGTTTGGAATTTAAAAAAAAACTAAAATACTTTCATTGAAATTGAAAAGGTTACACACTAAGATTACTACTGCATTGGAAAATTACATAAGAAAACTACTACATAGAACTACTTGCCACAAAGGCTTACATTGATTTCCTATAAATACTAAAAAAATGATAATAACTTGAACCAGGGGACTTTTTTCCTTTTCACCTCTTTGTCTTCTGCTTTTTGTTACTTTTGTCCCCTTGGAAACATTTCCTAGCCATTTGATTGGCCTGCTTCTTCTCTTCAGCCCTAGATTAGTGTTGGTGTTATATGAAGGAGAAGTAATTATGTTGTTTGGGGGTTGACTTTGGTGAGGGGGAGTAGTAGAGTGGCTGGTAGGATGGTTGGAGAGTGGGGAGGGAGACAAGGATGTTGGGGTTACAGGTTATTGGGGGCTGGGGTGTTTGGTAATGGCGGCAAAGTGTGGGGTGGGGAAGGTTGACCAAGGTTGACCCCGTTTTTATTAATAATATGATGGGTGGGCTTAGGTGTTTTGGGCATGGGATATTGGTGGGATGGGTATTTTGTTTAGAGTGGTTTGGTTTTGGTTTAAGTATAATACACAAGGGTCCGTTTGTAATGAAATTCACAAGGACCAAAATTGTAATTTTGGTGATTTGAAGGACCAATGTTGCCACTTTTTTCAAAGTTACTCCAGGGACCACTTTTGCCACATTGCAATAATCCAAGGACCACAAAAGATATTTTTCACTTTTAAAATTCCCAGGGACTGATTTCGCCAAATTCCAAACTGCATGGACCAATTTTGTAAATTTTCCAAAGTTTTTACCTAAGGACAATATTTGATGACATTTGACTTTTAAATGCCTTTGGTTGACTTTTCTTTCAAAACACATGCTCAGGGACTAGTTTTGTAAAATTTTGAAAGTTGGGGGACTAAAACTGCCAATTGTGTAAACTTTGTTCGTTTTTCATTGTTTTTACTCATTTTGCATCTGAAACGTATAAAATACAATCCCTGAGATATTTTTAGTATTTTGATGCATTTCAGAGTGTTTTCGGATGTTTTGGCAGTTTAAATACGACAAAAATGATGAGTGTTTGAGCACTCATCAGTGGTGCTTGAAGATGAATATCTAAAAAGTACTTGTGCTACAATTACTACATCATCATACAACCGTTAATGGCTGTATGATTAGAAAAAGCTTGCTCAAAAATGTCTTTATACGATTGACACACATGTTTGTTTGTTTGTTTGTTTGTTTGTTTGTTTGTTTTTTTTAAAGAACTGATTATGCGATGTTGACATAGAACCGTTAGATAATAAATTGTATCAAAAAATTGTTGCATATGATAGTGTTTCAAGTATTCCTGCTCATTTAAAGTTGTACCAATCAAACTTAAGTTCACTAAATTCTTATAGTTAAGGACAATGAATACAACGTTGTTATATTAAAAAAAATACCATCTCATAGCATCACCGATATCTGTGTATGGTCGGAAAAAAGATTTGTAATTTTTTTCTTTCAATTCTACACAATCTTATCATGATGAATTATAAAGTCAGCTGGTATAAGGCACCACATTCTTACTTATGAATACATCAAAGCTTTGCTCATAACCGGTGTGGGACAAAACTTTTGTACGCAATCTTTACAAACTTGTCATATATGATCCAATAGTTATATGCTATAGTAGTACTATTAACAAACATCGATAAAGAAGTATGGTAAATAGTCTATTTTTAATTACTCAATTCTGCTTCAGCTATAAAACTGATTATGTGACCTCTACATAATTAAATACTATTATTAGAATCACTTCATCCTAACACTAAAACAAAACACCCCCTAAGACCCTAAGATTTAGCGAAGGGTAGTATTCCAACAGTCGTTTACCTTCTCATATCTCTTCGAAGCCCTCTTGTATTTTTGTTTCTTGAAAATGGTATTCCCTATCTACCTTTATTTTGTGGTCGGTTTAGTACCTAGCATAGGAATTAAGTTTCGTTTTCATATGCTAATAGCATGTGACAACTTGTAACCAGTAAATGAGTTTAAGAGTACCAATCTTATTAATAGAGATGGAAATATGGATGGGTTGGGTAATGGGTCAAAACAAACTGGATATAAATGGGTCATTATTCTAGCAGGTCAAAAAGGTTCGGATTGAGTGACCCGCAAACACTTTTATGGCCATCTATTTAAAGGTAACTTATTAATTAATTACTATGTTAATAATGCTCAGAGAAACCATAAAAATAGAAACTTTTATCTTTGAATAACCCAGACTCATTTCAATTCAGCTATTGATTAAATACACTTTGGCCAGTTTCAACCCGTTCGACTCTTTCCTGTTGTGCTAAAAATATTATCCACCCATGTGACCTGTTTAGGATACAACTCAACTCAAATCAACCCATTCATAAGTATATGGTTGGATCAACTTACATCCAGAAAACTGATGAAAAATTTTCTATCCAGGGAACTACTCTTGTCACGGTTTTACCCAAGCCAAATATTAGCAACTAACTCTAATATGCATGTGGGCATCTATTATGGATCCATGATTATTTCACCATCAGACATCAAATTTACATATGGGTCAAAATTAACCTAACTTTGTTCGACTTTTAAAAGTACAACTTATCTAATTCTATTATAACACTAAAAAATAATGTCAAGAACTGATCACGTTAAAAAAGTATATACATCTTATTTAACTCGCAGAACTAAGAAGGGTATATAAATTATGCAAGCCTATAAAGGGGATGCCAACTTCTTTTTCACTTTAAGCATCTCCTAAGAGATATGTACACCCTACTCAAGAGGAGCAACAGAATAAAGGGGAAGATCAGCAAGTTCAACTGCTAGCAGGCCATCATTGGTCAACCCATACGTTAACACTGAATTCAAGCATGAATGAAACCTCTCAAAAACTTCTCTTGCAGCTTGTGAGTGATCAGCCGTCACGTTATATGGTTTAACATGTTCTTTTGCTCTTAAACAAAATCATTATGAAAAGTGTGATTATAGGAAGTACAACTAACCTATACGTAACTTCAGGAACTGCTCCTATAATTGCACCACCAAGGAGTTTCATAATTGCTTTTGGCTTCTTGCCTTTAAGTGGAGGAATAACCAAACATGAATCAAGACTCCTATAAATCTTATCATCATTATCCTTCTTTACCCTGTAGGTCTCTCCCAACATAACCATTCAAATCATCATCGGGTAGAGACCTGAAGTGCCTAATATAGTAATTTTATCACAAGGATATCTAAACCAGATAGGCCGTTGCTGTTGCCGTTAATTCCCTATTACTGTCACAACCATTAACGACCATAAATCAGGGAAGATGCCAACATAATTACCAATATATAAAATTCAATCTGCACTAACAAACTTAGCTTAACGAAAAATTGTTTGTTCATGACAAGCAACACGAGTCGAAGATTATGTTGCAATGAACACTAGAAAATATTTGTTCATGACAAACAACACGAGTCGTAGAAGATTATTTTGCGTATATCAAAACAGTTCATTTGACTTTATACAAAATGAAATTATTAAAAGACATTAAAAATATATCTGGGCTAAATATCTAGGATAGTTTCTAACATTTTAGAAAATTGCTTTTTTTTTTCTTTCCACAAGCCAATCATGTAGCAATTATTATGTGGTAACTTAGATTTGTGTGTTGGAACTGGTCATAATTAGTACTTTTGTAGTCATTTTCTATTCCAGTTTATTTTATATATTTGCAAGAGCTAAATCAGTTTCCAATTCTTCTCTAAGACCCTTAATGATAAGACCATAGGACTAAAATTTGGATTCCGGACAGAGAACCACAAATTTCAACTTTAACACCAAACGTCATTAAAGAGAAGTAACAATCTGTTACCTTTAGTTCATATATTTTCCCATTCAATCTCGTCATTTGTAAGCCATGAGACTCTGAAACGCTGACGATTAGAGATGATTATGAGCTACAAAATGTCAAGCATAATGTCGAATTTAAGTTTTGGCCAAACATGAATACAACACTATAAAGTTTCTGTAAGCTTGTGGTTCTCACCTGCTTGTTTGGTTGGTTGTAAACGACTACATTTTCAGCGACACTTTCACACTTCAGGCCCTTATCTAACTGTGACCAGCGATAAAAACACAAAAAAAGTAATTGTGGTTCAATTGAGAAAAATTGAATTCCATATACCTGGCATATTGTAGCTTCAGTGTTCCTTTGTGTTTACTCGTCAAAAGGGTCTGCATAAAGTAGTGACTTTTTTGGACTACAAACAAATTACAACAGAGTTTATATGTTTAATGCTGAAATACAAAACTTACACAGGATATGTTTAAGATGAAATAAATTTTCTTATACGTAAAGCTGAGAAATGTACTATATTGCTGAACTCCCTCAAGCTAATGTAAGTTTTCCTTTACCTTGAATCCAGAACTATCAGTCCATAGTCTCACCAGTTATTTGCTTCCTTTTTTTTATCTGTATTTATCACCTCATTTTCTTTTATATCGTAATTGGTTTTTACTGCAATGAACCTTTGAGCAATTCTCTAGTTGTTCTTCAATCTCAATTTTCTTAGTTGGATGGGGCTAAAAGTAACCCACAAGATGACTGATTGTTTATTAAAAACATTAGCAAAATGCAATAGAAATCTGATTGATCTGAAATAGTCAGTCCAAATTAACCAAATGAATTGGTCAACAAGGTCAGTCAGCCTAGAGTCAATGCTCCGTGGATAGTATAGAGTTTCCCCAGGTCGTTATGTCCCAACGAGGTGCGATGGTATAAAAACGGGTTTGTGATTGGGTGAATTTGAATGGGAAGTAACCAGATAATGATTTGAAATTGTTTTACACTACTAGAATGATTAGGAATAATAGCATTAACAATTGTGGAATACAGATGTACATAAACGTAAATCAATATAAAATCAGACACGATTGCGTGCTGGGAAAAATGTGAGTTTTAAGCAAATATAAACTACAGGGGGTGAAAATGAAACTTTTACAAACTTAATATTAAAAGAAAATTTAATTAAAAAGAAAATTATTTTTTTGATTATTTTATTATTTATTATTAATTAAAAACTAATTTAAACTATTTAATAATTAATAAAAACTAATTTAAAACTACTTTTTAATTACTAATAATACCTAAATGACTTAGAAAATTATGGAAAAATTTAAAAATCTAATTAACCATCACAGGAATCCTAAAAAATTATAAAAAGTTTATATTATGTAATTTTAAATTATTTTACTAATTATTATCCTAATTATTAATTAATTACTACTTAAACTAATTAAATTATAAAAAATAGAAGATGAACAGTAAAAATTATGGAAAAATTCCTAGAAATAATTTATATTATATAAAAGCTAGGAAAAATATAAAAACTAGGTAGTGCTTAATAAAAACTAATTTTGCTACTTAATACTTAAATATTAATTAATAATTAATAAAACTAATATTAAATCTAATAAATACTAAATGACAATATAAAATTTTGGAAAAATTACTAAAAATACTTTAATATAAAAGAAAATTAAGAAAAATATAAAAATGCAAAGTGCTTAATAAAAAGCTAAAAAGGAAAATTAAAAAGATAAATTATATTAAATAGAAGCTATCACTTAATTTAAAGTTGGATTTTTCTGGTTTTTCTTTTGGAAAACTATTTTATACTTAAAAACAAAGAAGGTTTGTAAAAACAACTTTTCCCAAGCTTAAAAATAAGCAAAATGGACACAAAAAGCTCTCACAGTTTACTTTTGTTGACTTTTGCTAGAAAAGGGCATCCGTGGGGTCCACAGAGGTGGATTATGTTCTAAACTAGCTAAGTGGACTGATATGAGCAAGAATCAACAAGAGAATACCACAGATAAGCAAATAAGCACACAAAATAAGCACTTGAAATCTAACTTTTACACAGAAATGGGACAAGTTTTGATGGCCAAAATATGTGGGTCCCAGTGAGCTTAAGCTCAAAACTTTGCTTGAACTAGGTAGAGGACCAGCTGGGGAGTCCAAAGAACCAAAAATGACTCAGTGGGGGCCACTGTGGTGGTCTGTGGGACCCACCAAAGGTGGGTGTGCTGCTGTATAGTAGGGGAGCAAACATCCCTGCAGCTGTGTTTGGTAGAATGTGGGGCCCACAAGAAAAATTGAAAAAATATAATGATTGTGGATTTCTAAGGCTAAGGTGGGGGCAATAACTTGTGAAAATCTCAGGGCTTGAATCTACACACAAAATTCACAATAATTCTTGCAAAAAATGGTTTTTCTGCTCAAAGTGAAATTTAACTTTTTATATTAGACACCTAAATTGACTTTGGTGATTTTTGATCTATCCTAATTTCATCTAGAATTGATAATAAGCTGATGTGAGGTGACTTTTAGCTACTACTACTACAAATGAGCTTATGTGAAAAGTTATCCCAACTCACACCCTCACAGTTAACTGTGAGGAGGGATTGGAGTGAGTTTTGACTTTTGGATTAAAAACCTAAGGTTCTAGTTACCTACTTATACTAATAATACTCAAACAAATATGTCCATGCTATAATAACAACAAATCAACAACACAAACACCAAGTAGAACATTAATCCAAACACCCCTTAACTGACTTGATTTGGTGATTTTCAAAACAAATGGGTGACTTAGACCATGAAGCTGGTTCAAAATAACTAAATATGATTAAAGACACTTAAATAAGCATAGAAACATAAGCTAGAACCTCAATCACCCAACTTTATGTATTAGACTAATTGGACAGTTAAACTAAGAATGTTGCACAAACAAATAAGAGATGCTATCTAACACTTAAATATATCTGGAACAAGCATAATAAACATGTAAAGGACACACACTAAGCATATTAGCAGATAACAAGCTAGGTCATAGTACTTATACAAAATGTAAAGAAGTGCTTACAATTTAATCCCAAAGCATAACCAGGGAACCAGGCCACTGAATCACAACCCAAATCTCCCTAAAGAACTCCCAAACCAAGTCCTTCCCTTAAATATATCTGGAACAAGCATAATAAACATGTAAAGGACACACACTAAGCATATTAGTAGATAAAAAGCTAGGTCATAGTACTTATACAGAATGTAAAGAAGTGCTTACAATTTAATCCCAAAGCATAACCAGGGAACCAGGCCACTGAATCACAACCCAAAGCTCCCTAAAGAACTCCCAAACCAAGTCCTTCCCTTATCATCCCTGCTCCCATCTTATAGCTTGATTTTTGATTTAATATCTATTTATTTGTTATTTTTGAGTAATTTTGATTTTCTTGAATAAGCTGAACCAAAAGCTTGGAAATACTTTAAATGTTAATAAGTGGACCTAAGTGAGCTTATTGGATCAGGAAATAACAACTTTTATCACAACCAAACTGAAATGAAATTTTCACATAAAAATGGCACAAATTGAATTCTGACATAAACCTTGGAATTAAGGTTAAACAAAGTTGTTAATACACTACATAAGCTGAGTACAAGCTTCTGAAACCAGAAAATAAACTTGGAAATTGGATTACACTTAAAACGATTACCTACAGCTAAACTACAACTAATTTAATCTAACTAACTGCCTCTTTCTCCTTTTTTCTTCACTTTTATAAGCAAGTGTAGGTCCCACTACAAATCCCACTTTGTTTTGGAGCCCTTAGTTGTCTACTTTTGATCTTGGCCCTTCAAATCGTTTTGGCGGGAAAATTGGACAAGGCCAATTGGTTCTGATAACTTGCAACTGGGGGCGGGTGTGTATTAATTGTGGAGGTTAGGATGTGTAATTTTGAATGGATAAGGGAGGTGGTGGCAGAGGGCAAGTGGTGGTGAAACCAGGGTGGTTTCTGGTATTGGTGGAGTGGGAAGGAAGCAGGGAAAGGGTAGTTTGGTTTTGCAGTTTGACCGAAGTCAAACTTATCAAAAAAAAGGGAAAGTGGGCTTTTGTTTGTTGGGCTTGGGATAAAAGGAATGGACCAGGCTTTTTATTTTGGTTATTGGATTTGGATTTTTGGTTTATTAATAACTTAGGTCCATTTGGTGTAGGATTATAAGCCCAAGGACTATTTTGTATTTTCTAATTTTCCAGGGACTAAACCTGTCACTTTTCCAAAGTTTATCAAAAGGTACCATTTTTGTCATGTTGGAATAAAATAAGGACCTATTTGATATTTTCCAAAAAAAATAACCGGGGACCATTTTTACCAAATTTACAAAGTTGAGGGGTAAAAAGTGTAATTTTCCAAAAGTTATCAAAAAGGACTTGATTAGCCAAGATAAATAGTACAAGGGCTATATATTTAAGTTTTTCCAATTTAAAATGCCCATGGACTGTTTTTGCCATTTTTGAAACTTCAAGGACCAAAACTGTAATTTCCTCAAACTTTTTATCCAAGGGTCAAACTTGATAACTTATGAATTCCCAAGGACCATTTTTGATAATTTTCCCATTTTGAATACTCGAGGACTAAAACTATCAAGTTTGAAACTTGAGGGACTGAAACTGCCAATTATGCAAACTTTGTTCGTTTTTCATCTGTTTTCAATCATTTTGCATCTGAAACATATAAAACACAATTTTGGGATATTTTCTGTATTTTGATGCATTTCTGAGTGTTTTTAAATGTTTTTGCAGTTCAGATTGACCAAAAATGATGAGTATTTACACACTCATCAAAATCCTAAAAGGAAAGATATACCTTCTTTAAGTTTGCAAAAGCTGATCATTCTTGAGACATTAGGGTAGTTAAATGTTTTCATGATGGTAACTGGTGTATACTTACTTTCTAACTGTTACATTGTCAGATGATCGTAGCATCAAGCATTGACAAGCAGTTAGCAACATGATCGGTTAACCTCTGCGGTTCATAAACCTCTCGATAGTAAATTTTGTTAAATTTGTTCCAGATGTTTATGGATTGAAGTAAACATGATATCCTTGATTGTCTTTTTATGTTTGAATATGTGGTATAATTGACAGGACAATTGTAACTTGTTTTATGTTCTACTGTTTCAATATTATGAGTCATTGTTCTCAAATAAAGATCCTGACGTTGGCCAGTCACGCTCATGATTATCACCAAAAACCATGGCTTCCTCAGATAATTACAATAAAGTATGAACTTAAGATAGCATACATCGAGAGTATCAGGAGGAATATCCACTGATTTTTTCTTCCATTTTATGGAAGCACAAATGTACATGTGTGCTTACTGGTTCTATCACAGGATGCGAAGTTTTATTAATAGTCGCTTCTCTAACTTCTGGTCACGGACAACAGCTCCTTTATGTTTAGCGCTTCCTTTTAGAGACTCTTTCTCCTCCTTAACTTCATCTTTGCTTAAAATAATGAACACATAAAAGCATTATAAAACCACACCAGTTTACGAAAAACTTGAAAAGGAATCTTTTTAATTGGTAACAAAGTCTAAAACCATTAAAACTTATGAAAATAGTTATATAAGTTTTTGATAACGAAAGTACTTATATATCATAATGGTCTATTTCGAAAAATCAGAGTGCTTTTAGTAACACCTTTTAACATCCGGTGATCAAGCTATAAATAAATTGAAACTATGTTGTTGTCTATTAATTTTCTTCTATATCTGACACTACCTTTTTTGGTGGCAAAAACTGTCCTAACCATCGAGATAACAGCTGTCTTACTGGAATCTGTCATTAGAGCTAAGAATCAACAAAAAGATACATGCTTGTCTTAGTGATCCATCAACCATGAACTCTATGACAGTAGCTAATGCCAAACCTCCAACAAATATCTTGTTTTTACGTCCGCCGGGACCCGGTGATCCTTGAAGTCTGCCATTGACTCGGTTTACTCCATTGCAGTGTTCCTTTGGAACTGCCTTCGGTCATAACAAAAGCAGCATGCATCATGATCAAGAACCATTAGAACAATCAGCTAAAAAAATCAGCATTACCACCACCTTGTTGTTACTCGGAATCACACACTTGAATTATACCATCTTCAATGTATTCCTTGTCACCACCCCATTTATCATGCCCTTTATTCATCTCATTTTTAGCCTCTAGGTAGCCGAAGTCAATGCACAAAGTAGCAAGAATTGGGATGAATCACTACACAAAGCAGTAATCATGGAAATGGTTAGCCTCAAGTCGTGAATAAACATTATAAAAGGAACATAAATAACTCTCTAAAGAGGTGGAAAAGATCTTAAAATTCAACCCAGTTGCAACTTATAAATGTGAGGACGCTGAGATAACGATAACAACATGAGGTTTGGCTTGTAAAAAAAATATAACACGTGTCATCAAGAAGTGGTTCATTGTTAGATGAAAGTGTTGACCATTGCAGGACAGGATCATTGGTAAAAACCAAGAACAGTTGCATTTGGGCTTTGGGGAAGGCTAACAAAGTGAGGTAATTGACTACTTTAACTAATTAAGTTGTACAAATGACAATAAAAAAACACATATAAAATGCATATGTTTAGCCCCTTTCTTTCATCTTCCTGTTACTCAAGCACCACTTTCGTTAATATCCTATTCCCCTACATAAACTTTTTAGACCTTCAACCTCGTTGTAAGTAAGAAAAACAAAAACTCCACTTCTATTACTAGTAATTATCTTTCTTTTCTGTGATTATAGCCACACTTAAGTGTTCAAACTCGATTTGAATACAAAAGGCAATTTTATTATACAAAGTAGAAACAAAAACCTTTTGTAAAATAACAAAATACTCGTCTTACTGGCAAGATAAATACATAAATAGGCTGCTATATAGTCACTCTTAAGCTAACATTTACAATTGGTCCACTGGAGCCTAAATACATGTTGTGCATTCAGATGTTACTAAAGGGATGTTTGGATTTATGTTCTAGAAGAATGGACCTGAATATTATTATTTTTAGTCGCAGTTAGCAATTTTTATTGTTTGGCTACGCAAAGAAAATTTGCAATATATACTCATAATCTAACAATGTACATGGTACCTTAAAAAAACTAACAATATGATGATTGCATTTCACTCCATCAGAAGCGCATACGAACGTTAGATATTCTACATCCATGTTATTATAACTCATCATTGGATCTGTAAACCGATTTATGTCCTGAACCATCTACAAATATTGGTTTCCACTATAGTTAATTTTTTTATTGCAATAAGCAACCTGCAAATTTAATCTTCAGCATTTTTTTAAATATATATTTTTTTTTCTTTCAGTAAGAAACTGCACTAAACCAATAATTAAGCGTTGTTGAGCAAAAGCAATACTAATACTAAAATATAGTAAGAAGTGCTTGTGTTGACGAACTACAATATGAGCAAATAGACATTTTTTGTTCCAGTTTAATTATGTTATAAAAGGTTAAACAAATACTAAAAAAGGTTTTTGTATGGGAGTTTACCTGGACCGTGTAAAGTTTATCAGAGTTCACATTACTCAAAACACCTTTGCAACCGTAGTCATCCATGTCATATTTCTTATCCCAAAGGATCTTTCTCAAGCCATAACTGTACCTGTAGAAATACATGACATGGTAAAAGAAATCTCGGTACTGTAATTCATAAAAGTGTAGATGGAGTGAAATTCAAAGGGTGTAAAACATTACTGAATGACCTGAGTTCTTTGGTGAAATCATGGAGTAGGATTTTAGAGTCCCTTTTGATCTTTGCACCTCTGCAATGCACATATTAGGTATACAAATGAGCATTTTTTAATGCTCGAATAAAACTGGTTATTTCAGTAAAGGGGTGTTTGAATTGCTTATTTAAGTGTGTGTGAATTGGCTACTGCCCTTATAAAGCTTCTCAAACATGTAAGAAATCCTAAACACTATACTGAAAAGTATTCTTGCCAACATAAAAACTTAACTCCTTTTGACCCATACTCAAAGTTACCTGCTATTATCCATTTTTCAGCCCGCTCAGTAAGCTATTATCAATTTTGATCTATACTCAATGTCAACTTTTAATGCGGTACTTGACCTTATCAGCTTCATGATTATCATTGCAAAACTACTGACTATTGAAAAAGGGCAGTATCTTTAAAAAAAATAATAGCTCATCAAAATATCCAAGTATTATGGGTTCTAAATGTTAACCATTATGCGAATATATCGCAAACATACCTATATATTTCTCTTCCTATTTTGTACGTATCCATCTGCACATGATCCCATGCCAAGTTCCCTAATAGCGACATTCTTAAGTTTTGCTTGAAAGCAATTCTGCTCCTCAACACATCCTGCTAACACAAACAAACAAAAAAAAATCTATTACATGCTGCATAAAAAAGGGAAAAGAGGGCTACATGGATTACTTATTTTACCGTACAGTAAAATGGAACAGCCGAAACGACCCACAACTTTAGAATTTCCATGGACGACGCCATCAATTGATACTTGCTCAGTGACATGTAGAACCCTGATTTAGACTGTAAATAACAATGAACTATATTAAGTATTTCATCGCTATTTATTTTTTGTTCTCCCTGGATCAGTCATAATATGAGTTTGTATATTTGGTGATTTTGCTTGTACCTGTAAAACAACATGGTTGTATTAGTGCCCAAACATAAGATAAAAAAGTCACATTAGATTAAAAGTTGAGGGCTTGCAAGGTAGACAAACATGACGGTTCTAAAAAAGACATTATATAAGATTCCTCAAGCTGGAGTCATTATACAACTCATAACTTATAATTGCCACAATCGCAGGAACCTAAAAACCCTTGCAATACCCACCTATTATAATTTCTTGTATAAATTCATTGACCATCATGTATGATAATTATGTTTAATGTGTCTCGTCTGTGCTAGCGATCAGAAGACCAGATCCCTCATCATGCATGCTAAGAAAAACAAAACATTAGAATGAAAAACCTTTTATAAATCATCATTATACATATAAGGCTAGATTCCTCATCATGCGTATTATGTGTTGGGATCAAAGTTTTACTATTTTATCAAGTCTCGGTCATTTGTAATAATATTAGGTTGCTTAGTTATTATTTACTTACACTTATGTAATATTACAAGTTTACTAGACTTAAGACAAATAGTCCATGGGCTTTAAGACCACACGATTTGATGTAAGGAAGGAGAGGGAGTGTTGCCCTAGCTCCTTCCCTATAAATAGTAAGCTTAGGCCATTTGTAAACTTGGTTGGTTATTTGAATATCATAAGGAAACTCTTGCAATTATATTTCTCTCATTCTCATAATCATCCCATCCTTATATCTATCTCATTCTTGCTTGTGTGAAATCAATATGGGTACCTAACAAGTGGTATCATTCACCGGAAGAAGGTGTAGTTCTTGTTTTTAAGTTGAATCCGATCCAAAACCTCTTTTTCTACTCGATTTTTTTTGTGAAAATATTGTACTTTCTTGTTTGTTTCTTGGTTTTTATCACATCTTTGCTTATAAACTTGTGCTACAAATCATAACAAACAAAAAAGTGTCAAACTTTCTTTCAAAAAAAAAGTGATTTAAGTTTGGTTGTATTTTTTTTAAGGTTTTCTAAACATTTTTGTTTAAAAAGATCATTACTTTTCTTGTTTTTCTTGGCTTTTAACACTTTTTTTATTACAAACTGTAACAATTCGCAATTTCAGGTTAATTACTATTCCCGAAAAATTCACTATTCACTTTTACTATTCATTTTCCCCGAAACTTTCCCGAAAGTTGATTTTTATTTGATATTATCGAGTGATAAATCATTTCCATGGCAAATTAAATGTTTGACATTCGTCAGATCATTTTCGTGAAAGTTATTAAGGAATTACACGTTTTAGGGTAAAACGTCATTCAGAAATTCTACGCACAACGAAATTTGACCTCGTCAGGTGACCCCACATCAGAAAAATGTTTGACACACTCATGATTTATTTGAGAATAAATCATGACTGAGAAAAATATGACCAGAATAAACCTCGGCCGTGAAAAACTGGAATTTTCAGTTTTAAGCGTTTTTACTCAGCCGTAACCTTAGCCTATACCTGCACCGTATTTCTAAGACGATTTAAGTTTTCAACTTATTAGAAAAAGTCAACATATTTTTCCCTCCTCCATTGACCAAAAATCATTCCTTGAGTTTATAAGTCATTCCTTGATTTTTAGGCTTACGGTTTGATGTCTAAAAGACATTTAATACCAACCGACACTGGACTGAGCCCAGTCTAGACATTATAAGTCATTTTAAATCATTTATAACCTATTAGAAAAGGAATATTTTACTTTTCTCAATTTTACGCAATATTCGTACATTTTACGTATTACGCGTTTTAGACCCGTGTTTCCAGTTTTAGCAGGGTTTTACCACTCCAATGGAACCTACCACTCATTTTATATTTTATTATGGAGTATTTTGACAAGTTTAATCATTCCTCCAAGTTTCGTATTTTTTACGATACCCGGAACTTACGGTTTGCATTTTATGGAGTCAAAACATACTAGATATCTTGGATAATATCATCAAAAGTCCACACCTTGTTTCCGAAGCATATGAACCGCCACTAGGAGGGGGGATTCACACTATGTGGCTCAATCTCATGCTTTATGCCTTAAGATGTTAACATGTGTTAACCTTGGTGAGCAAGTGTTGACAAGTCAATGAAAGTAACCTCCTCAAGACCTTATTTAAGCCCTCCTCCCACTCCTTGGCCATTCAAACGTCCCACACACATAGAAACACACCATCATCTCATCCTTAGCTCATTTACTCCAAGTTTCATCCAAGAATCAAGTGCATAACAACACATAAAACCTAGTTTGATCTTAGGTTATCAAAACACTTCCATAACCTCATATACTTGGTGATTTCTCTTGAGTTTGAATCCACTCAAGTCACCTCAACTTTCATCATCTCTCTTTCAAGATTACAAGAGTAGAAATATTGCATGAAGTGAAGTGGGTTGAAGCAAGTCTATCAAAGTCCTATCCTTACATGTTAACTTTCCTTTCCTTGTTGAAAGCCAAAAGTTGTAAGCCAAACCCTAACATGCTTCTTGTTGAATAATCATGTTCATGTTATTTACATATTATTCTTGCTATATTATGTCTTGTAGTAATGTCCATGATGTATAAAAGTGAGCAAAACAAGTTATTATTTTTGATTGTTACAACAAGTTACTAAAACAAGTAAACTAGTGACTTTCTTGGTAAGACCTGATCAAAATGGTAAAAAATATGATGTTAGATCATTACATATTACATTAGAGGACTTAACAAGGAAACCATAGCAATTTGAACCACCTAAAACGAGTATACGAGTCAAAAGTTACGCCCATTTGAAGTTACCAAAACTTTGCGGCAAACTGCCAAATACCATTCTGATCAAATTTGGGTTTTGAAAGTCCCACTTCTGCTCCGATTCATCAAAAAGTTAAAACACGAAAGTTGTCCGGAACGACGTTTTCGTTCAGGAACAAAGAAGCTCGAGCCCTGAAAACGCTTTCCGAGTGATAAATTCTTCAAATTCTTAAACAGCCCATTTTTAGGCGAAAGTCACTAGATTATGGTTATACTTTGAAAGGAACAAGAGGTCTTATGACCTATAATCAAGACCACAACCATGGCTAGAGCCACGGTTGAGTCTCATGACCTTGGAACAAGGACCAAAGGTCATGGCTAGGCCATGACGAAATGACCATGCAAGCTTACTTAGGCGTAAACATGAAACAAAGAGTTGACGATAACTTGAACAAACAATTTGGATCTACTTCACTTAAAGGAACCATGAGATATTACAAATAAAAATGATCATACAAGACTTATGAAACTACCCCTAATAACAATCTTCATGTACAAATAAACTTTCCTAAGTTTATTCAAGTATCGGACATGTAACTTTTCGGATCAAAACTTATATCTATATATTTCATCAACTACTACAATAGTAGGGAGCCTCATGTGAGGAGTTCATTATGTAAGCCGTCGAGTTGAGTTGTGGATTTACGAGTTAAAGTGTCCTGGCTCCTCGAACGCTTACTAACATGACTTCTGAATTATGTCGGCCCGAACGGTAGTAAACGATATACCAAAACATACATGTTTCATGAATCATTTCTTTCAAAGACTTACACTATACATCATACCACATCATGGACTAAATGCAAGATATATATATAGGCACTTATTCATATTCATTATTCAAATCCTAAGTCGCAACATTCGATTATAGGTTGCTCGTAGAAACCTTCACGATTCAACCGTTACATTCATTACTTGCTATCTTACTTAAGGTGAGTTCATAGCCCCACTTTACATTACTTAATTGTTTTACAAACCCTTGGGGGGAATACATGCTATTTCTAAACCGAACACAATGCTTTCAAATTGTATGCTTGCCTGATTGTTTTATTATCACTAAGTACCAGCCTTGCTAAACCGAGATCCTTTATTATGAACCATTTAGTCACTAGCAATAGTGAGCGCGAATATTGTGAATAGGCCTATTGGGATTGACGAATCCCATTTGTTATGACTAAGTTCATACAAATGCATTAATATTTGAGATTTAGGTATGTTAGCAAAGTACCTACCGGGATAAATCTGCCAATCGATATTGGTACACGTTAGCGTTTTGGTGTCATAAGCTTAGTGTATAATACCTTTCATGGGCGTATAATAACGTAGCCTACCTGTTTTGTTTCCAAACATTGGTGTGAGTTTATAGCTCACACTACGATTATTGTGTTCAAACGATTTAACTACAAACACTACGATTATTGTGTTCAACGATTTAACTACCAACACATTGTGTTCAAACATTTAACAAACTCTATGAATATCACTCAACCTTTGTGTTGACCTCTCAAGCATGTATTTCAGGTTCATGACGATCAAGGATGGCACGGAAGGGCACGGATGTTCAAGAGGGCTATAAATTTTATTATCATTCGAAAACTCACTTAATGTGATTTGTAAACATGGAACCAATTGGGACCTCATTTTGTAATCTCTGATATTTATACAATTTGAATGATAAATCTTTTAAAACGACTCAATTGGAGTTCGTTTTCTATTATTGTGACTATTGTGCCGTCGAGTAACACCCAGTTTGAATTCCGCTGCATCCATGAATTGGGGGTGTTACACAAACTAGTGTTATAAACCTTTCCCAACAAGAAAGTTTCAATCTTTTTGAAAGTTTCAAGCTTAAAAAATTCGATTTTGGTTATTGTACTTGTTTTCTAGAACACAAAAAATTTTCATAAAAATCATCAAGTTTGCAACTTTCTTCAAGTTTTGGTGTTTTTATAACTAGAAGTACAAGAATCTTGGAATACAAACTTCATTTGGGTGAGCTTTTAGCAAATTCAAAATTTTGGCAAACTTTCTAGAACACAAAAAATTTTCATAAAAATCATCAAGTTTGCAACTTTCTTCAAGTTTTGGTGTTTTTATAACTAGAAGTACAAGAATCTTGAAATACAAACTTCATTTGGATGAGCTTTTTGCAAAATCAAAATTCTAGCAATCTTTCTAAATCACATAGTTTCTAAATTACAAAGTTTCGAGAACACACTTGCTCCCGTTGCTTACTCGGTGTTTCCCTTGCTTGTATAAGTGAGAAAACACTTCGACTCGTGGTATACTCTCTAAATTGTATAATTTAGAAAGTTTTGGTGCTAAGTTTCTAGAACACTGAAAAGTTTCTAAAACACTAAAAAGTTTCTAGAACAATGAAAAGTTTCTAAAACACTGAAAAGTTTCTAGAACACTGAAAAGTTTCTAAAACACTTAAAAGTTTCTAGAACACTGAAAAGTTTCTAAAACACTGAAAAGTTTCTAGAATACTGAAAAGTTTCTAAAACGCTGAAAAGTTTCTAGAACACTGAAAAGTTTCTAAAACACTGAAAAGTTTCTAGAACACTGAAAAGTTTCTAAAACACTGAAAAGTTTCTAAAACACAAAAGTTTCGA
The DNA here is from genome assembly GCA_030686995.1 of Artemisia argyi. Taxonomy (NCBI): domain Eukaryota; kingdom Viridiplantae; phylum Streptophyta; class Magnoliopsida; order Asterales; family Asteraceae; genus Artemisia; species Artemisia argyi. Next base: position 121,302,615 of record CM060702.1, read on the forward strand.
AAACACTCATTTTTCGAGAACACAGTTTCGAAATTACCAAAGTTTCGAGAATTGGCATTACATATATACCTTCTATAAGATCCATCTATCACACAAGTTTCTTTCTTACATCTTCTTACTATCTTATTTCTATTTCTTAAAAAAAATAAAAAAATAAAAAAAAATTGGCTGGAAAATTTGAGTAAAATTTTTTTCAAATTTTTTCGGTAAAATTTGGCGGCAAAATTTTTTAAACTCAAAATTTTCCTGTGACCTTAGAATAGCATTTTACAGTGATTTTTCAAAATTTTGGAACAGAAAATTTTTCAAATTAATTTTGGAGGGAAAATCTGAAATCACTATTTCGACCTTGGTTTTACATTTTTGTTTGATTATTTCGATTACGTCGCAACAATCAAAGGGGAGAGAAATGTCGTTTACAATGTCTCAAGTACCTTCTGCCAACTACCTTCCTCACCAATATTCTCATCAGCAACAGTATCATCAACAACAAAGTCACGGCTCCCTCATTCGTCAAGTTCTGCTATTTGGCAATGCATCAAGGCCTCCAATGTTGCTACCAGGAACATATACTGATTGGAAATGGAGATTTCTACAATGGCTCACAGATCGTCCTGCTGCAGATCTTATGCTTAAATCCATTCAAGATGGTCCATACAAAATGATATTTCTTGCTGACTCAACAGGAATTATCAGACTACAAACTGATGAAGATTTGAATGATACTGAACTTGCTCAGTACGATGCTGACCAACAAGCGGCATGGTTCATGACACTAGCACTTCCCAACTCAATTTACATGAATATGGACTTTCAAGCCAATGCTTATGAAATGTGGAAATATATTGAAGCTATGCATCGTACAGAAGAACTTCATCACATCAGAATGAAGCAAATTCTTGAATCTTGTTTAAGCATGAATCCTCCGAAGACCATCCTCCCTGCTCCACCATCTCCAGCTGTTGACCATGGATCCTTAATTTACACTCCAAGTGGTCTCTTCTTTAATCCTCCAAATGCACCTGAGCCTATCTTCATTCCACAGTACCCTCCTGCAACAATAAATAATCTTATGCAATCACTTCTGCAAAATCTTGTGAAGCTTGGACAAGTATCTTCTGAGAAAGGCAAATGCGTGATGACTTCAACTTATGAATGCTTTAACACAATGGAAGATACTGATGACGAAGAAGATCTTATTGAACCAAGCATGGCATTTATGGCATTTACGGAAAATATTGCAGATGTGGAAGCTCAAGATTATGATTCAACTTCACACTCTTACGATAATATTGAATACAATGCCACACTTAGTCAAATGGAAGTTGAAGGGGGTAATCTCAATGTTGTTTTGCAAAGTGTCATGGGAGTTATTCCATCTGATGATGAATATGCAAATTTGGAATCCTATATAGCAGATTTGGAAGCCGATACAACAGATGTGATGTTAATGGCAAACATGCCGGAATTTCACATGAATAATAACGGCACAGAGTATGATTCTGATGATTCTTAAGATCCATTTGAGAAATGCATGACATCTTTTAGATTACTTCAGTCACACCTTAAACTCCTCTCTAACAAAGACTTAGCAGAAACTCTTTCAGAGGATGGTTTCAAAGTTGATTTTAAATACACCTTTGGAGAAAAAGTTGATATTTTCACTAACACGATGTTCAAAAACGTGAATCAACTTGAAAAGCAACTTGCAATAGAAGAATTTCACGAGAATGAATCCAAGGCCGCCTTCAGAGTGTTTAAGAAACAGTTTCAACATTTCATCAATTATGACTGTGAAGATGTTAGCAAGTATTTTTTTGAATGCACTCGAATCGAGGCTCAAATCTTCAAAGACATATTGCTCCAACACCTGGATGATCTTGAGAAATCAATTGCTAAAAGAGTACTTCTTACAGAAGAATATGACAAAAGGGTAAATAAAAGGAAATTGCAGATTCATGAAGAGCAAGTTCGTAAAGTTGATGCATTGAAAGCTAATTTGATTGTCATGGAAAGCAAAGGGACAGAATTAGAAGAGCAGAATGACAGCAGTAGATTAGGGAATGATACAGATGCAGACTGTGCAGAGATCAGACCCTTCTATGACTCAGAGCCCAACTTTGACAAAGAGCAAATGGTTGAGGTACAATCTACTGTTGATTATATTATGCCTGCAAATGAGAAACAACAATCTGAGCAACCTAACTTTAATAATGAAGGAAAGGTTGATCAGGATGTTGTATAATGTCTTGAAAAATGTTCTGAGTCTGAGTCCTTACCTGATAATCCAATAACAGAAACATCATACCAAACTCTTGAGTCTGAAAACATTCTTCTCAAAAAGACCATTGCCCAGTTTCATAAAGATTTTTCAAAACTAGAGGCACATTGCATCTCGCTTGAACTTAAATTGCAAAACGAATCTTTAACTTCGGGCAACAATGGTCAAGTTTCGAATGAACTAAGTAAACGTGTGGATACATTAGTTAAAGAAAATGAGCTTTTAAAAGGTCAAATTCAAGCAAAGGTGTTTGCACATGCTGCATTGCAAAACAAATTAAGAAGACTGACTGGCAAGAGTGTGGATACTAAGTTTGCAAAACCATCAATCTTGGGGAAACCGCCTTCTCAAACAAACAGAAAACAATCAGTGGTTAGACAACCAACTGCATTTAAATCTGAACGACCTAAATTTTCAAAACCTCGGTTTGCCTCCCAAGTTGTTGAGAAAAACAATTTGACAAAACCAGTCACTCCACATTCTTGGCCTAAGGAAAATGCATCTGTGTCTGCCAAATCTCAACACGTGATTATACCTGGCTCATCTAGGATTAGTTCGAAAACAGTGTCTAAAACGAGCATTAAAAGTAAAAAGTCTTATGGCACATATGACATGTACAAGAACTATGATCTAGAAAAGGCTAGGAAAAAGGCGCTACTTCAAAAGGATGGAATTTTAGGTTCAAAACCTCGTATGATGCCTTCCACTGTAGTACAGAACACTGCTTGTAGTAGCACACCAAAACCTAAGAGTAATCAACAAACTAATAGGAATTGGATAGCTTCTAAGAGTAGTTGCGTAAATAATCATGATGTTTGTGCTCTAGAATATCTTCAAAAAGGAAATTCACTTGAAAAGGCTCAATCGACTAAGACAAACAAACCCGTTGAACCAAAAGTCATAAGTCAGAAACCTAAGAAGTGGATCAATATAGGACGTAGGTTTTCTCAACGAAGTGATGCTCCCACATTTCATCCCACTGCATCTAAAAGGAAAACATCTCCTAGATCTAACATTAGGTGGGTACCCACGGGTAGAATTTTCAAATCAATTGGTCTTAAGTGGATTCCTACAGGAAAGATTTTAGACATTTGCACCAAAACTAATGTGAAATCCACAACATCTATCCCTGAGGCGAGAAAGGAAATCATTGATAAAGTGTGTCTTAGTGTCAAGAAGATAATTGACACTACATCTTTATGCTTCTAACATCCGGAACCCAATTACACTTGGGGATCCATGTTCTCTGTTTTGTCTATTCTTTCTTCTTTTCAGATATAACAGGAATGGCTTCGGAACAAATCGGTTTCGAACCCGAGCTTAATGTTATTGGCTTCTGAGCACAACAGCTTAGGACCCCTAATCAACCGTTTAAAGAACTTCGGCTATGGCTTCGGAACAAATCAGTTTCGGACCCGAGCTTAATGTTATTGGCTTCTGAGCACAACAACTTAGGACCCGTAATCAACCGTTTAAAGCACTTCAGCTATGGCTTCGGAACAAATCAGTTTCGGACCCGAGCTTAATGTTATTGGCTTCTGAGCACAACAGCTTAGGACCCGCAGCCAACCGTTTTAAAAGCACTTCAGCAATAGCTTCTAAGCACAACAGCTTAGGACCCGCATCCAACCGTCTAAACTTTCCGGATTCTTCGGCTGAACCATTGTCACTCTCTCGCAAAGAATTGGAAACCTTGTTTGTTCCATTGTTCGATGATACGATTGAAAACCGTCCTTCTGAGGTCTCACCAATTTCCGCTGCACACCTTGATCATAATCAAGTACCTGACACACCTCAACAAACAACAACAACTGTTGATAAAGACGGTCCTCCAATTGCATCTCCAACAACAGTAGGACAAACCGCTTCCAACTCCAGACAATCAGCTGAAGATCCATTACAACAATCAGTACCACAACCTGTAGATTATGATGGAAATACTTTCTTCAATCCATTTGCACCGACTCCAACCGTTCCTGATATAATGGAGTCGTCTTCTAGCAATTTGGATCCATCTAATATGCATACGTTCTACCAACATCACCCTTCGAAAAATCATTGGATTTAAATGGATTTGGAAAACAAGCTGGACGCAGAAGGCACAATGATTCGTGACAAATATTGTTTAGTTACAAAGGTATACAGTCAATGAAGCAGGATTGTACATCACTGTCATCAACAAAAGCTTAGTAGGTAGCCATGACTGCTTTCTGAGCTCAAGTCATTTGGATGAGAACTTAGCTCACGGACTACGGCTATGTATTTGACTAGATCTCAATGTACTGCGACCCAAAGTGTGCTTTTGCAATCTCATGCAACACCATTCATCATTCCAAAACCAAACAAATTGCTCTCCGCTACCATTTCTTCTAAGAGCATGTCAAAAAGGGTACAATTGAATTGGATTTTGTAGGTACTGAATACCAATTGGCGGACTTGTTTATGAAGGCATTGCCTCCATCAAGGTTTGTTGATTTAGTTCACCATATTGGTATGTGGTGTTTGACTCCAAATGATTTGCAAAATTTTCTTAAAAACTTAGTGAGTCAAACATATTACTCTTTTCTTTAAATATTAAAAAAAAATAAAAAATAAAAAAAATAAAAAAAAATCTTCTTTCTTTGTGTACAAACTTCGAATTTTCAAAACTATGTTCCTCTATTAAAACAAATTTTGCTTTATATTGTCAAAATGGAACATGTTTTGAGGGGGAGAAAATTCTTCACAAAATCATGAAGTTTGCACACCTTATCATTATTCTTCAAGGATAAAATGTTTCTTCATCATTCGGATTAAAAACTCATTTTTCATAAAGTTCTATGATCTCTCGAATTAAGATGTGCAAAAAAAATAAAAATAAAATAAAAATGTTTCACAAAATAAATGCTAATTCGAGGGGGAGAAAAGAAATTTTTTCTGCAACGATCCCAAATTAACCATGTTTAGACTTCAAATGGAAAAGTAGTAAACCTTTAATGAGTAAAGTTCACAAAAGTCTTAAACTTAGGTAAAAGGACATTGCATGAAAAATAAAACAGGCTTTAATCAATGTTTTCACAAATGTTCTCAAAAGTTTCACACATAATTAAAAACCTCAATGAATTAGACTAACGATTTTTTTATCCTTGATTTCTTTACGATTGTGAGTTTCTAATTTCTTCATTGTTGTTGTCTAATCATTCCCTAAATGTTTCAATGTTTTTAACGGTCAAAAAGGCATAATCAGAAACTAAGGTTCATGTAATTATCGATCGAGGCGTTTCTTTATTATGTGTTTAGGCTAATTAATTATGTCATATAACTTTAGAGAACACTAAAGGATGCTCGATTGGTGTGTTTGCTCGATTAGAAACAACATAGGTATGAAATCATGTAATTTAGGGTTTAAAATGTCGATGTCTTTACTGCTACTACTAGGGCATTTATTTGTACAATATTCTTGCATTTTGATGCTAACATGCGTGCAAAGTCTCAAATCATAACTCCAAACCATGATAATAATTGGGAAATTTCGAGTGAAAGAATGAATTAATCTGTGATCTTATGCGTAAATTTGAGAATTCTGAGCATTTTTCATAGATTTAGAATGAGTTTTTGATTCATCCGCATACTTGTTTGTGTCTGATGCATTTCCTCTGTGTGCAAGTACATGTCATCTCATTGAAAGTCAAAACTTCAAAAAATGTCAAAATGTTTTTATGGAACATATTTTGAGGACAAAGGGTTAAATGTGTCAAAAGGCTAAACTTGGAAAATGATTCAAAATGGTGAGAAACAAATTTTTGCAAACTCTACACTCTCGTTTTACTCCGGTAAAGCAAGTGTGGAGACCAAAGCAAAGTCGTACAAAACCTTTAAAATTTTCAAAATATGGAATGCTTTGGCTACAATAAAAGAATGTCTCTAATATGAACATCCCAAATACGGGAAAGTTTTCCATTAATCACAAAAACAAATCTTCAAAAAGAACCCATGTGGTTCAACTTTAGATGGAAATCTTCTTCTTCAGATTTTAAAACTCAAAAGAGAGACTCCGGGTCTCAAACAACTTTCAAAAGTAAAAGAGTTTTAAATTTCCATTGATTCAACGAGTGTTATTTCAAAATGTAACAAAGATTTTTCGATCCTCGTTGGAATTCAACATCTTTTAATCGGATTGACACAACCCACAAATGAATTTCAAATTTTGGTAAACAAAGGTTTTCAGTCTTGAGGTTGTTGTCTAATCTGATTTTCAAGCATTCTTTGTTGTATAATACTTGATTGTGTTTTCTAAAACCTTGAGCGGAATCATCTCATGAATTTTCAAAAAGTATTTCTTAAATACAATTTAATATTCTGCTCAAGAAGACTATCTCTCGAATAAACTTCATTATTTGAGGGGGAGTATTTTGTTAAAAGAACACAAATTTTGTATTAAAACTATTGGCTTGTGCACACATAACAGTGTACAACCCGTTCTTGTAAAGAAAGGACCCTGAGGTACGTATCAGTGCCTCAATCCTAATATAAGGAGGGAAGGCTTCTTACTTTTGAGTAGAGTTAATCAAACATTTTCTAATTTTCATAACTTTGCTCAAAAAACAAGTATTTCACCTCAATAAGAATTCACTTGTTGAGGGGGAGCACTTGAAACAAAATCATCGTTCTTGAAATCAAAAGTTCTTGTTGAATTCTCCCCATAAGACTCAAAAGGCATATTTTAATCAAAAGATTGTCAAAAATATCATCTTATATGCTATTTTTTAGGGGGAGAAAAAGTGAATGTGATTAAAATATGAAAGTTCAAAGTTGCTTAAAGTCAAATCTCATGCGAGCTAGACTCAGAATTGACCCAAGAATTGACGAAACATAAAAGTTAGTAATCTCGAAAAGACTTTTCCTCGACGGGTAATAACATCAAGTTAGTTACTAGAGCTAGTTGTCACCTAAAAGCTGACAATGGAACTCTTTAACTAGCCACGTAAGCGTGTCTCGAAAAGGATTTGTCTTAGTAGAAATGTACCGTTTCGAGAAACTTTCTGTGGATTTGACCAGGCCGGGTAATAACTTCAAGCTAGTCTAACTAGTGATGTAAGCGTGTCTCGAATCGGCCAGGTTCACTGAAAGTGGATCAATTCAAAAAGGTGCTTGTTCCTCCCGCATGTGCAAATTTATTAAAATACTTATGAGCACATGTGAAGGGGGAGCCCTTCAAAAGAAAACACAAAACTCTCAAAGTGTTAAACAAAATGTTTGATAATCACAAACACTTTGAGAGATTTTCAAAGGTTTCAATGGCTATTGTCGGATAATCATGGAGTTATAAGGTGATTAAGATAGGAAAAACCGTCCTATGATCCGCCAGAGCCGGAGGGATCTACCCAAGGACATCACCAATAGTTAGAATTAGAAGTCCTTAGGTATGATACGATAAAAGGAGAAAAGAATGAAAGGGGAAAGAAGGAGTTGAAGAATTAAAAAGAAAAGTAAAGAAAAGGGTGAAAAGGAATAGCCCTCCATATATTCAACCTTAGGGCAGACACCGGGTTCAATTCATATGCTACTGGTTGTTGCTAAGGCAACACCGGTATTGAAGATAAAGTCGTCATGGACCCAGTGACGCAATGCACTAAACCTTCTTGCCACTCAAGTTCTCTTAAAAGAGCTTGTTTCATTCTCACGGGGAACCAGTGTAATCTATCGACTTATCTATTAGAGATGGTTGATATTGAAGCAGGAGACCCCTCCCTAGTCTCCGCATAGGAAACCTAAGTGTGCACATTTCGAGTCTAGAGCCATGAGATTCATCAAAAGATCTCTTAGGAACACTTAGTATTTATACAACTGGTGTTCTACATCAATGGACACCAGCTGTAAATTATTGAGTCCTTCGCAGATCTTAGCAATCTGCCGAGAACGTTTTTGAGAGAATTTACATAAGTATTTCTCAATGATTGAACAGAAATCATGCCAGGGTCAACATCAAACAGCCCTGACAGCAGGTCACTTCGGCAACTCCTTGCGGGTTACGCTTAGTGTTTGCGGTGGTTTCTTAGCAGTCTACAGTCGTGGAGTGATCCCCAGTGACTCACCCAGTCATTGAGCTACTTAGTAGGTCTTGTAAGCTCCTCCGGGAGTATCTGATATGTGAACGGCCTTGATAAGGGTTAGAAGGAGTCTTCACACTATGCTGTTGACGATCTCTAATTCCTTATCTGTAAGTACCGGATGTTTTATTGCTAACTGTTTACCTGCAGGGACACATCATCTCCATGGCGATAGATTCCACATGCTCATACATGCATCTTGAAGTCATCAAAAGCTCCCTCAAAGATCAAAGCAACACAATGTTCAAAGAAAGATTCTACGCCAAAAAGAAGAATCTGCAAAGTATAAAGACTAAAGATCAAAAATGAAATAAAGGGAACAACATGCATGTATAAGTCAGAATTCAAAGATGTATGAGCATGTTGGAATGGCGGACTACCACCACAGATGCGGAAGTGACAAAAGACAGACAACTTCATAACTTGATCGCTATCACAACAACAACGAACAAAGAACAAAGAACGATGAATGATTTTTTAAAGACGTCTAAAGCTATGAAAGTCAAAGATGAAGAAATGACAAAGACGTCAAGCAACCGTGATGACCGACCCTTAGGGGGAGATTGTTGGGATCAAAGTTTTACTATTTTATCAAGTCTCGGTCATTTGTAATAATATTAGGTTGCTTAGTTATTATTTACTTACACTTATGTAATATTACAAGTTTACTAGACTTAAGACAAATGGTCCATGGGCTTTAAGCCCACACGATTTGATGTAAGGAAGGAGAGGGAGTGTTGCCCTAGCTCCTTCCCTATAAATAGTAAACTTAGGCCATTTGTAAACTTGGTTGGTTATTTGAATATCATAGGGAAACTCTTGCAATTATATTTCTCTCATTCTCATAATCATCGCATCCTTATATCTATCTCATTCTTGCTTTTGTGAAATCAATATGGGTACCTAACATTATGTGTTCATAAATCCATGACTGCGTTATGTTCACTTCTGTTGAGATACAGATTTAGGTATGATTTTTAGGGTTGCATAAGGATACGTTAAGAATGATATGCGATGAGTTTTGCTAGGTTATTCTCATTGAAGTGGGTAGTAAATAATTAATGTTGCAAAAAATGGCCTACAAGGCCTTGTAATCGCCGATTCCAAGCTACAAGGCCCTGGAACTTGGACATTTACAAGGAATTCGGCCGATTAATCGGCGATTACAAGGTTTTGGGCCGATTAATCGGCTAAAAAACGCAACTCGGCCCCCGACCGCCTCAGGACCGATTCACGATTTTTGCAACATTGATAATTAGTGTATTTTTTTTCTTTTTTGTTTTGTTTTGTTTGAGTTTATAGATTTGGCTTTCCATAATGTAATCAAAAAATTGTGTTTTTCTAGTGGTTGGCATGTTCCCTGAGTTGCAAAGGGATAAGAGATTCACATTATTTTAGTTAGCAGCTTCATCAATTACTAACAAATGTTAATCACATACAGTGGAAAGTCAGGTGTAGATCATAAAAGCTTGAATGTACCTTTTGATTGGCAAAAATATAATTATCAGCATCTATGTTCATCACACTCAGCCAAAGTTTTTTTGTAATAATTTTTTCAAAGATCTAAATTGATACTTTAATAATATAGTGTTCTTACAAATAATACTTTAAATATTTATATTAACAAAAAAGTGTAGGCGGGTCAACTCGCACATATAAATAACTTGATTAAACCTAACGCGTTTCAGCCTGTTAACCTAACCGCCCGTTTGCTACATCTACAAACAACTAACCTAGAGGACAGCCTGGTATCAAATCACTCGACATGGAGGTGTCATGAAGTTCAGGTGTAAACTGTAAAGTTCTATTTTCACTTGGTACAAACAATTTAGGATTTCGAACCATTCTTATATATTCCAATATCGGGTGTGCTGTAATATACTGACAGATCGTTCATGTTCAGATGTAGGAGGGGTATCTTTTGACTTTTCTTTTATATATTGTGTCACAGCCCTGCACATCATCATTATATACACATCAAATACAATCCAAATAAGTATTTACCAATCAATTTAATCCAATATTAATCAAAATTGGTTCTATTAGGCATACCTCGCTAATAATTATCGAAAAAAATAAAACTCAACTAAAACATAAAAGTCAAGGGGTGTTTGGATGGCTGCTGTAAGGGTGTGTTTAGATGGCTGCTGTAAAGGGGTGTTTGGTTGCTGCTTTAAGAGGTCTAATGGGTGATTGTTTTGAGATTATATGATAGTATACTTTAAACAACTGAATATAACTTTGAAGAATTCCTTTTAAAAACAGAGCTGAACATTGGAGTAAACATGGGAAAAAGAGTAATTACCTTTTTTCCAGCCCATTTTTTACCATAGTCTATGCACTACATTGTCTGGCTGAATCTTTGCTCTATTCGCAACCTCCTTGGCTGCTTTCTGTTTTGCATGTTGATTCCATAGAGCACACTCTATATTGGTTCCTTTAAAAAGAATGAGTTTTTTAAATTGTTAGTATAGATAGTGATTTAAGAATGTCTAGAATGTTGTAAGAGTTAAACATAGAAAAAATTGTGCCTCATCTTCTGCAGTTAGCACTCGATTATGCGTCTGCTTGCTCCGCTAACATTAAGATCTCGACGTGGACTATGTGAAACAACTTGCCCAAAAAATCCTGCATAAAATTTCAAAATTGAATTAGTACAAATGAGTACTTACTCTAATGGACTCTTATCGTTAAACAAAATCAGTCCTCTTTACGAATTCAAAAAGCAATAATTTATTTAAAGTTGATCCTCCCCGAGAAACAATAAGAGCACAAAAACATCCTGTTATGACAACACATTAGAGAAAGCAGATTTAGTAACTCAAACTAACAGAAAACATGCTAAATTAACAATGTTTAACTGATATGAATCTTAAATTTTTTAAACGACCATGAATATGAAGCAAGCCATCTTAAGCCAACAGAAGCACCTTTCCGAAAATATCTTAAAGTTAATTTACTTGAAGATTATATAAACACGTAAATTTTTATATAAAAGATTACATGATATAAATTTTATGAACATGTCACCATCAAGAACTTATCCATATAATTAGTTGTTGAACTTGGTATGAACTCTAGGGATCCCTTGCGTCTTTTTATATCGTTTGCACCATTCTCGTAGTTTTGTGGATGCCATTTATTGTACTTGGAAGAGTACCTGTAACAAAAATAAAAGTAGAAGTTAGATACTTGATTTTATGATTAGCAGCAGAAGCAGGAAACTCAATAAAGTACAGCATATTTTCTACAAAAAGGAAAAAAAAAATCATTAATTTTTAGAAAAAAACCATATACCTTTAAAGAGAAACAAAGAAGATGATCAAAGGTTTTTTTTTAATTGAGTTTCTTGTAGCTATAATTTTTTAATCGACTTTTTATTGTTGTTGTAGGGTTTTGAGATTTTTTATTCATAGTACGTTTTTTTAGTGAATTACGTAAATAGTGAACCATTATCAGTATATTTTCTTCGTATTTTTTTTAAAAGCATAACATATTTGATTTTCATTGTATATCACAAATTCTGGCTTAGTCCATTGGCTGTGGTGTTTGTGTTTGTATTACTCGACCTAGGTTTGAGTCTTGCAAGATACATAATTTTTTATCCACAAAAATCCGGATTTTATAAAATTAAAAAAAAAAAGGAAAAAATTGAGTCTTTGTTCTGAAATTCATTATAAAAATACAAAATAAATTATAAATATTGCTTACATTGCCGGAATGTGATGACATGGCTGATAATGAATTACTGGGCAATGAGGTGGCATATTCTTCAAACGTCTCCTGTAACGAGCACGAGCCTTATGTAATTAACGAGCCGAGCTCCATTTTAACTTTTCTTTCTTTAAAGCATCATACAAATTAGTCGAGCCCGAGCTCGAGCTTGTAAAAATTTTCACGGGCCGAGCTCGAGCTCAAAATATTAGGCTCGAAACGAGCTCGAGCTCGAGCTTTATATATATAAACGAGCCGAGCTCGAGCTCTGGCATGCTCGGGCTCGGCTCGACTCATTTTCTCCCCTACTTGCAGTGGTTGGTTTTAACACAAAGGTGGAACAGTTGTGCACGTGAGCAGAGACGGAGCTAGTGGAGGGCTGGCGGGTGCTTGGCCACCCCAACCGGCTCAACTAGCGTAATCTTGATTTCCAGCCCACGTTTCATAATCCCTTCAATCTATCCCTGTCAATGGCTCATATTTAATTAAGCATCCTCATCGTCGTGTACATTTGTCAGATATTATTTGTTTGTTAATTGTTATAGTCACTGAGTTAAGCCACCATTTGCCTGTTGTCTTTGTTTACTCAACTAATCGAGTAAGTATTTCATAGTTCACACAATTTAGAAATAGTTTTGATTGTTTAAAGAGGAGGTGGTTGAACCAGAGAAGTACTTTGGTAGGGATAGGAACTAGAGTAATACTGGTAAAGTTGAATATAAAATTGATCGGTTTGTATATATTGTATAATAGTAATTTACACCTTTTTGTCAGATAGCATGGGACTCATTTTCATTATTTACTTTTATTTGTTTATTTGTTCATTTATGGTTTTTGAATGTTTTTAGTTGTTTAAAAAAAAATTGTTGAGTTAACGTATCAAAATCTAACAAAGCACACACCTAGTTAATTTAAAGTGTTGTAAATATGCTGATTTGATAACATGTTTGGTATTTTGTTAATTAAAGGTCATATACACTAATCTAAAGACGTTACTGTAATGCCATCAATGTTTAAGATCAATTAGGATGGTTGAACTAACTATTGAATTCATATGTTAACCGTTCTATGAGTTGTATGTTACTATTACACACTAAATAATTACGGTCCCCCTTAACACAAAATCCTGGCTCCGTCTATGCACGTGAGCCAGCCACATAATGGGTGCAGGAACGGCAGGCTCAGAATGATGGAAAAGATAGCACCAATGAAAAATTGATACCCGTCGAGAAACCTAATGTTTCTGGAATTAAAGACTCCTGCCCTCTGTGAAGGTAATAAGTATTTATTTTAAGATTTTCTACGGGGTGCTCGGGGCTGATTGCAAGCAACCGTTTTAAAGGGGGAACTGTGTCGTTTTGAGGGTCTTTGGATTTGCTTAAAAGTAAACCACAAACTACTAACAGTTCGTCAGGTAACTGTTAAAAAAAAGAAGCAATCTCATTGAGGCAATTTTAGTGAAAGTGGAAGTATGCAAGCGGCGGGTTAGGAATTGGTTGAAGTGCTGGTATGTGGTGGTGAAGTGTTGGAGATGGTGGTTAAGCTTTGTGGTAGCTGAGACGAACATGTTTAAGATTATTTGAGAGCAAATAGAGTTATATAAAATAAACAGCCTATTTCGATGAGTCACAACCAAATAAGCAAACCTTAATGGTTGGTTTGTAACATTAACTGATGAACTTGATTGTGTAGGGTAAAAGACCAAATGAACCTGACACTACCGAGCTCATCTCACCAATGGCAGCAGCAAAATTTCCACCCTATGGGTGAGTAGTTAAACTTTTTAATGGAATTGTTTTAAGCACATTGAGGATGTTCAATAAGGAACGTTATGCAGCCTTATGTCAAATGGTATGACAAGAATACTATTTTTACCTATGTACTTCATTGTTATGACATAAATGTTGGTATACAAAAGACGTTAAATATACATCTTTTCATTCATGTATATTGCACCTTTGGCAACGTACGGATTAACCCATTCGTTTTTAATTAAAACTCAATTCACGTCAATATTCCCCTACTATATTCTATAGTTTTTACTTCAAATGGAAATCGACAATTATTTTAAGACATCCGAAAAAGAAAACAAGGACAGTAATTTTGAGACGTAGGGAGTATTATAGAAAATTATGTATGTCAAGAACTATTAATTGTTAATCTACATAATTTTCTTTGAACGGCATGGACCTACATAATAACACATAGCAATAAGCATTTTTTAATCTTTCAATAAAAGAGCACTTTCATATACTTTCAACAAACTTAAGGGTTTTTTGGTACATGAAATTGTATAATATATCACATGTGACGTATCACTAATTTGTAATTTCGAAGCTAAACAACAATAGTAAAGTAAACATAAATGTTTGTATATAACTCAAATGATTCACCATTTTTTGCATTAAAAATTACACATCCGTAGTTTTTCAACAATATATCACATATTATACTTTGAATCTTATATTAGAGCAGCTATTTCGTTGAATTTGAGCAAACATAACAAAATTATAAATTTCCAGTTTAATCGTAGTAATATTGATAATTTGCACTGCAAAGATCAAATGTGCTTTGTAGTGTGAGTTAAAATCACATATGATATATCATGTTTGTTTGAATATATATATTTAAAATTTAAAAAAAAAAAAAAAAAAAAAAAAAAAAAAAAAAAAAAAACCTATTTTTTCCGACTTTTATGAGTAGATTCTACCGATTTATAAGCTCACAAATTATTTGTGATATATGGCTGAAAAGCTAATTATGTATATTTTTCAATGCAAAAAATGATGAATCTTTTTTATACAAATACTTATGCTTATTTTACAACAGCATGTTCGATGATCGAACTTACATGTATTGATTTAGTGTTATATCACATATAATATATTTAACGAGTTTGAATATCAAAATTATTTTTCTTTTATCTTCTCCAACTTTTATGAATAAACTGTATGGATATAAAAGTTATGTGTGATATGTGGTTGAAAAGTCAAAGATGTGTATTTTTTAGTAAAAAAATGGTGAATTTTTGGAATTCTATACAAATATTTATGCTCATGTTATGACAAACTTGTTGAGTGTTTGAACTTCCATATTAGTGTTATATCACATGTGATATATCAAGTGACTTTGAATATAAAAAATAAAATTCAATCTATTTTCTCTAACTTCAATTTTTAAAGTGTATTAATTTAGAGGTTCAAATATAATGTGTAATATTTGGTTGGAAAGGCGATGATGTTATTTTTCAATGAAAAAGTGTGAATCTTTTGGAGTTCAATATAAATATTTATGCCTATTGTATCACACCATACAGAATATTACAACTTACAGATTAATGTTATATTACATAGACATATAATGCAAACTCTTGTACCAAAAAAAAAGCCCGAGAAAAACTTTTAAAAAAATGTTTATTAAAAGCATATATAAGTGCTCATCTATTAAAAGATAATTAAATGCTAGTTATGATTTTGTAATTTGTTTGTCTAATGATTAATGGTTTTTGAAATATTTTTTATATTGTTTTTTTGTTCAAGTGAAAGTATATTTTTTATGGTGACTTGGTCCAAAAAAGGTTGTGCTAAGTTGGCGGGATGTAGCCGGTCACTTTCTGCTTGAAAAATATCTACAAAAATATCATGGAAGTAACCAACCCATCAAGTAACATTAATAGCAACTGATGACAAAAGGAGTATTTCATTCACCAGATTATGGATGCAGATATATTATGTTGCAGTTTAACTGAAATTTGTAGGAACCAAACTTGATAACTTCATTTGACTTTTGTTGATTACTACAACTGTACGCGCACCAAACAAATGCAATAAAGACGACGCTTGTGGTATCAGTACTAATAGTGGTTTAGCATAGGAAATCCGGTGAACTACAGCAAGGAAGAGTATAGTTCAGCTTGAAGAGAGTAGAGTTCGTTTTAATTCTTGAGAGGAAGAGACTAGAGAATGTACGGTTCTTTAGGTGCATAAAGTTATACCTGGTTAGGTGAGGAAAGTGTCGTATAGTTTTGTGAGGTGTCCTTTGTCTTAGATTTTGGATTGGTCCACAACTGATCATTCTGTCAGAATGTGTTTCAAACACATTCGTCAAACCACACCAAACTCACAGAAAATGCACTTCATGTATTACGTATAGGGGCAAATATTTGACTACAAAATTAATAGTAAAGTTGTTCTTGAAAGCCGCATGAGATGTGATAAACAAAAAAAAATAGAAATTGTACATTTATTCTAATAACAAAACACATCTTACAGAAATTATTATTACTAACAAGCTTTTAACTCGCAAGTAACCTCTGTCACACCAAGCTGTAATCCTTTTTAGATATCACCAGCACCATGCACTTCCTGCAAATGTATCCAACACAAAATCAACAAGTCCCCAAAAACTATCGACAACATAGGATAGATGATGTGTCAATCCAACTTATTTACTTAGAAATGGTTGGTTTATGGTTATGTTTTAGCTTCTTTTTTTTTTTAATGGGTCAAACGGGTAAATTCTAAAATATAATTGTAAGAAAAACCAAAACAAATGGGTCGAAAGTCGTCCAATATTTAATTCAAACAACCTACACACATGCTGACCTTATAAAGTCACATCATATATTTACAAGATTTTGAAGATGAGTTTCATCACTTCATGCCATGGATGACGTATTTGCAAAGATTGAAGTTGTGGGTGGGCCCTATCTTATATTTAGTCCTAAGATTGTTATCGTTGGTCTAGTTTCACAAAGTGGAGTCAACATGATCTTAGTTTAAGTGCCCAGCACCCTAAAGATCAGGAATGCTCAAAAACATTTAACATAGATTACCTTGTTTTCAAGGACTGTGCTATCAGGAATTTCCAACTTCTCTCCAGATTTAGCAGCAACCACCACTTTACCCTAGAGTATTCAAAATGGAAACAGAAAACAAGTTCAGCGCAAATTGAGCAATAAAGCCACTATTTAGTCATGACACAAGCTCAATTACGAACTAAATGATACCTTGAGAACGACGGAAGATCCAAACCACACATCTCCAGAAACCTTCAAGCTATCAAGCTCAATAATGCTGGGGATAGACTTGAATCGCTTCAAGAAGTCTCCAACCTAAGGAAGATAATTAAATTATAGTGGGTATCATGGACAACTAGATACGAACTTTTGGGATGATCATTTATAGGATGTAAAATTACCTTCTTGAATTCAGGACCCAATTCGATTGAAGGATTGGCTGGATCTGCCCTTGCAGGGTTGCGAATCACGTAGCCATCTTTTTCCGTGTAAAGATCGGACTGCAATAAATGACGGGCATATTATTATAACTATTTTCCAAATCGACCCTGAATAAAAAAAATGTATATATAGAGATGACCAACCTGAACAAGAAGCAAATCTGAACTTGCTTTCACCGGCAAGAATCGAGATCGGGGAACGTTAATGCCAATGGCATTATCAAAAAACTGGTCATAAGAGAAGATATTAAATAAAATGAAGCAAGGTCAGTAAGCAGACATAATGAGCATGAACTGCAATTATTATCAAAATCAATACTAGACAAGAATATTGCATCATGCAGCATAATATATACCTTGATTGCAGCACCAGCAGCTGTTTCTAGCTGAAGAACTTTAACTCCATTGACTTCCTGTAAACCAACTTTTACACATTAGTGAAATATGCCAATGGGGTATTATGGTCTTTGAGTGTATTGTGATAAGATGATGAAAATACCTTAGGATTTGGGATAATCTCCATCTTAAGGGCATCTGCTTGCACAAGTCTTTTAATTGCATTCAAGTTAACCCACCTAGAATGCAAACAGTGTAAGTGATAATGACTTCAAACATTAAACATGTTCACAATTGAGTGAGCATGACTCACAAATTGTTGGTGTTGAAGATTTTGAACTTCTCAATTGATTTAAACTCATTGACCTGCACATAACAAGAATACCAGAAATCAGACATTGTCACAGCCACTTGTAATAAACAAATTCTTTGAGACGCTCACAGCTTGAGCTATGATCAGTCAAAATTAGTAGGAAAAAGAAAAGAATCAGAACTCACATGCTCATCAGGAACTTGTGCAATTTCGAGAAGCTGCAGAATAGAAATGGCAACCATAAGCCAGTGACATATATACAAAGATAGAGAGAAAGCTTGGCAGATATATTATGATGAGATGGTTAACAATAACATGGTATTTATACTGATGCAATGAAATTTTTTGACGGTCCTTGATACAATCCACCTGTATTGATAATACTGAAAAGCGCAGGAGATTGATATAGACAACTAGTTCTTTCAGTGCATACTATAACAGATAGATAGCGTGAATCAATATCTTCCAAGGACTTGCAGAATGAATAAGATGAAATCAGAAAAAGCTTAATCTAATCTTCAACTAATTTGAAATTCAATTTAAGAAAGCTTGACCTCTATGAAACAAGTGGTTCAATTTGTCCTTCAACCAAATTTTAACACTAATATCAATTTTCAGAATCTTTCTTCAAATCTAATAGTAATACCAGTTTGTCCTCACAACAAGCCTTTTAAACTACTTGGGTAGCCTAAAAATATAACCCAATAGACATTACAAATAGAGGAACTTTTCCTAGGGCTATGGGAGAAGAATGAAACCTACTATCTGGCCAACTTTGTTATATCCTCAGCAAAAGAAAGGTGATACTTTCTAAATCCTGGTTGTCTTCCTGACTAGAAAAGTTATTTGCTCAGAACACAATTGTGATAACTGATACACACCTGAACTTTCCCATCGTATGAAATTAGTGTACCACCCTTCACATCAGCCAACGTTTTGGGTGTCACCTGTTTTAAATCCACAATATCAAGCAAGGAACACAAATTGAGGCAAAATGACAACTAGGTAATACTGGTAATTACCTCCATGCAGTACTCATTCTTGTTCTGGACCAAGTGATTCAAGATTTCTATTATGAAGAATTAAGTCATTCAAAGATAAAAGTAACACGGTCTTTTGGTCTTCTATAAACCAAATACAGATATAAAAACTTAAAGTAAAATGTCTGGTAAGGATACTCAAATCAACTACAGCTCCTAAGTTATCAGAATTGGCAACAAAGACGTATTCCTTTCCCTGTAATCAAGGACAACATATGATACCAATAAGTAAACACAAAAACATATACTGTACATGCTTTAAAGACAAAAAGCCAAAAAAGAAGCAGCAAAGTAAAACCTGTGACAATAGTGCTTCGAGTTTCCCGCTGTTCATCAAGGATGGGAAAACATCACCGTGACCTGGGGGGTACCTTTAAATCAAAAAATATATAAGTTTCAATATAAAAAACATCAAAGTGCAGCACAAGAAATTAAGAAGTTATCAATTAACTCAAAGGTTAGCTTTTGATATACATACCATCCATCCTTGCCAGTTTCACCTTTCGATGGCAGTGGCAAAAATTCATCAACAACCAATCGAGGGTACTGGCTCTGTAAACATAAAAAATAAGAGGTTAAATCATTGCAAATTTAGGCAAATGCCTTTCCAAAACTGGAATGGGCGAACGTAACTGTCAGTGCATGAAATACAAGTTAGTAACCAAAACAGTAATGCTCTGTATTCAGCATTTGTTGCTCTGAATGGTTTAACAAAAAGATAAGTTAGCTAACCTGATTGAATGTATGGATCTCGATATTTGAACCAGAATACTTTTCCACAATCTACAGTACAAAAATATATAAAACCTATCAGGATATGGAACGACGAAATAAATTTTATGTGTGGAAAATAAATGTATCTATTTATCACCTTCTGTGTGTCTTCATGTGTGTTGAATGAGTTCATTAGAAGCAAAGGTACACTACAACCATACTTCTTATTAAGTGACTACAAGAAAGAAAAGAAAAAAGAGGGTTAAGTTTCCAGAAAACATCACAAGCCTAGAATAACCTTTTATGAATGAGTGTGTCCTATTTTCTAAATGCAAGTACCTCAATTTGGATGACAATCAAGTCTAAGAAGGTTAATCCATTTCGGACTTCAATGACAGACCTGCATCACCAAGATGATGTCAGATTCCAAAAAGAAAAACATCAAATGTCAAACGGTAGAAAAACATTGCCAAACTAATGTTCCAATTTTGATACCACCAGCCATATGCATGATACTGATACATACTTCATAGCAAGTTCAGAATGTTCATAAGGAGAAACTATGATTATTGTCATTAACAAAGGATAAAAAGGTTTAGCATCAATTTGCATACAGTGACTTACATCAGTTTAAGAACAATAAATGTACAACCATTAAGTTCAGACTTCAGATAGCATTCAGCATCCTGTCAATTAAACGCAATAGATACCATTTTTCTAAAAGCGGACACTTTTCTCACTGACAGTAGGTAAGTGATGGATGGCTTAGTGAATTAAGTGTCCTACATATTTCAGCTCTCTAATACTGAATACAAGCATCAGATAATGCACATAGAGTATTTTAAAATGCAATAGTTGCTACAGCCTCTATTGATGTGCAATAGATGGAAGTATTATACGATAGATCATATAAAGTTGGATAAGTAGAGACCACAACGTGTCAAGGGTAACGGATTTTGATTAAGGGTTAGACTAAAAATGCTACTCGAAACATTAGCAAGCATTAACATGATCATATATCACCACACATCCTATACTAACCAAGTATAGCAGACTACTAACTGTAACAAGTAAAATAACCAAGATTAGCATTTACATGAGGAATCAAGAAAGTAAATAGGTAATCACGTACTTTGGACCAGTGCATCCCATTGTTGTTCCCAATCCACCATTAAGCTTTAGCACCACAAGCTTATCCAATAGACTCTTCGTTTGTGCAGCATCTGAACCAATCAACACAATCAAATCACATACGTTAAATATATCGAAGCATAAACTAGACAATTATCAGTACCATAAACTAATAAATCAAACAAATACCTTCTGGTACAGCTGATAAGGTATCATATGGCACCACGATCTTGTCAGTTGGCGTTTGGATCTTGCTCCATTCAACAT
This sequence comes from Artemisia argyi, assembly GCA_030686995.1. NCBI lineage: Eukaryota > Viridiplantae > Streptophyta > Magnoliopsida > Asterales > Asteraceae > Artemisia > Artemisia argyi. Next base: position 121,323,738 of record CM060702.1, read on the forward strand.
GCTGTGCTTCACCACTTCATTAACCACATTAAAAAAAAAAAAAAAATCCAAATCAGACGGCAAAAATCAATCCCTTCTCAACGATTCAATATTAATTTGACAAATAAGCAACCAAGTCAACAATTTTTTAATATCAAGTGGAAACAGAATTGAAAAACACATCACCAAGTTAACAAATCTACAACCTTATAAATTAAAATACTTAATTTCACACTTAAAAAATTCTAAAGAGAGCCATTTAATATCCGATTTTAAAATTAATATTGAAAACTAGAAAATAAACCACAACTCAACAAATCTACTCTAAATCTAGACAAATCAACAACTTCCTAACGTTTGTTTTAGATGTATAACAAATAAAAATTTAACCAAAATATAGCGATTTTGTAGCGAATCTTTGTTATTCCACTAACCAATTCAAACAACAAACAAATTGCGAATATCTGATCTTAAATCTAATATTGAAAAATAGCAAATAATTCAACAAATCTACACGAATGATAAATAAATCAACAACTCTCTAATGTTTATTAATAATAATAAATCAAAACTAGCATTTTCATTCAAGTAACAAATAATCCAACAAATCCACATGAAGGATAAACAAATCAAACAACTTTATAATATTTAAATTATAAATACATGCACGATAAATTAATGAAAAAAAAAATGAATACCTGAGATAACGTGAGACAAGGTTGATAAATCCAGTTTTCTCATTCTCACTGTCAAATTCAACAACAAAAATCACATTCAGATCCAATAAACGCATTATGTAAAAATATAACACATTATTAAATTAAACAGACCTGATTTGAGTGAGACCAGAAACAGCAGATCGGAGATTGTTCAACTTCTCAACATCAGCAGCGGCCATTGTGTGATTTTGAGATGTGATCTGAATGAGTGATGATGATAAAATGTGAAGACAACAACTGAGATACAAGTTTTATAAATACTATTGTACAGGTGGCAGCGAAAGGTATGTCGATTTTTTGTAATGGTAATAAAAAGTTTTTTATGTGTAAATAAAAATTAAAAAGGAATATTCAAGAGAATATGATGATGATTTGTGAGATCTAAAACCACGTGGCGTTACGCGCCATCACTACGCCATCTATCTTTATTTGGTTTTGATTTCATTTTCCTTTCATTAAATCGTTTGCCTAATTAGTTTCTGGTTAATTTTGGGTGGTTTCTATTTTTGAAGCTATATATTATTGAGGTTCGGTCTTAGTATAGTTGGATCAGTTTGTGAGATTTGTTATAGTGCAGGATTTTGCTAGTTATAGAAAAAAAATTATTGCAGGATTTTGCAACTTATAGAAAAGATTTTGCTAGTTATAGAAAAGATTGTAAAAATGGACAAGATTTTCTAGTTAGTGGATTTAGTTAAATTACGGATATCATAATTGTTAACCTTGTGTCAAAATCTCATTTTCACACATTACCAATAAATAAATAAATTTTAAAACATCATTTTTTTTTTCTACGCGAACACACTATCGTCTTCACACGCTAAAACACACACCCCAAATCAACACACGCACACTCTCTTTAACCATTTAGACCAAAGCCATGTCGGACCATCAAGTCCGAGGGCGTTACCATACCTTCTGCTCTAAACAAGAGAATGTTATTTGCTAACCTATGCCCAGTGGGCACGTATTAACGGTTTATAAAAGGAATGTTTTCATGCATTTAAGTGCAAATTATGATCAAATATGGTGATTTATCAGTTTATTTAATGTGTATTGAATGAATTTTTTTGATCAAAATAGAAAGTTTGTGTTTATCAATTACACACTAACTTGTGCTTAGTGGGCACTTGTTAGCAAAACTCTTTTAGCTTTAAATTTTAAGTTTTAAACATGGTAGTTCTTTTTAATAAAAATGGTTTAAAATTACTTAACTTTGTTTGAAAGGTACTGTATTTATTTATTACTTGAACTAGAAGTTTCAATAATTAAAGGGTTTGTTTGGATGTGCCTTTCTATACTGGTTTGCAATTATATCTTATGAAAATATCAAGTTTATCACTAAAATTTTAATTTAATAAATACACAAGATAATAGTTGAGTGATCGTAAACGTATGCACATGGATAAAATTCTCACATTAACTTGAGGCTACATTTCGTTTAAAGGTTTCTTGTACTTTCTTTTGATACAACACGACCTGTCAATTTTTTCCAAACTAAGTCAAGAGGGTAGACATTTTTCTTAAAAGATGAAAAATTCCAAGTCAAGTAAAAGGCAGTTTATAACTTTATTGACTGATTTATGTATCGCTGAATTACCATCTCGAACGATGAGCAGCTAGCGCTCTAGTCTCAATGGGTACTTGATGTCCATCGGATGCATTTAAAAAAATACACTACATGAATGATCCAATACATACTTTTAAAGTTTAAATCAAAACTAAAGGTAATAATGGTGGGTGATCTATTCCCTTCTTCGTGATCCATCACCGCTTCCCTTCTTCACGCGTATATCTCATTACTTTCTTTTCCTTTCATACGTGGTTTTGCATTTGTTCAGTGGTTTGGTGACGGTTTGCCAAATTTTCTTTTATTTGTGTGTGTTTATGAAGTATGTTCATATAAAGTGAAGTATTTTCATATGTTTCACAAAAATAAAATAATAAATATAACATATACCAGGATTCTTCCCCCCCCCCCCCCCCCCCCCAACTCTGTAGCATTTTACTGTAGCTACTCACAAAAATAAAATAAAATATGCCTGCTACAGTGTTTTGTGTGGGAGTGTACATGAAAATGTACAGTAAAAAAAAAAAAAAAAAAAAAAAAAAAAAAAAAAAAGTTTTATAAATACTATTGGTGGCAGCGAAAGGTATGTCGATTTTTTGTAATGGTAATAAAAAGTTTTTTATGTGTAAATAAAATTAAAAAGGAATATTCAAGAGAATATGATGATGATTTGTGAGATCTAAAACCACGTGGCGTTACGCGCCATTACTACGCCATCTATCTTTACGAGCAAAATTGCCCGCGCGTTGCTGCGGAGCAGCAGCATTTTAAAAACCTATAAATGCAGACTTATTAAGCTTTTTAAAGACTAATAAGATTCATACTTGTGAAACAATGTTTACATTTTACGTAATTCAGCAAAAACGATTTGTTGCTGCACAAAAAGTCAACATAATGTTTCAACCAAATCCCTTTTGCAAAAGAGGCAGAAAAATTTTGGCCCGAACACACTTCAACTTATCAGCAGAATAGATTTGTTGCTCAAAGAAAATCAACATAATAAACAACATAAGAAAACAACTCATTAGCCAAATTGCTAACATAAGAATCGCTATACTTTGCAAATACATGTTATTTGGTGCATTTTTGAACGTTCAACTAAAAAAATGCTATTAAATTCAAAAGAAAATAGCCTAGTAGTGCGCTGACTTGGCTGATGTTTTGTACTTTTAGCGTAACATAGCTCGCCAACTTTGTTGTTGTTCTAAACGTCCAGGTCGAGACACCTAGAATCACAAATGGGTAGCAAGAAAATGCAAGCAGCTGTATTTATTTAGCTAATATAGCCAAATCTTTGGTTTTAAACAGCATGCAATCAGTCAACCCTTTATGCACAACGTACCTGAGAACTCAACAATCCGATCGCAATGGCTAAACAGAACAGACAACGCAATCACCTCAGGTCCGTCTCTCACCAAATTCACCTTGTTAGCGTCCTCTCTAACCTGCAGAAGAAAAAAGAAAAGTTAGCCTCTCGTTTGATAATTTCCTGTTTAAAACTGAATGAACAGTTGGAGCATAAGCTTTACTTCATTTTTGGTTTCTACTCTCCCATAATTGCGTGTAAAAAATATATGATAAACATTTACCACACGTCTTTAAATACCATTTAAAATAAAGAGTACGCTGTGTATGTATGATGTCGGTTATTTTAGTTGACAATAGTGGTAAAGACCAAACTACATAAACATATAGATATGTTTTTTTTTTATGTATATGCTTCTTAGTATTGCTGCTGGTTTTTTGCAGCATTAAAAAAAAGCACCCTTTGGTGCTAATTAAACCAATATGGTTTGAAAGTCCCTATTTTGGTTTCAAAATCCGTGATTAGGTTATACCCCTTACAAAAACAACCCGTATACTCCTTTACTACTGCTGTTTTGAAGCAGTCCAAAAAATAACCCCTTCTGCAAATTCCTATCTAAGATTAGTAAAAACCATCCAAACACAAATGACCCAGTTCACCTTGCAAATTCCTATCTAAGATTGAGCAGTATCTGTTGTTCGTTTGATTCGTGTATAGGTATATCCACTAAAAAGTAGGACTAATCATTTACCTGTAGATGCTTTTCGGATGGTACCAGTAACACAGACCATGACACCCGGATATAATGAATGCACGATTCTCTGCATTTTCATCCAGAATAGCTCTATGAGAATAGGATTCACAATGCAATTTACATAGGTAAAAGAGAATATAATCTCAAACACATTGCAAAAACAAAAAAAGATACCTTCAAATAACAGGCTAAACTTTTGTGGCACCCGTAGCTACACCTCTTTTCTTTGATGCACCTGCTGACGACTTACAATTACCACATCTAACAGTTTACTAGAATGAATATTAAATAAACAAAAGTTAATTAAAATGTACCTTCTCTTTTTGCTCAGCTTATTTATTTATTTATTGACCATTGTTCTGACCTTTCATCTCGAAGTTTGACGCACACAAAGTTACAACATTTGGTTTGTGACTCATCATCGTCCTGCAGTTAAATGAACCACAGATAAGATTTAAAAATAAATAAATAAATAAATAAAAAAACACTAAGATTTCGGTTTCAGGGAAACTAACATTCAGTAAATCCTGAGAATGCATATTTCAGATATATCTCAGGAAGCAGGATTTCTAAAACAATGGTAGACCCTACTCATATATTCTACATTTTCAAGCATTCGTTGTGAGGATGAAATTTTTAACACACCTACACACCTCATTGATCAACAAATAGCTGTCTCTAGTCCTAACCAATTGTTCAACTTACTGATAATCAATATCGATGATAACCGCGCTATGCACCTTAGGATTCGTCTACTTTTTTGTTGTACCAACTCATTTTCATTTATTATGAATTGCAATTTCAACTATTTATTAGCCATCTACACAGCTCTTTGATTAACAAAAAGCTGATTCTAGTCGTAACCAAATGTTTATCAGTAATAATCAATATCGATGATAAACCCACTTAACACTTATAGTAAATGGTTGAAGGCATAGGTAACTGGTTTCCACAGTTGTACATTATTTGATTGCAGCAGTTGATGACCATTTAATTGTACTTAGTGTGGACTGTTTGGATAGCTTATTGCAACAACTTATTAACCTTGAATCATGCTTATAAGGGCTGCTTGGAAATCTTACTTAAGTACCTAAATGACCTTCACCTGTTGATATTAAGGGCTGTTTGGATAGCCTATTTCAGTAGCTAATTAACAGTAACCTGTTGTAGCTATGGGTTGTTTAGATAGCTTATTACAACCACTAATATATCTTGACCTGATCGTTTCAATCTCTCTTACTAATATGTTAAATCATGGGTTGTTTGGATAGCCTATTTCAACATCTCATTATAGTGGCATAAAATATAAATTAGAAAATACCAGAGGTTAATTATCTTGATTAAATAGCTAGCTAAAGTGAAACCAAAATAATTGCAAACAAACATTAGGTATACTTTGCTTAACGCAATTTGTGTAAGCATCTATCTATCTCAACTGATACCTATTACTGAATTCACATATGCAGAGTATGCTCCTTTGTCAATTTTTACACATTCCCCATCCCTTTATGCACAATATATTTAACTTTTTTTCTTATACAATGCAGCTCACAGAAACCCCAAGCATTACCTAACTAAGCAATTACCTATCAAAGCAATTGTCTAACTGAGATGGTGGGATTTGGAACTGCCCTAGGAGGCCCAAACAGCTTGTTGTACACTTATAACATGCTCTATAGATAGAGATACATGTCACATATGCAGTTCATGCTTACATATATGTTATTAAAAAACTGATAATTGCCTGTTAGAGCTTTACGGTGATTTTTTACTCACCTGAATGTCCACGTATTGTTTGCTCTTAGCAGAAGGCCTTGTTGTAACATTGACATCTCCAAAGTGCGAATTTTTGGATATGGAATGTTGGGGTGTTATTGTTCTGAGAATGTTTCAGCTGTGTAGTAGTTCGATTTGCTGACCATGCCACAGAACCTGCATTTAAGCAAGAGAATAGACATAAGTCAGTCAATTTTCACCCACTTACCGTATTTAAAAGCATCCCCTAACATGAACCACTGACATATTTGGAAGAAGATTAGATATATACATTTCTTCCATTTGTATACATTATCATAGCTATATTTAATGAGGGATTAAAGTATAGGCACATGGTTCTAAAACAACGACTATGTAACAACTACACGGTTCTAATTTGAGGCAGATGAATCCTCAAAACCCTAGGCACATGGTTCTAAAACAACTACCATTCAAGTGAATCCGGAATACTGATCCCATATGTGCGTCGTTCGAAATGCATACATGTTCTAGACTGGATAAAAGTAGCACACTGCTGCAATTCCAGTATTATATTTGGCCTTAATATGATGAAAGAGACGCACATCAATGACGCTAGAACAAAAACGAAAGAGTTGGCTAGAAACAAAAAAATAGTGATCATAATGAAGCTCTACTTCAAGGATCAATACGACTTACCCAGCAATTTTTTGGCATCATATTGCAGATTTTGGGTCTCCTCCTCATATGGCCAATCCTACTCTGTACAATTACTGCTGCCAATAAGTAAATGACACACAAATCAACTAACCCATATTATGAAATAAACAGGTCTTTTGTATACAAAGCATGTCAACTAAGATTTTTTTCTCTAAAAGTATTATCATTCATAATTATGCTTTCACCATGGTAACTAAACTTACAGTGACTGTATGTTGGGTCGGCAAAACAGCGTTCAACCAAGTGACCCCATAAGCCGAAAAAAAGTGACTGAATAAGCCATAATTGTATTGGTCCATTTTGGAGTAGTGGGACAAAAGGCAACGAAGAACAAATACACAGGCTTGAGCATGCCTAAAAATATGTAATCCTATCTTGAGCACTATTATTACAATCAAATGATTTATGAACATACAACCTAAACATAATCTTCTTTAAGCAACTCAATGATTTTTTTCATTTCACATTTCTTGTTTCTTATGCACTTACCATTTCATCAACTACATAATGGGCATCATTCAATTTACCACAAAATAACTTAGGTTAGCAACATCTACATCAAACATATATGAAAATCAGGGTTCTTAAGAGGTTTAGAAAACCCAATCCCAAACACATCTGTAAAATAGCTGTATGTGTAGGTGCAAAAAATAAACAAATAAATAAAATAAACACCAAATGATTTTGATTATACCTTAAAGAAACTGATTCGCATTTTTTTTATTATACCTTAAAAAACCATACAACATCTTCAATAAATTATTCGGATTTATGAAATACCAACCCGATCTTGCAAAGGAAGTAGTGCTACTACCTTTTATCCCACCAAAAACGGCGGGATGCGCATCATCGGAAGAAAACCGACCCACTCGCCGGCGACATGTGCTTGTGTGACCGATCGATCCATTCTACAATTTTTTAGAGAGATAAATTTGTGTTTGCGTGTGTTTCTATTTTTTTTTTGTTGAGAGGTGAGAGATAAGAGTGTTGTAATTGTGTGTTTGTGGTGCCAGAAGCTTCACGAAGAAGCTTAGTAGGTTGCTAGCCCTGTTGGCTTTGAAAGTATATGCAAGTTTGGTACATTAACAGAGCCATTAGCATCAATAAACATGAACAGTGTATGTGCAAAAGTTTGGCAGCCAATGGGCTGCTGCCAAACCCATGACCAAGTACTGTTGAGTCAATAAACTTCCACATTAACCACATTAATGAGTACATGCACCCAATAGGAAGCATGTTTAAAGGGTAAACAAAAAAATTTGCAACACAATTAGTGTCACATCACTTTTCTCTATTAGAATATATATAATTTGGTTTTGATTTCATTTTCCTTTCATTAAATCGTTTGCCTAATTAGTTTCTGGTTAATTTTGGGTGGTTTCTATTTTTGAAGCTATATATTATTGAGGTTCGGTCTTAGTATAGTTGGATCAATTTGTGAGATTTGTTATAGTGCAGGATTTTGCTAGTTATAGAAAAAAAATTATTGCAGGATTTTGCAACTTATAGAAAAGATTTTGCTAGTTATAGAAAAGATTGTAAAAATGGACAAGATTTTCTAGTTAGCGGATTTAGTTAAATTACGGATATCATAATTGTTAACCTTGTGTCAAAATCTCATTTTCACACATTACCAATAAATAAATAAATTTTAAAACATCATTTTTTTTTTCTGCGCGAACACACTATCGTCTTCACACGCTAAAACACACACCCCAAATCAACACACGCACACTCTCTTTAACCATTTAGACCAAAGCCATGTCGGACCATCAAGTCCGAGGGCGTTACCATACCTTCTGCTCTAAACAAGAGAATGTTATTTGCTAACCTATGCCCAGTGGGCACGTATTAACGGTTTATAAAAGGAATGTTTTCATGCATTTAAGTGCAAATTATGATCAAATATGGTGATTTATCAGTTTATTTAATGTGTATTGAATGAATTTTTTTGATCAAAATAGAAAGTTTGTGTTTATCAATTACACACTAACTTGTGCTTAGTGGGCACTTGTTAGCAAAACTCTTTTAGCTTTAAATTTTATGTTTTAAACATGGTAGTTCTTTTTAATAAAAATGGTTTAAAATTACTTAACTTTGTTTGAAAGGTACTGTATTTATTTATTACTTGAACTAGAAGTTTCAATAATTAAAGGGTTTGTTTGGATGTGCCTTTCTATACTGGTTTGCAATTATATCTTATGAAAATATCAAGTTTATTACTAAAATTTTAATTTAATAAATACACAAGATAATAGTTGAGTGATCGTAAACGTATGCACATGGATAAAATTCTCACATTAACTTGAGGCTACATTTCGTTTAAAGGTTTCTTGTACTTTCTTTTGATACAACACGACCTGTCAATTTTTTCCAAACTAAGTCAAGAGGGTAGACATTTTTCTTAAAAGATGAAAAATTCCAAGTCAAGTAAAAGGCAGTTTATAACTTTATTGACTGATTTATGTATCGCTGAATTACCATCTCGAACGATGAGCAGCTAGCGCTCTAGTCTCAATGGGTACTTGATGTCCATCAGATGCATTTAAAAAAATACACTACATGAATGATCCAATACATACTTTTAAAGTTTAAATCAAAACTAAAGGTAATAATGGTGGGTGATCTATTCCCTTCTTCGTGATCCATCACCGCTTCCCTTCTTCACGCGTATATCTCATTACTTTCTTTTCCTTTCATACGTGGTTTTGCATTTGTTCAGTGGTTTGGTGACGGTTTGCCAAATTTTCTTTTATTTGTGTGTGTTTATGAAGTATGTTCATATAAAGTGAAGTATTTTCATATGTTTGGTTTGATAATGGTGAGTTTGGTGGTGTGTTAAATAATAATGTGACGCTGACATGAAGATAATAAGTTTGGTGAACATTACTTCCAGCTTAAGAACATCAGGTGAAGTGGCTTGAGCCAAAACACATTTTTGGTGTCACGTCATATCACCTTAACATTTTCTTCTTTTACTTTCTTTGTCACTCACACACAAAAAAATCCCCTTTCACATCACTCAAGGCAAAACACTTTTTTAAGACCAATTATATTCAATTAAAATACAAACTCAACACAAAGTCAATGCTCTAAAAAAAATACTACATGGGTTTGATATTCACCGGCATGCTTGCCAACATTATCCAAACAAGTATATACGAAGTATATATTTATAAATATAACATATACCAGGATCCTTCTCCCCCCAACTCTGTAGCATTTTACTGTAGCTACTCACAAAAATAAAATAATAAATATAACATATACCAGGATTCTTCTCCCCCCCCCCCCCCCCCCCCCCAACTCTGTAGCATTTTACTGTAGCTACTCACAAAAATAAAATAAAATATGCCTGCTACAGTGTTTTGTGTGGGAGTGTACATGAAAATGTACAGCAAAAACAAAAAAACGGGTATCACATACCCTCATAATATCTACCCACCTCTCTATCTCCCTCAGTCTCTCTAGAACCATCTCACCCACCCTCTATCTCTCTCGCTCTCTATCCAAAAATAAAAACACCAGGTTTATTCAGGATTCTTCATTTTGATTATACATATTTTTTTCCAGAGGTAGGTGTTTATGTGGGTTTTTAGTTTTGATTAATTTTTGTTGAATTATAATTAGTTGGTGCGGTGTTGCAAGTATGTTGTTGGTTATCTGATGTGCTCTGGTGATTATGGGGTAGGTTTTTGTGAGATTGGTGATGTGGGTTTCCTTCATTCAAAGTTAAATTTTTAATCAAATTTGTGTATTTTTACAAAAAAAAATAATAATAATAAAAAAAAAGCATTCGATTGGTTTTATTTTCATTTGGTTTCTGTGTTTTGATTGCAGCGGCGATGGATTTGGTTTGTGGGTTTCGATTGTTGCGGCTAAGGTAATTATTCTGATTTATTTTTCCTGGTTTCGGTTAATGGATTTGCACTGAGGTATACCTTTTTTTCTTATTAATTATGTGTTGAATATGTTGTGGAGGGTTTTGAAATTTAGGTTATGGGTAGTATTTTTTTGAGTTTATGGTTACTTGGATTTGTGTTAGAAATTGGTTTCCAGATTGTATAATAGGTTGATATATTTGGGTTTTCTTAGTTGAACGTAGGTTTCAGCCACTTTCGGCGGTTTTAACCGTAATGATGACGCATTCGATGAATGTCGTTTAGGTTCTGGAAACACATAAAGCTTGAATGGATATGAATGAAAGTTGTTGTAATTGTGGCAGCTGCAGCTATTGATGTGGTGCATGAAGCAGCTAATAAACTGAAAATGGAGATGACTTGCTGATTCGTATCGAGTTGAGAAGGACTACTGTTATTACTACTATGGTATCCTTATAACGTAGGTATAATATGGTATCCTTATAACGTAGGTATATGATGACTATTGTTACTTCTAATCTGACATTTTTGTTACTTCTGATGCTATTTTGAATTTTGAATTTGTAGGACGGTGTCGAGCTCAAGAATGATCGGCATGAAAAGCATCGACTTTAACAAATACGCTTATACAAGATAAGTTCTTTACTTTAGATTGTTCTCTAAACAAATTTTTAGATTCTTCATTTAAGCAAGTGGTCACAAATTTTGGCTTTCGGTTGGATGCTCATTGTCAGTAAAAGTTGACCACTCTAAGAATATTATTAAAAGAAAACATATTGAGGTTTGATTGTGTGTGGTTCAGTAGGTGTGCTCAGTGGGTGTTGGGTCTGTTAAGGGGGTGAGTTCAATGACTCGGTTGAGTGTGTTGGTTCATTAGGTGTGTATTCACGGGGTAGGTACAGAGGGTGGGGGTTAATTCTGGTGATAGTGTGCATGTGGAAAATAACAAGGTTTGGAACCTTGAGATCATTTTGAGATTGCTTCAAAGATAAAATTCATTTATATGAATACATGAGTTTGCAGAGTAATTTGTTTGATGCAGATATGGTTATTAGAGCCCCTATTCTGCTATTCCGATTTTTTTGATAATTATTGTTTGCAGGTGAGGTTAATAAAAAAACCAATGTGACCCATAGCAGTTCAGGTGTTTAATCGATCCATTCTATGTCTTTGAATCAATGCTTTAAGTTCCTACACTTTCAGGTAATATAATTCTTTATGCGAAAATTAACTGTCCAATTCTCAATAAGCCGAAAAGCCTGTTAAATAAGTTAATCCAAACACTCCCTTAAATAATAAGTATGCGTGTTAATTTCGTGACTATTTGATTTTCTATGCTGCTGTCAACCATTCCCGTTTTAGCTGAAATTTTAAATTAGCAGACTTAGATGAAACAAAGTACAAATCGACAGATTCATGTGGCGGAATGTTTTAGATTTGTTGTTGATACAAAAGTTGGGCTTACCTTGTTTGGACTCTTGCTCTCGTACCAATCAGAACTTTAGTGCTTGTGAAACCTGCGCACTAAGAAAGCAAACAACACCGTTAGGCTTATCGTGGGATTGTCTCCCACGATTAGACTCCGGCGTGAGAGTAAGTAATCGGTTTTAGGGTTTAGTTGAAGAGTTAGGGATTGTGTCAATCGTACCTTTCAATGAGAATATGTGATTCTATATATAGGACGCAGAAACCGTGTAGGTATCTTGCTCCTTACTCTTCGCACTCGTGGTGCTTATCCGGGGTAAGGATATCTATTCCGTAAATGGAAAATCCTTATCCCTTAATTATGCGTATTGGTTGGGCTTTGGGCTTCGTGAGCCCAAGCCGTTGGTATTAATGGCCCAAGTCATTTGTCATGATAGCCCACTCGTGGTGGGTTTGGGCTTAGTAATGTCTATAATTTGGGCTCGTGGCCCAACTATAGGCTATACGTCATCATGTCCCCCCAGTCTAGTGTGCGCGGCTCGTAGCCGCGGATACAAGACTAAAGGAACGAGCGGCAAGCGTAGCGGAAGAAATTTGATACTTCCCACTCAAATGATAGGGACAATGAACCAAGTCCCAAATATCACAAAGTGTGCCTCGAAAATCGGGGAGGCTATCCACGTGTGTCTCGGGAAAGGGGAAAAGTGCTTGTACCTTCCACCTCCCAGCCACACGTTTGTGAGTGGGATCCACGTGGCATCCCATTTAGGGTTTCTTAGCCTCTTATATAAATCACCGCCCCTTTTCACTGTTTTTTACACAGTCAAACGTATTTTTTCACCATTTGCAAGTTTTTCTAAAGCTTTGTCTCTCCTCGATCCTCTATTTAAGTTAGGTAACTGCGCGTGCGCAATAATTTTAGCAAACCTTATTTATAAAATGGTTGCTCAGTTACACGAATTTCGCTCTAGGTTGGATGAGGATGACGTACGTCAGTTTTCCTCTGACTTCTTCATTCCTCTCGACATCTATCCTGAGGCACCAGACGTGGATGCGTGTATTGCTGATTTCCCCGATGAGAAAATTGGCTGGTATACACGCTTTTTCAATTACGCGAATCATCGCGTACCCATTTCTGTCTTTTTGAGCAACGTGCTCAATCATTACCAACTCCATATCTCACAGCTGCACTGTATAGGTGCGGCTAAGATATCAAATTTTGAGATTAATTGTCGGTTATTGGCTATCAATCCGACAGTTGACCTATTTCGTGCGTTTTACCACACAACGAGGTCGCATGGATGGGTTTCTTTTGCCAAGCGCGCAGGGCGCCTCCAATGTTATGAAGAGAAGGTAGATTCTTTACGGCATTGGAGGGAGTACTTCTTTTGGGTAGATGATGTGTGTTTCCGTCGCGCTTTGAGTTCTATACTCGAAGGTCGTTGCCGAGGGATGAGCGTCCTATCCCTGGTTCTTACAGTGCCGCAGATGCGGACATAATTGATGCTAACCGCATTCCCATTAACTCCTATCCTGAGGAGTTCTTGGTGCATATGGGGCTGAGCCAAAATTATTTTGATGGTGCGAACGAGGTTCCAACCTTTCTTGATGAGGACAGCCAGGGTGGGTGCTCATCCTTTTACTGCATCTATAATGTGAGTGTTTTGCTTATAATCCTTTGAATAACTAACTTTGTTCTTTTGTGGCTTGTCTTTTGTATGTCGCAGAAATGGATTTGTTTGTTGTCGTAAAGCTGAAAGAACCCAAGCGCGTGACGGTGGGGGTGCGTCCCCTGAGAGAGGGTGAGCAACCCATATTGCAGGCCACGGCGGGGCACCTGACTACGTTTACGGCTGTTGAGCGTCAGGATTCCCCCTGCAGCTGTGCTTGTCGCGCCAGTGCAGGTTGTCCCTCCTACTGAGGAGAAGTCTCCCATGGAGGAAGAGACGCATGTAGAGGCGTCCAATAGCGTGGAGATTTTGGAGTCCGCGGAGGTCCGCAGGGAGAAGCGCAAGGAAGCGTCTTCTGGTGGTTATGTTGGTACCTCCAAAAAGAGGCGTCGCCTGATTGGGGAGGATGAGTCGGATGCGCCAGATGAGATGTCTGCTACTAGCGCACAGAAGAATCAGGCCGAATCTCCACCACTTGTGTAAGTATTTACGACTGTAACTTTCTTTTATTTGCCGTATCCGCGTACTAACTTCGTCTTCTTTGTCTCATAGGGACCATGCTGCAGAGGGTGATGCGGCTTTTGTTGATCATGCCGCATCGCCCAAGATTGCTGATGTAGAGGAGCCTCTGAAGGTAGCGGCGCAGATGTCTGCGCAGGAGTTGGTGGAGGAGCTTGCTGGTGTTGCTGCTCGCCAGGCTGAGTTGGTCACTCAGCTGAAGGCGCGTACTGTTGTTGAGGGAGATAGCCTTGCTCAAAGGGATGAGCAGATTGCGCAGCTCAAAGCGCAGTTGGCCGAGGCTCAGGCAGAGGTGTTAGCTGCTGATGAGTGTGCCATGAAGGCGACTGAGGAGAAGCCAGTGGTTATGGCTAAGCTGCAGCGTGAACGTGGGGAGTCGCAGCAATATAAGGCTGATCTCGCCTGGGGGGTAAAATACCTGGAGGAGAAGAAGAATGAGCTCTGCGGTCAGCTTGCTCAGTTTGGCAAGAAGGTCGAGGACTCTGTGGAGGCGCAGGAAGAGAAGCTGCGCAGACTGAGTGTAGAGTATGATGAGGAGTTGTATCCTCATCTGATGTCGACCATTGCGGAGCGCAGGTACTTGTTGTACATTTCTTCTTTACTTCTTTTATAGTTTGTGTTTCTTTTCTAATGCCTTGCTCGTTGTTTTCGCAGGTGGTTGATCAGCCATGGCTTGCGCCTGGCTGCCGTGGGCACATTGGAGTCCCCAGAGGTCGTGACCGCCTTTGGGAAGGTGGTGGAGTGCGCTGTTGCTCGTGGCAAGGCGCAGGCTGTGGAAGAGTTGGCTGAGGTGCAACTGCTCAAGGTTTCTCCCTCTGAGGTTCCTGAGTATAATGCTGATGCCTACGACGAGCTTGTGCAGGCGATGGAAAAGATGAGGCTCTTTGAGCTTCCCCATATTGCGCAGCTGGAGCGCGACCAAGATTATCCCATCCGAGTGATCATGCAGGGATTAACACTTGGAAGGCATATAGCCGAGAATGCAGAGGCCGAGGCTGATTTCTTCTTAAAGCCTGATGAGTCCCAACTGCAGGTTCCACTGTTCGCGCGCCCGCGTGCCATCCTGAACCCCTTCGCACTTGAGACAGAGCTGCCACTGAAGGAAGTTTTGGAGCGTCATGCAGAGAGGGCGGCCAAGAAGAAAGGTCTTAAGGGGAAGGCCACTCTCTGCGGTGTAGGTGCTGCACATCTTCCCAGGTCAGATGGTGTTGCCGTCAGTGTGGCAACCGTGTCACCAAAAGATGCGTTATTGTTGAGGAAGCTGCAGGAGGCGGGAAGCTCAACTGTGCCAGAGCCTTCCACGGAGCGTGTCCATAGTGTATAGATGTGTATAACTCGTAGTTATAACTTTTTGTAAAAACTCGTAGTTTTTAGTAAATAAAATTATTGAACTCTTTTGTGCACGTATGTTGTTTTTGTACTTAGATTTTTTCTTGTCTTTATTGCGTGAAAGACTTATCTAGAGTAACAAGCGCGCAAATAATATCTTGTATTTGAGCCCAGAGTTTGTGTATTAAGTCCGTGACTTAGAAAACGTTTGCGGTCCATAACCTTAACAAACGTGCGGGTAAATGTGTAGCGTACTACGTTTATCATTTTTGGTAACCAAGTGTCTTGGTTTATTAGTTCGTTTTCAACTTGTTGTTGCGCATTCATTGTGAGATGCGTGCTAAAGTCATAAGCTTATATGAAGTTAGTGTACGAATTTAGGAGTCAATTGTTTTGAATCCATGTGGTGGAGTGCAGCGTACTGCGAGTTCCACTATGTAGGAGTCAATTGTTTTGAATCCATGTTTTGTTAAACGCGCACCGTGTGCTATAAAGTGCATCCATCATGGGGTGTACTTATTAACTTACTCCAACGTCTTGATAGTAAGGTGTTTAACATGGATACGTGACCCAGTGTTGATGGGTTTGCAACCCTCTTACTCAACGAGTACTTTAGTAGGTTTACTCATCCTGTCTGCTCTCGTGTGGTCTTAATATGTGCATGCACGCCATGTAGGCAATAATATAAACAGAATTGAAACATAAATGAATAATGTAAGCAATAATGTTAAACTGTGTTGTGGAATTAGCTAGAAACCACAACGTTTTATTAATTTTTGCAAGTACAAAAAAAAAAAAAAAAAAAAAAAAAAAAATCCTAAGAAAGAGAAAAATAAATACACCAACGTTTATTGAGCGCTTACTAAAGTGCGGATGTGTCGGTGTGTGGGTCGTAGCCTAAAGGTAGCATCTCTTGAGATTGCAAATGTTCCAGGTGCGTGGTAGCTCGTGGCCTTTCATATCGCGCACTCTGTACGCACCGTCGCCTAACGCCTCTGTGACCTCGTAAGGTCCTTCCCACTTGGGTCTGAGCTTGCCCGTGTCCTCTGCGTGGCTGGCATCGTTAGCGCGGTATACAAAGTCTCCTGGTTTGAAAGAAGTGTTTTTGACCCGTGCATCATAATACTTCTTCATCTTGGATTTAGCTTTTGCTTCGCGGATAGCTGCCCTTTCGCGTCGTTCTTCCAACAGATCTAAGTCAATACGCCGTTCATCGTCGTTTGTCGCGACGTTAACCTCCGATGTACGGATTGTTGGCATTCCAATTTCTGCTGGTATAACAGCTTCTGTCCCGTAGACAAGAGAAAAAGGTGTGTCCCCGTTGCTGACTTTGATTTCTGTGCGGTGTGCCCACAAAACATGTGATAATTCGTCCACCCATCTTCCTTTATGTCTGTCCAAGCGCGCCTTAATTCCTTCACCCAGGCTACGATTCGCGCGTTCTACTAATCCATTTGTTTGTGGATGTTTAACTGACGCGAAGTGCTGTGTGATGTTTAACTGTGCGCACCAATCTTTGAATGGATTATCACAGAATTGTTTTCCGTTGTCCGAAATAATTTCTCTAGGTAGGCCGAAATGGCATACAATGTTATCCCAAACGAATCGTTTGACCTGGTTGCCTGTGATACTTGCCACTGCTTTTGCCTCGATCCATTTGGTGAAGTAGTCAATGGCGACAATGAGGAACTTGAGTCCTCCTGCCGCGACTGGAAAGGGTCCAGCAATGTCAATTCCCCATTTGTGGAATGGCCATGGTGAGGTGATGGGTGTTAGCTCATGTTGTGGCCGACGTGGAATGGGTCTATGGACTTGGCAGTCGTTGCATCTTCTAATCATGTCTCGCGCGTCGCGGTGCATGGTAGGCCAGTAGTACCTGGATCGCAGAGTGCGCGCTACAACAGACCGTGGTCCTGAGTGCATGCTGCAAGATCCAGCGTGGATTTCCCGGAGTACGTAATCTGCCTGAAGAGGTCCGACGCACCTGAGCCATAGTTGTAGGAATGAACGCCGATAAAGGATACCATCTCGTAGTTCGAACCTCTGCGCTGTGCGCCGTATCCGTCGAGCGTCCTTTTGTTCCTGGGGGAGTGTTCCCTTACTGATAAAATCCATGATGGGTGTCATCCATGTGGGATTTTCTTCCTCTATCACTGTGGATACTTCCATCTCAGAGATGGATTTGTTTTTCAAGGTTTCCACCAATACCTGCTTTGACAGGTGTACAAAGCTTGTGGATGCGATTTTACTTAGAGCATCTGCTTTTTTGTTTTCTCCTCTTGGGATTTGTTTGATGGAAAACATGTCAAAATTCTTGATCAAGGATTTGGCTTTATCAAGGTATTGGATCATGTGTTCTTCTTGAGCCACATACTCGCCTAACACGTGGTTAGCTACTAGTCGTGAATCCACATTAGCTTCTAGGTTGCGTATACCCATTTGATTTGCTATGCGTAGTCCAGCCAGTAATGCTTCATATTCTGCCTCATTGTTTGTGTCTATGAATTCAAAGCGTAGTGCGTAAGTATGCTCTGTTCCATCTGGGCTGGTAAGGATAAGACCTGCGCCTGATCCTTCTGCGCATGAGGATCCATCTGTAAATAGAACCCATGGTTCTTGTAATGGTACTTCAATCTTTGGTGATGGAGTATCATCATCTGGCTTCTCGATAATGAAATCAGCCAATATCTGTCCTTTGATCGCGGTGCGCGGCCTATAGGAGATATTATGTTCGCTCAATAACACACTCCACTTTTGAAGCCGCCCTGATGCATCAGGTTTAGAGATAACCTGCTTGATGGGTTGGTCCGTGATTACAGCTATCGGATGCGCTTGGAAGTACCTGCGCAGCCTTTTAGCTGCGAATACTAGAGCTAGAACCAGTTTCTCCATGGCGGTGTAGTTAGTCTCTGTTTTCTTCAGGGCTTTGCTTACGAAGTATATGGGTGTTTGAACAGAATTTCTATCTGTCAATAGCACTGCGCTGACTGCTCCATAGGTTGCGGATAGATACATGATCAATTCTTCCCCTTGTCGGGGTGCAACGAGCTTTGGTAACTCTGCTAGGTTTTGCTTTAACTGTTGGAAAGCTTCTTCCACTTCTGGAGTCCACCGAAAATCTCCCTTCTTTGTGCACTTCGTGAGTGTTTTAAAGAGAGGAAGTGATTTGTCCGCTGATTTGGACAAGAATCGGTTCAACCCAGCCAGTTTGCCGTTTAGTGACTGGACTTCTTTTAGTGTGCGCGGTGAAGGTAGTTCGATGACCACTCTTGTTTTTTCTGGACAAGGTTTAATACCATCGGGTTCTATTAGGTAACCAAGAAACATGCCTTCTGTTGCTCCAAAAGTGCACTTCTTAGGGTTCAACTTCATGTTTATTCTTCCTAATGTTTTAAACGTTTCCTCTATGTCACGCACCAATTCCTCTTCGGTATGGCTTTTTATGACTAGGTCATCAACATAGACCTCTAAATTGCGGCCTACTTGCTTCTCAAATGCGCTGTCCACTAACCGTTGGTATGTGGCCCCTGCATTTTTTAAACCAAAGGGCATTTTTGTGTAGCAATACACCCCTTGACTCGTGTGGAAAGCTGTTTTTTCTTCATCCTCCTTGGCCATTTGAATTTGATGGTATCCTTTGTACGCGTCTAAGAAGCATTTAAAGGGATACCCGCACAGGGATTCTACTTTCCAATCGATTTCTGGTAGTGGGTAGCAGTCTTGTGGACATGCTTTGTTGAGATCGGTGAAGTCCATGCACATTCTCCAGCTACCATCGCTTTTCTTTACCATCACTGGGTTGGAAAGCCAATCGTGGTAATAAACTTCTCGCATAATCCCTGCGTCCATGAGCTTGTGTACTTCCTCTAGGATAGCTTTTGCGCATTCTGGGGCTTGGCCACGTTTCTTCTGGCGTATTGGAGGATATCCTTGTCGGATTTCGAGCTTGTGTTCAGTAATGGCTCTTGGCACTCCAGTCATGTGTTTGGGTTCCCATGCAAAGATGTTTAGGTTCCTTTGCAATAATGCGCACACAGCTGCTTTGCCCTTGTCGGACAGTGATCCCCCAATTGATATCTCTTGGTCAGGATAATCTGGGTTAATTGCAACTTTCAGGTTTGTCACCTTGTTCGTGTGCTGCTCTGGAGCGCGCGGAACTTCATCTGCCACTATGTTGCATTCTCTTGGAGATGCGGTAGTGTTGTAGAGGGTGACGATCCCTCCTTCCACTAGGAATTTGAGCATCCCATGTGCTGTGGATGGAACTGCGCGCATAGCTGATATCCCTGGTCTCCCAATGATGCCATTGTATGACGAAGGAGACCTGATCACCATGAAGTTCATCCAAGCTGTTGTAGAATGGTATTCATTACCAATGACCACAAGTATGCGTAATTGCCCCATGGGCCAAATTTTTTCACCTGTGAATCCAGTCAGCGACGTCGTGGCTGGGATTAACTGGTTTTGGATCTCAGGTTTTAGCCTTCTGAAGCAGTGTTCATACATGATGTCCGCAGATGCTCCTCCATCGACATACATGCGATGGATCTCGTGACCACCCGCTTGTATCTCGATGGTGAGTGGTTCTATTACTGCGTTGTCCGCAGTGAGAGTGGGGAAAGAGATATGGTTTCCCTTGGAAAATCTTTGGCTGATTTTTTGTTTCGTATTTCGCTGCCATGATTGTATCATGTATATCGTATCAGCCTTATTTTTTGGTATCTCCTTTTTGGCCCCATTCCTTTGTCTATCTTTCCCCTCTTTGATGTTTTTAACGAGGTGGTCCATCTTCCCTTCTCTTACTAATTTGTCAATTAGCTGACGTAGTTGGACGCACTCGTTAGTAGTATGACCCTTCTGTCCATGATATTCGCAGTAACCTCCTTCGATGCGCTTTTCTTCTGGGGTTATCATGGGTGGAGGTTTTGGAAAATTTGCTCCCTCCGTCGCGAATATTTCCTTAGGGGTTTTTGTGAGTGGGACGTACTTGTCGTTATCCCTTCCACTACCTTGGTTGCGGTAATTCATGTTGCGGCTGCCACTTTGGTCATTGGATTGTCTCCTTGACTGTTCTTGTGGTTTAAAGGTTGAGTAACCTTTTTTGCTGTCTGCCGCTGCCGCTTCCCCTTGAATGAAGGATCTGGTGCGCTTTGTTAGCTCATCAAAGCTTTGGGGTACTTTATCATTGAGCTTCCGTATCAGCTCGGGGTTATTGATCCCGTTCATGAACCCTGAGATTTTTAATACCTCGGGGCATGCCTTGACTTGCATGCATTCATCCTTGAAGCGCTCCATATAAGCGCTTGTGGATTCCCCTTGGCGCTGTTTTACTCTGGCTAGTTCCACAGGGTTCTTTGCGCACTTCTTTCGTTGCGTAAAATTTAGGTGGAATGCTTTCTGCAGCTCCTCAAACCCATTTATGCTTCGCCGTAGAAGCTTGCTGAACCATGTTCGCGCGTTCCCTACTAAGGTAGAGTTGAACATATGGCACCACACAGGTTGTGGCCAGTTTTCGATAGCAGCTGCTGACTCGAAAATTTTTAGGTGATCATCAGGATCACCCGTGCCATCGTATGTTTTAACATTGGTGGGCATGCGCCTTTTCTTGTCATCTGAGAAATCGCTTATGCGTCGTGTAAATGCATCAACCTTTTGGCGACGCCAGGGAAGGGAAATATCCTCGTCCTCGTCGTACCGGCGTTGGTTCTTAGATTTCCAGTGTCCCGTCTCTCTGTCCTCGTTGTCCGAGGAGCTGCTTGAGGGGGAGTTATTTCTCCTGTGGCGCTTGCGCCGTTTTCCCTCGGAGTCCGAAGTTGAAGGACTTGTACTTGGGGAGTAGTGTTTCCCCAATCTATCTTGGATTCTTCGGCTTCCTGACCTTGAGGTGCTTACACTTGGTGAGCGTTGTCGTCCAAGTCTGTCTTGTATCCTGCGGCTGCCAAGCCTGGCATGGACACTGGTGTGCCTCACATTGTCTTCGTAATCCTCCGAGTATTGAGAGTTAGATGCTGTACCAAGTCTATCGTGGACGTTGGTGCGTCTCTCACTGTTTCTGCGCTCATGGTGGCGCGGTGGAGATTTTTCTTGGTTAAAGTTTAGCTGATTTTGCAGGTTGCGGCTAGACCTTTTCCTTGCCTCCTCTTGCATGAGACTAGTTAAAGTCTCATAATGTTGGGACACGAAATCGTTTAATGTCACCTCAGGTGCATCCTCTTCTACTGCGAGGATGTCCGTCTTCGCATGAGTTTCTCTCTCTCTATTAGGTGCTCCTGGTGGCACAGTGTTGTCCACTATGGATGCCACCTGGTGGGGAGTGGTAAAGAGAGTGCGTTGAATGTCTTCAGCGCTTGAGACTACGGTAGTAGCTCGGGTTGTCCCCAAGGGCAGTTCTACCGTGGTAGGGATTGGAGTTATGTTCGACTCACGATGGCTAGGCGCGCTGGTTGTTCCAGATGTCGGCTTAGGAGTCGAATCTTGATGCTTCTTCCTATGCGAATCATCACGTGTTTTCTCCGGCTGCGGAGTCCACTGGCCTGAGTTCTTGTTTTTCGGCATTCTGGTATTGAGTTCTTAGTGTAGGGTCCCACGGATGGCGCCACTTGTTGATACAAAAGTTGGGATTACCTTGTTTGGACTCTTGCTCTCGTACCAATTAGAACTTTAGTGCTTGTGAAACTTGCGCACTAAGAAAGCAAACAACACCGTTAGGCTTATCGTGGGATTGTCTCCCACGATTAGACTCCGGCGTGAGAGTAAGTAATCGGTTTTAGGGTTTAGTTGAAGAGTTAGGGATTGTGTCAATCGTATCTTTCAATGAGAATATGTGATTCTATATATAGGACGCAAAAACCGTGTAGGTATCTTGCTCCTTACTCTTCGCACTCGTGGTGCTTATCCGGGGTAAGGATATCTATTACGTAAATAGAAGATCCTTATCCCTCAATTATGCGTATTGGTTGGGCTTTGGGCTTCGTGAGCCCAAGCCGTTGGTATTAATGGCCCAAGTTATTTGTCATGATAGCCCACTCGTGGTGGGTTTGGGCTTAGTAATGTCTATAATTTGGGCTCGTGGCCCAACTATAGGCTATACGTCATCATTTGTAGTATCAGAATTTTCTCTACATTGAAACTTTTGGGATTGCTTATTCGTATATACCAAATAAAGTTCACTGACATTTAGAATGCAGTGATGAGTCACAAGAGCAGTATTTGCGTAATTTTCTCGAAACGTGTTGTGACAATGTTGAACAGATTTATCAGAATTGCTATTGTTAGTCTGTTAGTAACAAGCTTTTATTGCAACAGGTACTACACAAATTGTCAGCAAGGAGAACCCACTTGGACAAACCATTACTGCTAAATGTGCTGATGTCGAACCTTCCACCATTGCACAAATTTTCAAGGCACTGGTACTTACCGTCGTTACTTTTATATCCAGTCCAACATTTCTCTCTGCCAGTAGTCCCAGAATTGCTTTTCTTTCACAAATATTGCTTGCCTTTTCTCATTGCGATTGGTGTCAATATTATTTCATAAAAGATTTACTCATAAGCTTTTTCATGTTCAGATTGCAACAAATGGCCCTAAAAAATGAGGAACAAAAGGTTACGTTGGACAATGATTTGGCGAAAATGCAACTTCTCTCAAGCATAAAGAGAGCAGGTATATATAATCAAGAAAATTATCAACACCGGATACTTGAGTTTTACTTTCTTATTAACGGCCACGATTCATTTTGTCACCTCTTCTTCCACTAAAAGAAATCTGTCTGCGTTTTTCAGGTTGTGTGAGAAAAATAAGATGCGTGCCGCATTTTTAAGGTTTTGTGGCAAAACGGATATGGAAAGGAGATGTTCCCAGCGTTATTTAAGCATGCTTCGATTATGGGAGTGGCTCAGTTTTCTGGTATGTTACTCGATTTTTGTCTAAATTATAATCGTTTTGTGGCAGGCTAGAAAAGCTATTAAGCACTTTGTAGGTTTTTACTTTTGTAAAGTAATGAAAATATTAGGTAGAAGCTGTCCCAAAAGTTTGCTATCAGAAATATTAAAAAAAAAATATTAGATTGAGGTTTGAATGTCGATGTATTCATGTTTTCAGAAATATTTATGTCAAATGTGTGGTTTTAACCGCCCCTTAGGCATAAAGTTCGTAAACCACCAAATTTTTTATTTCCTACTGTATGTCGACCATATCCTACTAAAACCTATTAGTACCAGACACTCTTTGACAGTAGTGTCAAATGCCCTGATAATAGTAGTGCAAACCACTCTGCTAGCAGCAGTACTAAACACCCTGGTCAGATGCTAAACACAATGCAATGGTGCATAATGCCAAGTGCTTTGCTGAAAAACTTATACACTGTCACACCAAACTAAGTGTCTCTAATTATTACATTGGGAATATTGTACTGTGACCATAAAAACAATACCATTATTTGCAAAAGATTACACTGTTACCTTATATAAACCCCGCATCTTCACATTTTATAGAACTGATGTTTTGGGGGTGTTTGGATTAGCTTATTTTACGCGTTTTTAGGCTTACTTAAAGTCTGTATAATTGAAGCGTGTCATATATGTTTGTAACAGTTCTTTGTCGTGAACTCAACGCCTACAAGCCATTAATACAAATGCAAGTGCCTTATTTGTAACCACAAAGGTTTAACCCCTGAATGAACAGGTGGGGGGGGGGGGGGGGGGGGGTTGAAATCAGTGTGTTTGGGTGTTGAAATGAGGGCTGAGACATGTGGGTTTAGGGGATGAAATGGGTGGGTTTGGGGGCTGCAATGGGAGGCTTTGGGGGGGGGGGGGGGGGGGGCTCATATAAGTGTGGGTTTGGAAGCTGAAATGGGTGGTTTTGGGGTTGGAGTTGGGTGCTGAAATGGGGGCTGAAATGGGCGCGTTGGGTTTAGCTGCTGAAACGGGGGCCGAAATCGGCACGTTTGGGGTGCTGAAGTGGAGGATAAAACAAGTGGGTTTGGGGGATGAGCTCGAGGGTGAGAATTGACAAACGATTCTTCTACAACCACAAAGACCTGCTAATAGCCGTTAGCTATGGGTCACATTCATAGCTCTAGGATTGAGTCAGCTATGGCGCTGTAATGGATGTCGGGATGTCACATTAGTGCCTCAAATGGAGGCCATAATGGGTGTGTTTGTGTGTTGAAATGAGATGTACAAACTTCTAAAAACATGTAGTCATGATATAAATAAACTCACATTCTGATATAATTTGGTTCTCTCTTTATTGTTATACATTCATTTTTGCTCTTTAGCCAAACGGCCCGCTGCAACGCACGGGTGATCCAACTCGTTAATATACATGAAAGCAATGCTAAGTTGCTAGCACATGGTTTCTATACCTGATGAACGAACCAATAATGATACGAGAGAAGAGGAAGCCCATGGTCTATGTAAGCCCAAATTAGGCCTGCCACAGGATATGGCAATCATGACATCATGTTAATTGTTAAGCAAAACAATGATACGAAAGACTGTAAAAGATTAATTATAAATTATTGGTTAAGATCTTTCATGCTAAAATAGGTCATGCTGTCTGATTTTGCAACGTCGTAGATCAAGCTAATGGACCAAATATTTTAAAATGGTGGACATCTTCCCTTAGTAGTAATATTGTTCAACTTATAATGATCTTAATCCTAATTTCTCTAAATCTGATGATAAGTTGATCATAGTCATTAACCATCCTCCACAGAATAAGCAAGACTGCTTAGTTAACAATATTTTAGCATTAGAATCTTTCTTTGTCTCATTTATGAAAAAGATACAATATCTAACACCTGTGACCAAGTAACAAAGTTAATTAGATATTGTTTTTCAGGAAAAGACTAAAATGTTGTTACTAGAGTAGAAGGGTGGCCTTAAAGGACTAGCAGTTGCTATGTTATAGCTCACCCCGTGTATTGTATTCAAAATTTCAAATGCAAGTTGGATAAAACACTCATGGTTCTAAATCTATAAGATGGGTGAATTCAAAAGCATGTTGGAAAAAATCGAACATTGATAAAACCGCCGTTCAAATCTTCAAAGACCATTTGTATGGTCTATCTTTGGTCATCGCAGTGGTAACAGTGGCACGACTTGCAATGTAGAAAGCCTATTGAACTTGTTATGTCAAAAAAATTGATTTTGAGATGCAACCTGTTGTTGATAATTGTTAATGGATGCTGTAAATATTAGGCTTGAAATGCAGGTTCACAGAGATAAAGAATGAAGGTAAAAGTAAAGTAAAGTAACTCCCAATACCGTCTTTCACGGGTTATGGGTCACAATACCGTCTTTCACGGTGTATGAGAGAGGTTGAGACGTAGACAGTCTTACCCCTACCTAAGGTAGAGAGGCTGCTTCCGGTTCTACCAAGGTAGAAAAGGACCTCCGGCCTTGCAAGGGGTGAGGATCGAACCCTTGACCTCTGTCTTCAAAGGCAAAGGTGTTACCAAAGATAAAGAATGAAGGTCCAAGGCATTTATATTCATTTTTAAATTCCCTTACTTCATCCTCTAGGTATGGCATGATAAGTGAATGGAGGGTGCAAAACACTGCAAGTCTTATTCCGAATCCTCAGTTGGTGTCCCCACTATTGTTATTTGGTATGATCAAACTTGATACTAAGTCATTGTGTCTTACCAATTCACGATTATGAATACGGCGTGCGGCTTTCAGAATAAAAAGGGATAAGCCGTGCAAACCAAGAATGTCAAGCTTTGTTCATTGCGTTAGCTTTTGGCCTTTCCACTACTGGTCAGAGATGCACACTTCAACCACATCCAATTTTGGGAGGAACCTGCTGAAGCTTGTGAGAATCTAAGTATGCGTTGTTGGAAATATAAGGGTAAGGGTATAACCTGTAACAATCTTGCTGTTCTGTTATCGTGCAGCTACATTTGTTATAGTCCGACTCTTTTCTGTGCTTATTGCTTCAAAATATCCAAACTTCTAAATTTATACTCTTGTGAGCATATTACTGTAATTCAAGAGATAAATAATCATCCGACTATCCAAAGATTACATTTTAACCACATCTCTATATGAGTTTGATGTGCTTGTATGTTCAAGATGCACAAAATCATCAATTGTACCTAAACAAAATCCTTTTGAAGTTGTATATATTTCCTGTTTTTGGTTTCAGATCATCAAATTAGGTATCCAAAACTAACACAATTGAGCGTACGCTTCTGTAACCATACAAGTGTACACGCTTACAAAACCGCCCACAAAACAAGTTACAGCCTTCAGTTTGCAACCGTTTACGTTCTCAGGCAAACGATGCTTACTTTTGTACCTTCAGGCAGGTATAGCATTAAGTGGTCAAACATCTTTCACTTGGCCATCAAGCTTGAACCCTGATTTTAAGTGACAAACGACACCAGATACGACACATGTACCATGTAAAGGTATTAGGCCAAAGGTCCTAAACGACAACGAAACTCAAAAAATGGTACATGATTTCATAATCCAACTGATATGAAACGAGTCTTCTAAACCAGAAGCGAAGGGTGCAAAAAACCAGGGGGCATTACAATACAACACCAAACTACAAACAGAAGTCAGCTACAGATACATTAATTACCAAAAAATCAACGTAAACAACTAAAAAATGGTGCTTTATACAGTTGTTCTTCCTCGTCTCAAATGCCCCTGTGCACCGCATGTTAAATTATGGTAAACAAAGAGATGCATCTTCATCTCATCTGAAAAAACCATATAGGCTACAAGCAAAGTCTTACTCTTTGTTCTTCCCTTTCTTCGCCACTCGGATTATTCTCCCTCTGCGCTATACACCGTTTATATGGTACAAATCCTTTTACACACTTCTCTTTCTTCTCCTTATTACCTCCTTTATTTTGCTGTCTTGTAAACGCTGATCTCTCGCTTCCTATCACAGGCTTCTTTTCCTCTTCTTTCAATGCACTACTTTCAGTGTCACTCGTGTTAGAACCCGTTAATGAACCCCCGTCTTGCATGCCCGACCCACTTTCCTTTATGGGTACAACTGGATTACATGGTCGAGCCACAGGGTAAGACACACCTCCATAAAGTCCCCACAAAGGTGTGACGGAACTGGAAGCTCCAGAGTTCTCGTCAAGAAACTGCATGTAGTACACAGGTGCTCCACAAGGTAAGGAACTAATAGGCATCAAGTTCTGTGGAACAAAATTTACAAAATTGCCCTCAGGTTGATCAACCACTTCGTTTGTGGAAGACGGTCTGTGTGTTTCAGTTACCACGACTGTCTTGCCAAAAAGCTTCAAACTTTGGGTTGATCCAACTTCGGGTGAACTTTCTTTCTCTTCAATGCAAGATTCCATTATCTATAAGGTTGAGCAGAACAATAACAATTATACTTCTACCATCTTTAATTTCAGAATTCATATGAGATGGAGTAACTTAATCAAGGGCAGTACCGTTGGAGGTGAAGATGCATTTTCTTGATCAGGTAACAGCTCAGATTCAAAATTGGATGATCCTCCAGGCTTCACACCATTAGCAGATGAAACAGGAGACGAAGGAGATGATCCTGATCCTGTGTTTGGTGAACACGAATCACCAAGTGCAAACATGTTTGAACCGCCTGCTGATAAAACTGAAGTTGGGGACTGGTTTTCTTGATCCGACCCCGATGAATTGGGAGAGGTAGACCTCCCCTGGTGCCCTCCTGTTTTAATTGGAGCTGAAAGCTTACGAGGGTAAGGGTGCATCGGCTTCCTTTTGGGACGAGGCGGCGGAATCTCAATAGGTTTCACCTCACACGCGTCACCACTAGTAGACTCACGAACAACCTAACAACATGAAAAACACAACAGATAAGCACAAAATCACCAAAAATGAAAAACCAAGCAAATTCAATACAACTGTCGAAGTACAAGTATATAACAGTAGTCTACCTTAGTGAAATACTTTTGGGCATGGCTTCTAATTTGAACCGCAGTTTTCGTGCCCACGTGTTCTTCAATTCGACGCCAAGCTCGACCGTGTAGTCTCAAAGCTTCAATAAACTTCTTGTGCTCTTCTTCAGTCCACCTTTCCCTTTGTTTCGTAATCGTGTAAGGTTTCCTAACCTGATTAAATCAAAAGCAACAACATTAAAACCCAAAACTAATAAAAGGGTACTAAATAATTTCGCAATCAATGTCACTCAACGCAATGATACCTTGGGAGAATAGTCATCCGTTGAAGTAAATTGGTCGTTTTTAACTGTATTCGTCACCGACCCTTCACTATGATCCTACATTCATTAAAAAAACATGACATCAGATCAAGTTTTATAATAAAGTTCTTACCTTTTTACGCAATTACATATCAAATCATTCTAAATTCCCATTTTATCCCTAATAAATATTCCAATACACACCAAGTATAAAGATATCACTAATTTTATAACCAATTCATCCACATTTTTGGCAATTAAAACAAATTCATAACATCTATCATCCTTAAAAACACACACTTTAACCTTAAAAAAGTAACCAACCATCCAATTACAAAAATAACCTCCTTAAACTCGAACTATGACTTCACACATATCCAAACATTTGGTTGTTATGGTAATTAATTACTCTTCATTAAAAAAAAAAAAAAAAAAAAGTTCCAAATTTACCTAACTTTTTTTTTTTTTTTTTTTTTTCTTTTCACAAAGCTCATTAATTAAAAACTATTCCATTTCACAAAATACTAAATTTATTACAGTAATTAACAATCTAATTACCTTCTATATGTTTTGCATAATTTCAACAATTCAATAAAATAAAGATTAAATCAGCAAAAAAATTAAAAGAATAGAAACTGTAAATATATAAAAAGATCTGGTAAAGGATATAAACATACCTCAGCCATACTTTCACACACCATCTTCAATTAAAACCTTCAACTTTTCTCCAGCAACTATTAATTATCCTGATCTATCAAATACCGACCCGACCCGGAGAAAAAAACCAGTTTCCTGTAAACCAGAGTATTATTTTTCTAGAGAAAGAAAGTTCTAGAGAGAGAGAGGGGGAGGGGGGAGGGAGAGGGAGAGAGAGAGAAGGCTATTTGTGGTTGTTTGATGAAATGAAATGAAAATGCAAAGATATGAAATAAGTAAGCTTCTTGTAATTGTGGGAAAAAGCGTACAAGACTATGACACGTCAGATATTATTACTATTTTGATTTATTTTATTTTTTTGCTTTTTAGAACTATCGAGAGTATGGTGGAATTTTGTGGCTCACGTTGAATCAAGCACCTCAACACGTGGCTGTCATCTGTCATTTCATTTGAAACGACACCGCTTTTGATGCAAAGAGTACAAGTGGTGTTTTTGGGATATTTTAATTTGTGGGAAAAAGTGGGCGCGTGAGAGATAAGTGTTAGCTGTACTCGCCTAATGGAGTGGAGTTACGTGTCCTCATTCTTGTGGTAGAGGTCTATTGTGTTTTTACATTCACAAAGATCTTCAAATATATTTTGCATTCCTTTTTCTAGATTGTTTTTAATGACTATTTGTCTTTCAGGGCGTTTGGTACGCTCTAATTTAGCGTAATTAAATGTAATTGTAATTTGATTATATTATGTAAATTATTTAATTTGTAGAATGAAAAAAAATTGTAATTCAGATTATATTACATATGCGGTTTAGTTTACATTGTAATTATAATTCAGTTATTAAAATTACATCAAATGAGAGAATTCAAATTACATAAGAAGTTGGATAGAAAGTTTTGAAATAACATGAAAATGATAACAATATGGATAAGATTTACATTTATTTATTTTCACTCTGTTTGTTTTTGTATGCTCTGGTATTTCTTTTTCTAGCATATTTCTTTTTTTTTTCTTTTCTTTTCTTATGCTTTCTTGCTTTTATAGCATAAGCGCATGCTCTTTTATTTTCACATGCGATTTAATTCTCTCTGTCTGTTTTTATTTTCCTCACCAAAAGTTTGTTTTATTGTGATACTTTTTCAAAAGATATTTAAGTTATAGATATAACGTTGTTTTATACTGCTCGTGCTTTAAAAAATTACGTTTATCTAACCGTTATGAAGTTTTAGGAAAAAGTATCATCGTTTGTTTCAAACTTAAGTAATACAGGTAAACTAGAAAACTTGTTTTTGGAAATAAACTTACAAAGATAATTTGTTTGCATGAGCGTGGGATTTCTTAACAAATGACAAAGCTATAAACTCTTTATTACGTTGCCTAGTTAAAGGAGTCCATTATCAACTTTTAGTTGATAACTATTCCTAATAATCATCTTGAAGATGAGAAATTTTAAGTTATGTCAATTGTAATACGTCTCAAAAGAGCTTTTACTGCATAAGTGTGAGATTTCCTTAAACATGTCTAGACCTTGAATGCTCTATTACGTTGCATAGCTAAAGGGATGCATTATCAGTTTTTAGGTGATAACTAGCCCTAATAACTACCATGAAAATGAGATGTCCTTAGTTAAGATAGTGTTGAGTTGTCTCAAAACCATTTTTATCAAAACATCATGGAGTGAAAGAAATTGTTATATGGTTGCAATCATTGTTTAACCTTGAAAATTGATAACTTTGGCAATCAATAACATTTGTAAATTATCCGTCAAATCCATTCATACATATCCACAAAGTATTCATAAACAATGCAATCATAGAATAGTCTATATAATTTAATTAAACATATGCATCATGTATTATGTTAAGGCAAAATAGTGATACAATCATAGTCTAATTATTATTAAAAAGTAAGCTTATGCAATTATTTATGTCTCAAAAGTTCAAATCTCATTCATTTGATGATTTGTTATTTGTGTTGTTTTTAACTTTTTGGAGAAATACTTGTGCATTTTTCAAAATCAACTTGGCTTCGTTTCAAAAAAATTCTCAATTATATTGATTTTGAACAAGGTTTTATTTGAAAAAGAAAGTTTGATCAATGCTATTACTTAGTCAAAATTTATTAAAATGTTTGTTAAACTTTGTATAAGTATAAGACTTATAAAATTTTTGCAAAGATTTTTAAAAATTTGGGCAGAGTAACATCTAGAAATGGTGGGTGAAAAAAGTTTCGCAATATTCGATATCGCAGATTAGGTATCGTAATCATTGGTCAAACAAAGTCAACTATCACATAAACAGTGGGAACAGGTATCGCAGACCAAAAGTTGTTATAGAGTATTCTATCGTAAAAAGTTTCGGAAAGGACTCTCGTATTGAGGAGCTGTGATAGCATGCTATCGCAGGACTTTTAGGAAGGCTAGTATCGCAAAGAAGTCAACTACGATGCGAGGTAAAATTACCATCGCAGTTGATGGCGGTGGCTATGTCGTGTGTAGCTGCGGTTTAGCAGTATTAATGCCTACTCAAGTTTTAAATTTATATTTAGCCGACTTATCAATAACACACACACCTAACGAACAGTGTACCCGGTCAGTATGAATATAATGGTAAGTAGAGTGTCGATCACTAAAAGTGGAACGCATTATCTAGTTAACCTAATGAGAATTTTAATATCCTAAGTTAGTTTTACAGTCTAATCTAACGAAAGGGGGTTCAGCATGATAGACTGGCACAATTTGGTTTTTTATTAAACAGTAAATAAACTAATGAGCACAAATCAGCGAATAGCAACACGTACACAGATAGATAATGGAAGAAGAAGAAGAAGGCATGTCCTGATAGTTAAGTAGCTTGTCACTTGTTTTATTGCTAGTTCTATATGACTAGTATCGTAATCTAATTTGTCTCGTTGGATCCTAAATATAGGCGAGTAAACTCTTAATGATTACTTATGTTTATCCTACCTTCTAGACGCTAGATAAGTAGGCAAGGAACACGTATGGTAGCCTAGAAAGCTCAACTAAACACAGAGTTTATCAATGCACAAATACAATTCACCAAAAACATTAATCATATAAACTTTAATAGATGGGAAAGGAATTTTAAGGGGATCAGGTATGGTAGCCCAGTATGCCCATCAATCCTGATGGATTAAAGCTTACTAATACAATAAACAAAACTACTTAATGAATTAAATACATGCAGGACCTTCTTACAGCTCTAATATCTTCGTTTGGGGTGTGTCTTGTGATGCTTCTTCGACCGAATTCATCTCAGGGTTTTGTTGCACATAAAATTTGTATCTGTCTTGGGGTATTTATAGTTTCTGTCTGAGGGAACGATGCGACACATCGAGTAAGTAGATGTGGCGCATTGACTTAACTTCGCGTGGTGTCCAAGATTAATTTATTCTGGAATATTCGTACACTGTCTTCAGATGCGACGTAACTTGATCTTGTATGTGGCGCATGTCATTCAGTATCTTGGATTGTATCTGGTGAGGTCTGGATAGTGATACGCCGTGTGTTAGAAGTAAACTGCGGCGTATCTGGAGTAGAACAAGCTTGATCTTTTTCGTTGACCAAAGTTTCATATGCGGCGCATGATAGAATTACACGCGACGCATTCTTCAAAGTCAGACAATGGTCTTCGAATTCATCTAAGTATGATATTGCGGCGTATCGGTTGACAGAGATACAACGCATCTTATGGATTTCAGTAGACTTTTAATATCTTGCTAGTTTCGCTCCATAATTCGTCCAAAGTTACCAAGTTTCACCAATTGCTCGTTTTATCCTGAGAATTACTAAAGTAAACATTAAAGCACCAATTCTCATATAAAATATAATAAAACAAGTAAAATAAATAGGATAAATGATGATAATAATATGTACTTATTTGATGTCATCAAATATCCCTCCACTTGAACTTTACTTGTCCCCAAGTAAACTCTAGATAAAAAAATTATGAAAATGTATCCTAAAAGGTATTAGGATTTATTTGTATCATTAAGCACATATTCGTTTTATCATAATCACACAACCAATCACTTAACGAAGTAGAAACAAAATAATTTTTTCAATATCAAAACAGTTCTAAATCGTTTAGTTGCTTAGTCGTGACGAATATTGTATCATAAGCTTGGCAAGCATACGCATCTCCCCCACTAAAGCCAAGGAGTAGCAAGTCTAAAGCGGTAAAAAGGGTTTTTGAGGCTTATGGGTTAAACCTAGCTTCGCTCAAATATCTCATGCATAAACTTAGTAGACCGTTGGCGCGAGTCCTCGATGCTTCAACTAACGGATGGTCACTAGTATGCTTCTTAAGCTTGGCAAGCATATGCATCTCCCCCACTAAAGCCAAGGAGTAGCAAGTCTAAAGCGGCAAAAAGGGCTTTTGAGGCTTAAGGGTTAAACCTAGCTTCGCTCAAATATCTCCTGCATAAACTTAGTAGACCGCTAGCGCGAATCCTCGACGCTTTAACTAACGGATGGTCACTAGTATGCTTCATTGATCGCTAGAGCGAGTCCTTGACCTTTCAAATGATGGATGGTCACTAATGTGTTCCTTGGATCGCTGGCACGTTATTTTCATAACGGATGGTCACCAAGTTGCACACCAGATTGCTGGTGCATCATTTAATCAATCTTAAACTTGGATGGTCACCAATTCACATACCAGATCGCTGGCGTGTTAGTCAATTAATCTAATACTCGGATGGTCACTACCTTATTCATACATTTAATATTCTTACTTGGCCATTATCATATCCGGATGCTCGAAAGCTAACAACCAATATAACAATACGGTTAGGTATTGATAACATTTAGGATATAAATTGGTGTAAGATAAAAATGAACAAAACAAATAGATTATGTGGAAAACTAGAAAGGGGGGGGGGGTTGAATATTTTTACTTTCTTTTTGTGTTTATTTTCAAAATCTTTTGTAACTTATAAAAACTTTGATTCGATCTTACGTGAATTCAAATGTCAACAAATGTGAGCAAGTCTAAACAAGTATAATCAAATAATGTAAGTATTGTAATGAAATAAAATAAAGATAGAGATAGAAAGATCAAACCACAATACGAGAATTTATAGTGGTTCGATTACAAGGACACCTTCCTTTCCCTACTCCACTCCTCGAGTACCACACTCGAGAGTTTTCTTTACTATGTCAACAAACTCCTTATGGCGGAGAAACCTTACACACCTTGGCTTACACCGATTAACGACACTAAGCTAAATGTCGAGTTCTAATCGTATCTAGAACTAATCTCACAACTTCTTCACAACTTCTTCGTGATAGCTCCACAACTTCTTCTTCTCGTCTACGTCACACTTTCTTCTATGCACAACTAATTCACAACTTCTACACTACTTTACAACACACCTAATATCTACAATTAACTAAATCACACAACACTTTACAAATATCTAGCACTACTACAAGATGATACTAACTAATCACAACACTACTAAAATTGTATGGATGTTGAAGGAGTGTTCTTATTTTTGCACTTGTGTGGATGAAGCTTTGGATCACTTGGAAACAAAGACTTATGAATTATATGATCAAATGTTTTTGGGATAGAAATGGATATGAGATCAGAAAGTTTTGAGTGCAAAAAGGTGAGGAAAATTTGTGAAATAAACCAGTATTTATATGGCTAAAAAATACTGTTCTGGAGCATGCCGGTCCCTTAATTAGGGGCCGGTCCCCTTAATCATTAACGGGGCCGCCCCCTCCAGAACGTTGGGTTTCTTTGTCTTTTTGTGGGGAAGGTTTTTCTGGAGAGAATTTGCCCTTTTTGGTTGGAAATTTGAAATCATATCTTTGTGGTTAATAAAACAATACCAAGAATGATTTACTAAAACATATAAAATGTTAATGTCATTTTATAAAATGTTTTGTGTTAAGAAAATGCTCCCTTTGATCATGTAATGCATAAGATGCTTAGTTTATACATACCTTAAGTGATATTAGTTGTAGAAGTAAATATTTGCCACTAAATACTTGTTTATGTCATAATCTTGACTTAATTTAGTTTACATTTTGTGATTATCAAAACGTAGAGTTATTGAAAAATATTAATAACGTTTTTAAGCATTATTTATATCAACAATCTCCCCCTTTTTGATGATTACAAAACTTAAACTCATTAAATCAAAATTTAGTTTTTAGACAAGTATTTTAGTGAGTTTATATTTACTTCTCCCCCTTTTTGTAGAATCAAAAAGGTTTAGCCAACAAGTTTAAATCGTGAAATATTGACGGGATGAGAACTCCCCCTTGATGTGTACTCCCCCTCGTTCGGGGGCACGCAAAACAAAAATATTAGAAGCACAAGTATATGCATACAATCATATATAAAGTGACAACAATATAAACAAGCATCATTAAATAGAAGCATTCATAATAAAGCAAAAGTTGTGTAAAAACACAACAATACATGTAACATCAAGAGAGATTACAATTAGAATAACAACTAGATAATACAACTAGAATATTACTTCATCATGCAAAGAGTACATGGACTTCATAGAGCTTACCAACAAAAGGGTGGTAAGAGTTTTATTTATTAAGCATAGCATATGCTTAATTTGGAGAGCATGATGGTGATGGTGGAGAAATAGGTGAAGATTGTGGAGGTGGAATAATAGGTGAGGATGGTGGAGGTGGTGGTGGTGGTGGGTTGGTTAGCAAGTGTTCAATATATGAAAACATATATTGAATTTCATCTCTAAGACCAAAGATTATGGTTCGGTTGTGAATGTAACAAAGGCAAGTATCACCATGAGCTTCAAGTAAGCTCCAAGGTACGGGATTGACAAAGAATGGTGGTGTAATTGGTGGAGATGAGACATGAGCATCAAGTGGTGTTATTGGTGAAAGTGAGATGGTAAGTTCGGTGGAAAGAGGTTCTTGTGTAGGATGTGGTGATGATGCTTGTGGTGATGACACGTGTGAGTTTATGTAGTCATTGATTGATGAAGTTGAAGGTATGGAAGATGAAGAAGTTCCATGAGTGGAAGGTGTTTTGGATGGTGCATTTGGTGCACTTGGGGATGAGCATTTAGGTGGAGGTGATGGTGTTGTGTTGTCTTCATTAGTTAAATCAATGAAGAGTTGTTTTGGAGGGGTGATGACAATCTTTTGTTTCTTTGAGACCTTAGAGATGGAGGTGCTTGGTGAAGACATGATGGTTAAGGTTGAAAGAGATGATGAATAATGAGATGAAGAGTATACATTTGGAGGAAATTTATAATATGAAAATGGTTGGTTTAGGTAAGTTTTTGAAGTGGTTTAATGAGATTCTAAAATCAGTTGGGTTATAAGGAGAAATGGTAGCTGATACTAGAGAAAGAGGTCACAAGATGCAAAAAAAAACAGTAAACTCAGTTCCAGATGGCCGGTCCCCTTAATTAAAGGCCGGCCCCCTTAATAATTAAGGGGACCGCCTAGGAAAATTAAGGGGGCCGCCCATCTGGTGTTTCCCAGGTGACCAGAAATAAAAAATTAGCAGAAATGGGTTGGTTTTCAAATGTGTGTTTCTAGCAAGCTCTATTTGAAGCATATACTATAGGAATGATGAAATATAAGCATAAAATAATAAATCATGCATGCAAACTAATATATTGTATGCCAAATATAAAGAAGCGTAATAATAGCATTAAGTCATAATCAAGATCCTAACATGATAATAGTTAAAACCTAAGCAACATCCAATAACAAACATGAAGGAACACAAGTATTTCCGAATAAATCGGACAAATAATAAAACACACAAATGTCTAATAGTTCAAATATAATATTAAGTAGCTTCACATCAACAACTCTATTTCTTCTTCTTGCCCATCATCTTCCTGAACATCCTTCCTACGGACTTGAATCCTCCTCTACCTTCTTCATGCATTTGCTGAGTTCGGTTCATTAAGGACGTTTGACAGGTGAAGAGGAGTTCATCGGTACGTTCATGAGGAAGAGGAATTTGATATTCGGTATAATCAAGATCAGGGAGATCATCAACAAAGGTAGTGGGAGATGGGGTACTAACACGCGAGGTGTCTTCCTCCTCCTCATCATCATTACCTCGATGAGATGTTGAACCACGAGGTATAGAAAACAAAGGACCACGAGATTTTCCTTTGTCACTTCGAGATCGACGAGTACGAACAAGAGTGAGTTGATTCAAAGTGGGATGAACATGCACATAGAAATCATTCCGAAGATCTGGGTAGCGTTCTATGATATAACGATAAAGTCGAGTGAGGAACATACCGTAAGGAAGATTGGCATTAGGAGTGTTTTTGGAAGTCATGATTCGATGGACAAAGAGATAAGCCAGATTGTAGTTTTCTTCAGAAACTACACAATACAACATGTAGGCGATGCTAGCCATGAGATGATCACGGTGACCGCCGGTACCAAACGCATTCTCGCGAATGAGTTCTTCCCAATTTTCCATGTCGGGGCTTAGCTCTTTGAGAAGAATTTGATTTTCATGAATATGGACATTCTTCGACTTGAATTTGCGACTAGTCGTACCACGTTCTAGTTCAAGCAGTCGACGAATGTCTTCAGGACTTGGAATCTCAGAATAGTATGGACCATCCTGATGACGATTTCATTCGAGTGAAGAAAGGTCCCATTCATTAGAGTATATGGCTTGGCCGTTGTATGGGATTATGAGGATTTTTCCAAACTGAGCAAGAGTAAGAGTGATGAATTGATTTTCGATCATGAAAGAAATGAGGATATGACCATAGGGATCGGTTTGCACCGTCACTTGGCTATATAAGTCGAGGACAAAGCGAGGAATGATTGGTTCGTTGATTTTGAAAAGACAGTCAAGACGGATATTGGTGAACATTCGTTCGATTTGATCGGATTCATAGTAGGATGTGATGAGGCGAAAAATGAACCACTTTTAGGGGGTCGTTTAAGCCCAGAATTGAATTTATTTGATCAAATATTGCCCTAAATCGTTCCTTTTGTGATTTTAGGTACTTTGGTAGTGAAATCTGGAAAAGGAAGCAATTCAGACGTTTTTGGAGCATAAAAGTGAAGAAAACGCCAAAGACTTAATATTCCAAGCTGGGAACAGTAGGTGACGGCGTCAAGAGTACCATCCTGACGGCGTCAAGAGTAATTTTCATGACGACCCAGTACAGAAATGAAGGCGTCACAAGGAAGAGCGTCAAGAGTAAAATACGTGACGGCCTAGAAAAAGCTAACACATGACGGTGTCAGATGTAGATCAAGGCAGTCCGAGAATTCTTTTGGCGGCAAGATGACGGCGTCACCTATTTGGTCTTGACGCCGTCAGCCTCAGATTTCTATATATAGCAATGTTGCAAAAATCGTGAATCGGTCCCGAGGCGGTCGGGGGCCGAGTTGCGATTTTTGGCAGATTAATCGGCCGATTTTCTTGACTCGGCCGATTACCTTGTAATTTCCTACAAGTTCCAGGGCCGAGGCCGATTAATCGGCCGCCTCAACCGATTTTTGCAACACTGATATATAGTTTTCTAATTTTCATTCATTAGGAGGAACAAGTTTGGAGAAACCCTAAGGCCGAACCATATAAGATTTTTACAGGTTTTTCAAGGGTTTTCAGCCCTTGAACCCTTACATGTGTAATTGAGATAAGTGTTCTTCTAATTCAATCAATATGTCTATGTGTTGGTTGTCTATATCTTGTGCTTGTCTTAATTCTACCATGCTAGGCTAGATTTATCTTGTGTTTGCTTAGATCTAATGAAACCTAGATGTTGATTATGTGTTGATTACTTGTTTATGGTTGTATTGGATGAATGATTTCGATGTTAGGCTTAAGAAAACTGGCAGATCTCCAAATGGTAACATGCTTGAACGTCTTAGGAAACATGAACTGACGTGCACTAGGTTTTATTGGTTGTATTTAATGCATGAGTAAATTCTAATGATCCCATGTTAGGAGCTTCTTAGCCGGCTCGACATAGGAGTGAAGTAGGCACTCATAGGATTGGGGAATTAAGTGCGCCACCCCATGAATGGTATTAAGGAATACAATCCGTCATCCACGCAACTATAACAAGTAATTAGCGTGTAAAAGATATCTAGGGAGTAGTGAAATCTAAGTAAACACATTTCTCCACTTATTGCTCACAACCTTAGTTTAATTTAGTTTATTTTCATTTCTAGTATTTTATTTTGATTGCATCTTTAGTATTGGGTTAGTTGACTAGCAACTAATTCCGCCCAAATCCTTCAAACCCGAGATATTTACTTGCTTTCTAAAAAATATAGAAATACAAAAATAATCATCCATCATCTTTAGAACTAGTATTTAGGTTTTCTAATCCTAGCGACACTATTCCTAGCTGAACGATCAATCCCCCGATACTTGTCACTATACTATACTACAACGATCAGGTACACTGCCTGGTGGGGGTTGTAAGCTTCTCAAGATCCCTTGAGAGGTAAAGCCTGGTGCGATTCCCACGTATCAAGTTTTTGGCGCCGCAGCCCGAGGAATAGTTATTGTCTAGGTTAGAATCTCTTTTTATTAGGTCTACTTGCTAGATTCCTTTCTAGTAAGATTTTATTTTTATTTTTAGGTTTTCTTTAGTCTATCTTATTTCTTTATGTTTTTGTTCGTAACTTTTCACCACCCGACATCATGGACGATGGGAACATCTTTGAACCCGTCATCCCACCACAACAAAACCCACCACTAGAACCTCTTAGGCCCCGAACCTTAGGAGAGTATTCCCGACCTAGCCACCAAGGCTATCGAAACACCATTGAGCTCACCGGAGCCAATGTGACCCCCTTGCGCTCCGACACCATCCGGTTGGTGCAAAGCGGATGTGCATTCCATGGACTTCGTTCCGAAGATCCAAACCAACATCTTAAGGACTTCCTTAAAATCGTAGACTCCATAGACCTAGATGTTGAAACTAGATAGACAACCCGATTACGCCTATTTCAATTCTCTCTACGGGATCAAGCTAGTCAATGGCTTTAGCGTTTACCCGCGGGATCCATCACCACGTGGGATGATCTTACCACTCGTTTCCTTGCTCAATTTTTCCCACCGGGGAGAACTACTAAGCTTAGAAATGACATCTTGATGTTCCAACAACGTCAAAATGAATCTCTTTATGAAGCATGGACTCGTTTCAAGGACTTACTCCAAAAAGTCCCTCATCATGGCATAGATCTTTGGCACCAAGTCCAAATCTTTTATGACCATATCGATCTCTCCACGAGGCGAGCCATTGACCAATCGGCCGGTGGTAAGCTACGTGATCTAAGTGCGGAACAATCATGGGAACTCATAGAAGATCTTGCTCTCTATGACAACGAAAGTTGGAATGATCTCCGTGATTTGAACAAAACGGTCAAGGCAATATCCTTGCCTTCGAACAATTCTAGCACTCCCGACCGTAGGATCATGGAGCTTGAGGACCAAGTCAAGTTTCTCATGAAATCTTACGAAGCTCCTAAGCCTTCAAGCCAAGTGAACAAAATCACTTCTTCATGCGAATTATGTAGTGGTCCCCATGACACTCGTGATTGTGTGGAACTCCCCGGAACAGCTTTTTCGGACTACGCATCCACGCGTACCGACGAAGCGGGAGATAAGTGGTACACTTTCAAACCCGAGCCTAACCCTTACGGTGATTCCTACAACTCCTCTTGGAAAAATCACCCAAACCTTAGGTGGAAACAAAATCAAGCCACTTCTTCCAATCCGCCTAATCGTTACCAACCAAACGGTCCACCCTCCAACCGTACTTTCAACAACAATCCTTCTAACAACTATGGTAGTACCAACAATCTTGAAGGATTGATGTCTAAATTCATGGCATCTCAAGAAGCTCGCATAGCTAGGTTTGAAGCCGATTTCAAACAAAAGCAAAGCGAGATGACCACCAAAATTGACGCATTGTTGAAAGTTCTCAATGACCGAGAAATGGGAGCACTCCCAAGCGACACGGTCAAGAATCTGAAACTAAACGTTAATTCCATATATTCAATTTCGTCACCCACTTCGTGTCCACAATACTACTCGGTTAAATCAACGAGCACGTGTTTCAAACAAAACCAAATTCTTCAAAAGGACCAATCAAGTAAAACACCCGATATAAAACCGGTCGAAAGTATAGTTGAAACACTTCCTACGAAAGACCTTGACGATGAATTCAAGGAACTTCACCTTGAACGCCCCGTCATTGATGTCTTAGCCCGTGCTCCCTACTATAGTGCCCTCCTAGAAAAATATGAGAAGTTTAAACTAGGTAAAAATGGGACCGCCTTCGTTCAAAACAAGTTGCCTAAAAAGCTTGATGATCCGGGTATATTTGTTTTGCCTTGTAAGATAGGAAGATCCGAAGCTTTCGACACACTAGCCGATTTAGGGTCAAGCCTCAACTTGATTCCCTTATCCCTATTCACAACTCTTAAGCTAGGAAAGTTAGAGGAAACGGAGGTATTGATAGGTCTAGCGGATGGAAGTATTGCCCACCCGGTTGGAATGATTAAGGATGTAGTTGTTCACGTAGGAAGGTTAACTATATTAGCGGATTTTCACGTCCTAGACATGGTTAGTGACACTACATGCCCATTATTGGTAGGAAGAGGATTTTTAGCAACCGCTAGCGCCATGATAGATTGTAAGGAGTCTAAGATAGCGGTAGGTGAAGGCGATACTTGGTCGGTGTACGATTTCAAGAAGCATAGTTATGATTGTGATGATGAACCGACACCTCATTGGGTAGAGATGAATAGGAGACCATCTAGATATGGACCTTGGATAGAAAGGAACTTTATAGGACCTCAATGCCATTCTATCTAGAAAAAGATTTCGTTGAAAAGACACATTTGGTGGAACAACTCATAGCTAGAGATGAAGAGCTAGATCCCTTTGAGGACCCCTTAGTCTTTAGGAAGATGATTGAGTTCTTGAGCGTAATGCCTATTAATATAGAGAGGAATAAGTGGAAAAGAGAGGGAGACAAGTGTAAATGGAGGTGGGACAAGCCACCTAAAGAAGGTGACGGATTATGGCATATGAGGATGACTTTGTATGATCCGGATGGAGAAAAGTTTGAAAGGTCATACCATACTAAGGAAACCGATAGGAAGTTGAAACCTAAGTTTGATCCCAAAGATGTCCTCAATGAGGAACTCGCCCGTATCACGTAGTAACCCATGACCTTGAGTCTAGCTACAAGACTCGTAAATAAAGAAAAGCGCTTCTTGGGAGGCAACCCATGTTTTGTGTGATTTTATTTTGTTTGTGTGTTATTTTCTTCCGTATGCATGCTTTATTTTTATTATTGGTAGATCATGTTTCTAAACTAAACAGTGGAAATACTTTACTTTGTTGTTTTGGCCTAGTCTTAACTCCACCTAAAAGTATTTTTGCAAAAGATAAGTGTAAGGGGAAACCCCAAATATGTTTCTAAGAAACAAACCGATCATGATTCTCCACAATATTAAATGGACATGTATATTCGTATTTGTTAGAGTCAAATGCTTGTATTGAGTCATAATGAAGTTTTGCAGGATTTTCCAGGAAGTAGGACCAAGTTTTTCCAGAAATTTTCCGGAAACTTAACATAAGAATTTCTGCATGTCACTTCTGACGGCGTCACGAGATTACTCTTGACGGCGTCACGTGTAAAAATCTGGAAATTTTACCAGTTTTGTTTTTCTAACGGAGTTTTAAAGTTTTTGTTGAATTATTAAGTTTTTTAATCTCCAGGAAATCTGCAAACTTCATTCCACAAGCATTATATCTTATTTTGTTTTCTAGGATTTAGTAACTTATATAGATTGCCGCCGATTTTATGCGAGGTTGCTTTGTTTGTTTTCTCAGGATTTACAGGTTATGTATCACAAGAAGATGATTATTATTCTGGAAGGGAAGCTTTGATTGTTCATTTTCTTGGAGGAAGATCTAACCTGGCCACCTTATTATCCATACAGAGCGAATCAGGGGAGTATTTGATTTCATTCTTTTTACTTTTTCACTTTTACATTCTTTACTTGAACATTGGGAACAATGTTCATCTTAAGTGTAATGGGAGGGTAAAATGATGATACCTTACAGATACACTTTCGCTTGAGTTTGTTTGTTTGATAGTAGATGTGTAATAAAAATATGAGAAACACTTGTTAGTGCAATTTTAGCGCCAAATTTAAATTTTTTTACAACATTTAGGAGTGAAACTTTAGCCATAGCAAGCGTGTCATGGATAGGAGATTGTATGACTAGTACATAACCGTATATTCAGAAAAATTTTCCACCCAAATATGTGAGGTTCGCCTTTAGATTTGATTGGAAAAGCATTTACTATTAGTGCTTATGAGTGTACCGGTAGCATTTAGATTCTAGAACTTGCGTTAGTGATGCATCCCGAGACCTCTAGTGAGACTACATTCGTGTAGTAGGATTTACTACATGATAAGAGGCATTAGGATCACCCTTGTGTTAAACCCGTATCATAATTACTTGACCATTTAAGTCATATTACTTGGCTAGTTAAGTCAACTAATTTTTCCCACACCCTTAGCGTTGTACTCATTTTTAGTACACGAAACCCCTAGTACACCCCTCCGAGCCTATCTTTTCGTTTCTAACTTTAAGCATCTTACATAAAGGAAGAATTTGTTACACCCCACTTAAATGTACACCCAAATCGCCTTAGCCTTCCGTGTATGCGCTCATTTTTAGTGCATTATTGTTATTCGTTAAACCCTAAGTTAACTATCTAATTGATTACATGGTTGCTAAGTCGAGTCATATCCTTGTACATATTGTTTTGGGACGATTGGGACTCATGGGTAAAGTACTTATTTTATGGAGTAATGGGGAAGAACATCATATATTACCCCCATATGTGCGTTAATCTTAAAAGTGCTCCAAGTGATTTAATTATCTTAATTCGAGTCAATAGATTAGTTTATTGTAAAGTATGTAAAAATTCATGTGTAAGGGGAATGTACATTCCCTATGATGTATTATTTTGGATGGTAGGGTAAGAGTGTATGCAAAAAAAAAAGAAAAAAAAAATCGAAAAATCAAGAAAAAAAAATAGAAAAAGAAAAAGAGAAAAAACATACGGACTACCACCCCTTTTTATTCTATGTTCATTTTATGTTTTTGT
The DNA here is from genome assembly GCA_030686995.1 of Artemisia argyi. Classification (NCBI taxonomy): domain Eukaryota; kingdom Viridiplantae; phylum Streptophyta; class Magnoliopsida; order Asterales; family Asteraceae; genus Artemisia; species Artemisia argyi. The sequence goes on from CM060702.1 coordinate 121,368,333, forward strand.
TATTTTTCATTTATTAGCTTAAGTCGAGTCTAGTCTTGGCTTAGCAACGCCACATTGTACATGTAATTAACCAAGATTGTTAACTCGCCACCAGTAAAGACTGCCTTTATCCAACAAAACCGTGTATTTCATATCCCTACACCTAACGTTACAACCCTTTAAAAGACCTCTTTGATAGTTTATCCTAGGTGCTTATGCCATGTGGTGGAGGTTTGATCCTTTCCTAAGCCTATGGTAATCTATTTTGCTATGACAGGTAGTGAGAGATATCTTCCGTTTCTATATTGTAATTTATACTTTATTACACCCGAGAGATGTGAGTATCTAAACACTATTTGTGAGGTGCTAGTGTATGACCTCCGTGCTTGTCTTTGGTCTTTAGTGGAACGATTATTTGTTGTAATTACTTTTATATTAGTGTCAATTGACCCCTAACTTGTATTTTGACTAGAATAAAAGTGCATTTGCTTGAGGACAAGCAAATCTCAAGTGTAAGGGTATATGATTAGGCGAAAAATGAACCACTTTTAGGGGGTCGTTTAAGCCCGGAATTGAATTTATTTGATCAAATATTGCCCTAAATCGTTCCTTTTGTGATTTTAGGTACTTTGGGAGTGAAATTTGGAAAAGGAAGCAATTCAGACATTTTTGGAGCATAAAAGTGAAGAAAACGCCAAAGACTTAATTTTCCAAGCTGGGAACAGTAGGTGACGGTGTCAAGAGTACCATCCTGACGGCGTCAAGAGTAATTTTCATGACGACCCAGTACAGAAATGAAGGCGTCACAAGGAAGAGCGTCAAGAGTAAAATACGTGACGGCCTGGAAAAAGCTAACACATGACGGCGTCAGATGTAGATCAAGGCAGTCCGAGAATTCTTTTGACGGCAAGATGACGGCGTCACCTATTTGGTCTTGACGCCGTCAGCCTCAGTTTTCTATATATAGTTTTCTAATTTTCATTCATTAGGAGGAACAAGTTTGGAGAAACCCTAAGGCCGAACCATATACGATTTTTACAGGTTTTTCAAGGGTTTTCAGCCCTTGAACCCTTACATGTGTAATTGAGATATGTGTTCTTCTAATTCAATCAATATGTCTATGTGTTGGTTGTCTATATCTTGTGCTTGTCTTAATTCTACCATACTAGGCTAGATTTATCTTGTGTTTGCTTAGATCTAATGAAACCTAGATGTTGATTATGTGTTGATTACTTGTTTATGGTTGTATTGGATGAATGATTTCGATGTTAGGCTTAAGAAAACTGGCAGATCTCCAAATGGTAACATGCTTGAACGTCTTAGGAAACATGAACTGACGTGCACTTGGTTTTATTGGTTGTATTTAATGCATGAGTAAATTCTAATGATCCCATGTTAGGAGCTTCTTAGCCGGCTCGACATAGGAGTGAAGTAGGCACTCATAGGATTGGGGAATTAAGTGCGCCACCCCATGAATGGTATTAAGGAATACAATCCGTCATCCACGCAACTATAACAAGTAATTAACGTATAAAAGATATCTAGGGAGTAGTGAAATCTAAGTAAACACATTTCTCCACTTATTGCTTACAACCTTAGTTTAATTTAGTTTATTTTCATTTCTAGTATTTTATTTTGATTGCATCTTTAGTATTGGGTTAGTTGACTAGCAACTAATTTCGCCCAAATCCTTCAAACCCGAGATATTTACTTGCTTTCTAAAAAATATAAAAATACAAAAATAATCATCCATCATCTTTAGAACTAGTATTTAGGTTTTCTAATCCTAGCGACACTATTCCTAGCTAAACGATCAATCCCCCGGTACTTGTCACTATACTATACTACAACGATCAGGTACACTGCCTGGTGGGGGTTGTAAGCTTCTCAAGATCCCTTGAGAGGTAAAGCTTGGTGCGATTCCTACGTATCAGGATGGATCGACAATTCTACCCTCGTGAATGTTTCTATTTTCAATGGGACGATAGAAACATGCAACGGCGGGAGACATGCCGGGAGTGGCGGAAACTTTAGGAATGTATTGTTTGGTTTTAGAAACGTCACCAACCGTGGTTTTAGGCATTTTAACCTAAACAATATAACAACAAAAACAATTAACATGCATATGATATATATAAATATATGCAATACATGTGGAACGAAAGTCTACTTCGACCTAAAAAAAATATCCTAGGAAGTAGTTTCATAATGTTCCTTGTTTTTTAATTTTAAACTCGTTTAAAATATATCTTATGATGTCAAAATGTAGTTGTGGAATTAGTTTGATATAATATCAAGACTATCCAAACATCACTTTAGATATCATAATTCATTTCGAAATTTGC